>OX123193.2:47715263-48221230 GCA_944739405.2 Euclidia mi
CATGCCTCATGCGTACCGATGACAATTGGAGGCAAAACATACAACAATCAAGAACTGCAACTGTGCACAGTCAAAGTGGACAAAACGATGCTCTCGGACAGTAGGCAACTAAGTAGGTAAGTAACCCAAATTCTACGGGGTTTACGATATGGGAGGAAACAGCTGTCACCAGTGACTTTTTGCTGAACTAACTAGTAATACGGTCTGATTTTGTATCTGAATATTGACCCATTTGTGTAATGCGAGCCCTCAGTTATAGCGGCTTTTAGTTGATACTACAGTGTACTTATACTTTGTTATTTGATTTTTCTATAGTGTCGCTGACCTTGTATATTGTATAGAGAAAATTATTGTAACAAAGGTAGTGCTTTTTATGGTAAATATTAGTTTTCAGTGATCGATGTTTTATGAGAAAGCAAGTTGACAAATAGCGCGTTGCTATTGCAGTTAAAAAGTAATTGTAGAAATGTAAATCAGCTTATTTTTCACACTGACTCGTCGTAAATTTCTCGAAATTAGAATTTAGCTGTAAGTAGTAAAGGACGTCAATAGCTATAAGAAAATCGGTTTACAAATTAAGGTGAAAAGCGATCCCAAAAATTGGTTTCAGTGTAGGATCAAAATTGTAAAAACATCGTCGATTACGTCATCTAATGACGTTGCTGTCCGTTTTTTGAAACAATTGGAATGTAATTTTATAATAAAAAATATTTTACTTTAATATCACCGTTAACTATACGCCTGTGCTTTAGATGCAAACGAGTATTAATACTGCAAACGATGGCAGTCTGCAACCTGCAACTACTTAGTTATTGAGATACTCCGCCATTGCGCTATTGAAACTTCTACGTCCAATCTTGTTTGTATCAAACTGTCCTTTTTAAAAGCTCTAAACATTAATGCCCGTATAAACAGAATAGCCTTGCCTCGATCCTGTGCTTGCAATTTGCCTATATTAAAGCAGTATTCGAGCCATTATCTGATCTCCAGCTGTGAACAGGCCACAAGATACTCCAAATATTTCAATGGTTATAATACTGGGAATCGCGTTGTGGTAACGATCAATCGTTGTCATAATCTTCATAGTTTTTCTGGAAGTCTTATAAGGTAAATAAGGCATAATACTACTGAGCTTGCATGATCAGCTTACCGAAGTTGAACACTTGACAATTTTATTATTTCAACATCTGTTATCTATACATCCCAAGCCACCTATAATAAAGTCTAACACATTTTTGCTAAGAATTTGAATAATTATTTATTTTCTTAGATTCGGATCACTTGGATGTATCAAAGGCAACTGGATGAAAAAGCAGTGCAATTTTATTGTTTACTTAGCCAATTAGTTTAACAGCACCCTTCAGTTACATGCCTATCAATTAATACTTTCACTGAATGCCTAGGTATATGAATTTTACCATGAAAGTTCGAAAAAATAAAAACTGCTCAGTTTTATAAACAAACTAGACGTCGCCAGTGGCTTCGCCCGCATCAATTATACATATAAATCTTTCTCTTAAATCATTCTATCTATTAAAAAAACGCATTAAAATCCGTTGCGTAGTTTTTCAATTTAAGCATAGGTACATAGGGACAGACAGACAGAAGACAGACTTTGTTTTATACTATGTAATGATGTGCCTGTGTATTAAAATGTGACAAGGAATGAATTATATTCTACCAGTTAGTAAATTATTTTTGTGTATTTATCATCATCACCGGCCTGCCATAGTGCACTGCTGGATGGTCTCAACAATGGCACGCCACTGAGCCCGATTTTCGGTACTTCGTGTCCAGCTGCTGCGAGTCATTGTGCGTATATCGTCACTCCATCCAAGCGCAGGGCGTGCTACACTACCTGCACATTGTGTTCAACTAATCACTTCATTGACGTTCAGCCGTGTGGTTAAATAGCATTGTTTTATGAAAATATCAGCTGTTCTAAACGGCTAGCAGTGCTAGAATATAGTATTTAACGGTTACTCAAACCAGTTGCCTACGACATATCGACGGGTGCAAAGTAAAAAAAGTCACCTGCAATTTTGAGATTTTTGTTTTTTTGTAAAAACTTACTTAAAATATCATGTTCTACAACATAGCAAAAACAAAAATTCTAATATCACCTTATTTTTGGTACTTTTGTCACGTAAAAGAAGACACCTACGCCTGTTTTGTGAAATTGCTCGATGTAGATGCGGATACCTGCCGCTGGCCGTCTATACGCGGGACGCGCGGGGGCCAGCGGTCAGTCAAATTTAGTCATCAGTCAGATGACATGTGCTTCGCCGGCCGGCACGAATATTTGTTTGTTTTCGTTTGTCAAGTGATAAAGTGTGTGTAAAAGTGTTAATATATTAATAAACTGTTTGAGTTCAACACAATATACATGGAAAAACGTAAATTATTGCTGAATTTGGGCAAAACGAGACGACAATGCGCTATTAGGAACCGAGAAAACCTATTACAACTTATCGATAACAAGCATGAAACTAGTTCTGGTACGTATTTTTTATAATACAAGTTTAATGTTATTGTTATCTTGAAGTTAAATCATATTTAGTAGTTGTCATTATGAAAATATGTTATCCATGATCATTGAATTATTACCTACAGAAAGTCAGTATTCAAACAACGCGAGCTCAGAAGCTAAGCCGAAAATTCGCTATGTGTGCGGAACTGTGCTGTGTTTACTTGCTGCATCACGCACACAGACGCAATTATAGAGTTGCCAGTTACAACGTCTTTCCCCTACAAATAGGGTTAATTCATAATTTTTGCATGAAATAAGTAATTGTATATTATAAATTCTAAAGTCACACTGCCTGCTTTTTAAGTTTTGACAACTGACTAACGATGGCTAAATCAATCTTGACGAAACTTACTCAAACGTGGGCACTAACAAGTGCCGAGTGATTTCCTAGTTAAATGCTCTTTATAGTACATAAAAAAGTATTTATGTATATTTGTGAGAAAAAATTTTCAAAAATCAACAGCGAGTACTACGAGTATGTGTGCGCCGTTGCGCTATGGTGACCAAAAAAAGGCGAAAAGTTTAAAAATTCTAATATAATTAGGTCGGTAACGTCATTCGTTCAACAACGAAGTTAGTTACGCGTGCCTACATTAAGTACAAGACAATACTAGACTTTAGATACTAGCCTTTCAATACAAAAACGGAAAAATCGAGTGCTTTGAGACAATGTCGCCTTAGCCGAGCTCGGCTAGAGCTTGACGTGACAAATTTGTCGTAACCGATTGATATGTACCAGCCAGCGGTGTTTGAAAGGTTAAGTTTATATATGTAACTACCTAATTCCTATTTTTATTATTACTGTCAATAGAATAAATTTTGGTAAGGAATGTGTAAATTAAACTGGGACAATTTCACACCCAACTGGCAACACTCCGCTCGTACTTATTATGATTCACTGTATTTGTATTATTAGACAATCTACGTAATAAAATTAATGTCTGACCGGTGGAATGATACTCCAGCAACCTTATAATCTTTTTCTGAAGCTTTGTGGCACAAAACACTGTACAGTATGTCATAATTTCGATTATTTTGCGGGAGATGCTTACGCTACCGTGCGACTCGGACTACAGACAACGCAGCCGCCGATTGGGTCAGATCCTGACCCAAATGAACGGCGCGTATTGCGTGAGCGTACTTGGTTTCTGTAGGTAATAATTCAATGTCCATGATATTTTTTGGTACGAAACGACGCATAAACGGCTATCTGCCATATAGCTTTTTCTACGTTGCGATTGTGATGTAGATGTCCCAATTTACCTTTGTAAAATAGTATTATTTGTTATGTTTATGAGTACCTATCTATGTTAATTTTTATTGTTAACTATATTAATTGACTTATCATTAAAGTATATATTCTTACTGTTATTTTTTACTATTGTTTCATGTTCAGAAAGTACGAAACGATTTTTTAAAGAAGATAGAAGCTTACAGAACATAAGCAATGGATTTATCGATAAAAATGCTGTGTTGGCCGATGAACTTAGTGATGTTAAAGAAGACCTTGATGTGTCAGCGATGAAGACAAATGAGTATCAGTTAACTTTGCAAGATAAGTCCCCATGTTCTGTGTACTCTAGATCGGTCACACCAGTTCACTCTCAATATGAAATACAAATTAATTCTGAAAATTTTGATGATGATAATAGAGATTCTCCAAGCAATTTATCGGATACACCCACGCCCTCAGAATACAATCTATTTACTTCAAGTCCGCCGCGTCCATTATCAGAATTAGATCAAAATAACTGTTTAATAAACTCAGGCAGGCCATCGAGTATGTTATTTTCAAACTGTCAATCTTCTATAAACGCTTCTTCGGCAGTGAAGGCATCAAGTGAATGTTTTACGCCTTCCTCGTTAAACGGTAGAAAAAGACGTCAGTTCAGTATTGATAAATCAAAGAAAATGTGATTGAGAAATAAAGACAAGTGGATTGATACGAGACGTGAAATAATATTAAATTCAGGTAAGTCCAGAAATGGGAAATTGCAACCTGCGAAACATCTAAGCCGGCATGTGGTATTTGCAAGTTTAACTGTAGCGCAAAAATATCTCCCGAAGACAGAAAACTTATCTTTGATCGTTTTTGGGATCTCTGTGATCACGAAAAGCAATGAGTTTTTATAGGTAAATTTACAAAACGTTGTATGAAACGAAGAATTACTACAGAGAATAATCCTAAACGCCAACACAATGTAAACAATACTGAAGAGATTCAGCATATACTGCAGATTGGATCAGGAAGCCTTCACGAGATTTTACACGTGCATCTACGGGTGCGGAGGATAGTTTCACGCTGGGTGCCGCACAACCTCACCGATGTTCATAAGCAGGCAAGGGTGGAATGGTGCCATGATATGATAGACGAATTTGAAGCAGGCTCGTCTCGGCGTGTTTACGACATCGTTACAGGTGATGAATCCTGGATTTATTAATACGATCCAGAAACAAAACGCCAGTTGACGGTTTGGGTGTTTCAAAACGAATCAACACCTACTTAAGTAAAGCGACCTAGAAGCGGGGGGGGAAATTTTGATCGCGAGCTTTTTTAATTTGACTGGCTACTTGGTGTCAATTCCTTTACGAAACCAAAGAAGCATTAACGCGGAATGGTATACTACCAAATGCTTGGCAGAAGTTTTCTCTGTTGTGAGCAACAAGCAACCAAACACAGGGCTCCGCGGACTACTGCTACGATAGTGCACCCGCTCACACTGCAATCAAAACGAGGGACTTTCTAGACAGCACACCGGTCAAACTCCTGGGTCACCCTCCTTTCAGCCCTGACCTAGCACCGTGTGACTTCTTCTTAGTCACAAAAATAAAAAATCAGCTCAAAGGGATACAATTTTCGTCGCCGAATGATGCGCTCGCAGCTTTCGAGCAGGCTGTAAACGAGGTGTCTGCGGCGGATTGGGAAAAGTGTTTCGAAAACTAGTTCAGACGCATGAAACTTTGTATAGAGGCTGGTGGAGAGTACTTTGAAATATGTAATAAAAATATTACTTATAGAACATATTCTTAGTGTCGCAAAACTTTCTGAGTGTCCCACGTAGATTTAATTATATGAGAAGTTACGTTTTTCACGACAGAAAATGAATGATTCCTAAGTAAATATTTCACTTAACCTCCTTCTAAATCGTGTACCTTGCATCGAATCGACGACGTAGAAAAAGATATCTGCGCAGTTATGTTCTGAACTTGGTGTATTTATGATGTAAAACGGTCATTAACTAATTTTAATAATAGGAAGTGTTAAAATTCACGTATTTACTTTGAAATATACTAATCATACTTTACTAAATCATTTTTTTTGAATTCCCACGTAGAAACGACCAAGTGGTAGTTAACACAGTTGTCATATTTTTAAGCGCAATGTAGATGCAGACAACTACAATATCTCGTAAATTAAACATAATTCGAAGAAATGAAATATACATGTCGATATATTATTAAATAATGAAGAAATGATGAAAGTTTCAATAAATTTGGTTTAAAATTGACAAAATGGGAGCATTTTTTCCTATTATGCGCTCTCCTGAAAAGTAGCTGTTTTGTAAATGACTCTTTTTACGTTGCACCCGTCGATATACCTACCTATAAGCAATACTAGTGCACAAAATTACATAAACGTACTAAGACGTACATATAAGCAATACTAGGGCACAACATTATATAAACGTACTAAGAAGTAAAGTAGTTATTTCAGTTAAACCCTGGATATTATCAAACATGTCCATTTAGAGGCAGTCGAGCGGTATATGTCCGTATTCCATACGAAACTTATTCTCTTAATGGGTTATAAAGTGGTATAACAATTTAAACGTTGTAACGTAGATCCACATAATCATAACCACGCAAATTTAGTTTAAACTTAAATTAAATTTGGTTATGCTAGAGGTCTCGTAGAAGAATTAGACGCACTATCGTGGCGCGAACAATTTTGTATTGTGGATGGGAGATCGATATAATATGCGACTCAGTGACTAAAATAATAGTTTATTTAATAAACTTCGGCGCCTCGACTAGTTGTTGGAAAATATTAAATCCAATGTTAGTTTTGCTTCTATTTTATTAAATACAGATTGAAAGTTAATAGTCTCAGTTATAGTCATCTTAATATATATATTTCTTGTGTGCGTGTGTATGTAATTGAACTCCTTCTAAACGACTGGACCGATCTTGATGAAACTTTTTGTATGTGTTCAAGGGGACTTGAGAATGGTTTAGATTCACAATGTAGTCCACTGGAAAATGTTTATTGTACTTAATTTTAAATTTGTAAGTACTTGTGGATGTTGGAATGTTTCACAATAGAACCGACGGACTGCGCTGCTATCGCAGTGTCAAATCTTATAATATTTATTTCGTCAAGGAGTACATCGAAACCTTACCTGAATAATAAAACATTAAAAAATAAAGATTTCGAGTCGACAACATATATCCGCAAAATTCGGACTGTCGAGTATTTTGTTAAATTCTAATGGTTCTGACAGACAAATCACATTCGCCATATTGGCCGATCTAGCGAAACGTCACAGATACCGGATAACACAGTCTTTACTAAGTAGTTTGTATGTGTAAATACTTTTTGCAGTTATATTTCTTAAACAGTTAAAACGACAACTATGGAAGTATCCGCCCAACAAAGGAGATTTGTATCATATATAAAAAAAAATATTTACTAATATAATAAAGCGGAAGAGTTTGTTTGTTTGTTTTTTTTTTGTTTTTTTGTTTGTTTGAACGCGCTAATCTCAGAAACTACCTGTCAGATCTGAAAAATTCTTTTGTATACAATAGCCCAGTTATTCCGGAAGGCTATAGGCTACATAACATAACGCTTCGACCCTTTGGGGCCGGGAAAAAGGCTAAAAAGGCTAAAAGATAATGTCGGCTAATCTCAGGCACTAGCAGTCGGATTTTAAAAATTGTTATTGCCTATGATAGCCCAATTAATCCGAAAGGCTATAGGCCATATAAAATTACGCCACAACTTTTAGGGGCCAGACAAAAATAATATAATGGTCAAACGAAAAGGGGAAGGGTTGGGTCAAAGGCAAAAAAAAGGCTAAACAAATAGGATACAATCTATATGGTTATCGTTTTCGAGATTTTCGGGACGCTGATTAATAATAATTATGAAATTGATTAAGTGATCCAAGATGGCGGACGGGAAAATTTTAAAAATCAATATGGGTATCGCTTTCGATATTTTAAGGGGTGGGGAATCGAAATACAACATCTATTTCGTGATGAAAGATGGCGGATGCGAAATCAAAGATGGCGGATAGGAAACATTTAAAAAATCAATATGGGTATCGTCTCTGATGATTTAAGGGATGTAGAATCCAAATAAAACATCTATTTCGTGATCAAAGATGGCGGATAGGAAATCAAAGATGGCGGACGGGATATTTTTAAAGTCGATATGGGTATCGTCTCCGATATTTTAAGGAATGGGGAATTCAATATTATATAAAAATCTATGTTTGTTTGTTCAGCATTTATAGACTCTGAAATGATAAGAAATTAAGCGCTAAGTATTGACTTACCTTTTTTCAAGCCCCTTTTCTAAAGTTACCATTGGGTAACTTTAGAAAAGGGGCTTGAAAAAAGGGATTTAATAAAAACTCTTAAAAAGGCGAAACGGAGTTCGCTGGGTCAGCTAGTATTTTTATAAAGATTTTTTTTGGTATTGAAATTGTACTCTACTCCGCTTTTTAAAATAAATATGCGTATGTACAGTCAACTACAAAAGTTCCTACACAGCTCAATATCTTTGCTGAGAGTTTATGACTTTGGTATTTCATTGTATAGTCTCTTGCAGTACACTGCTGGATGTCGGCCTCTCTTAAGAGTAACAATATTATTGTGATTCAATGGATGTATTGGCCTTTCTATTCTACGCTGGCTAGACTGTTAGGGTTGGTAAAGGGTTTGATGTAGAGTTTTCTGTCACATCACAAAGACATTATTATTTTCGTGAATTTTTGATGATCGCTCTTACGACACTTACGGAATGGAAAGTAGAAAGTGACATATTGTATTCTTAATCCTGCACTACACTGATAATAAATTGCTCTTTAAACAGTTGATAGTACAACTTGTCCTGAGGCAGCTTTTAAAATGCCTATCTTCACACCGCTAAATTGAAACAGCTCTTTATAGTCCCAACCAATATAGGCAATACTGGGTCGACCCTGTGTTAATATATTTTTATAGAAATAGAATTAACCTACATATTATGGTTTATCACTCTTTAAAACGTCACTGTCACAGACATGATGATATTATGCGGATGGTCTTTCATGTCGAAATATTAATTATGCTGGTATTTTTTCTTTCGGTTTTCATCTTCTGATTATCTTTATATCGCGTAGACTATATAATTCATGTATTAAAAACCTAACTTAATCATCTCTAAAGATAGATAGATAGAAGAAGTTAAGTGCGGTAATCACACCCAGAACATTCGTTGTTGATAAAATACTAAATGACGCTTCTCCCATGCTTCCCACTGAGATAAAAGTTTATCCTAAATAACATTAATACTTCTTAATGTAATATCAGTGGCACTCGCAATTTCTTACGAAAATTAAAGTCTTTAACAACAACACAAAGTGTTTTGTGTCTGCAGAAAAAGTACGCATCCACGACAGCAAATTACGCACATATTTTATTCTTGTTGCTATTCTGTTCGTGAATTTTCCCGGGTAAAAAGTTTTATATGTTAATTCACATCGTAAGCCATACGAAGTTCAATTTTCACGAAAAGCTCCACAGTTTTTGGGGCGTGAATTGCGAAAGAGTAACAAACATATATCATTATAATATTGGCTGCGAAGGCATTTAGGACCTAAATGGCCAGATTTGTGCCAGTTTCGCGGCTTAACGGTCTCTAGATTGCTCTTTTGAACTCTTTGCTGTAGTAAATAACAACTTGGTTTTGCATCGGATGAGAAAATGCTCATTAAAAAAACGAATTCACTTTCATGAATTACTTTTCATTCCATGGAAATGAATAAAGTTCAGAAAATATGTTTAAAACAGTTTAGTTAACTGTGGCAGAAGATATAATAAATATTAAAAGCAAAAGTCCTCGCTAAGTTTGATAAAAATCATAAAAGTGGAAAATTCAAAGTTGTCGTGCGGCCGGTCATCGGAGGCTGAGTGACGACTGCCCTTGTTGTGATAACGTTCACAGAATAAAAGATAAAACTTTATCTGTGAATGGTGAAAATCTGAGCCATTTGTTAAGTACCTACGTATATATCTATTAAAACATACCACGTAAAGCTAGCAGAGGATTAATTTACGCAGGCGAATAAGAATTTTGATTTTATTTTATGTAAAGAATTGCTAAAGCCCAAATTTTCCGTGGGAAAATGTAAAGGGAAGATCTTAAGTCTCAGAGAGTAGGGTTCTAACAAATAATTCGCTACGATAATTATCTTAATTACCAAGTTAAATATTCAGATAAAAACCGCATTAAATAATAAAGCATAATTCCTTTATTACCTATAAATGTACTTAAAACAGGGATGATTCTAGTAAATGACAGAGAGTCACGACAATTTTCTGCCTTACCTGGAAGTAAGGCAGAAATTCGGGTTATAATTTACTACGTTTCAAAACATTTTCCTTTTTGTTTTCAGCGATTTCAATTGAGATTTACTTAGATTATAATATAAACTACTATAAAATCTTGTACAAATAGTAGTTCTATCGGATATATAGGTATAATATATTACAAATGACACAATCCACTCACACTCAATCGGGGTTCTTAATCATGATCACGTCGTCCTGACATGGCGGCCTCAGGTGCCGATGAGCTTGAAACTAATGGGGCAAACTCCAACTACATATGTGTTTACAAATTTACATCAGCGATTCGGTCAGAGAATAGGTATTTTCGAGAACATTCCAACGAATTTATCTCTGCTTGATATACGATTTGGTCGATTGTTTATTGAATAGTAAGAATTAAACATTTCTATCTACCCATTTTGCCTTTACATAACAAGATTCGCTCTTATTATTATGTATTACCTATTCGAACAACAACTCCCATCTCACTGTCCACAAACATAGCAAAATTAATTGTCAATAAATAAATATGATCACTGTTTAAAAAAATAATACTCAGTTAATATTTTGGGTTCATTCCTTTTAAGCTATTTTGAGGGAGGTTCGTGTAAACGGAGGTCTGTGTCAAATTTTGATTTGCTTTTTGTGGCGGACCTCCGACCTCTGACATCGGTGTCCAACAAGAGAGACCATTTTTGCTAACGTTTTTTTAATAGTTTGGGGTAAACAAGGAACAGCTATGTTCATATTCTTCTTTCATTAGTTTAGTATCGTGTATGTTTTGATATCTGAGTCGAGGTAATTAATGTAATATAATAAAAACTACTACCACTAAAACTATTGTTGAAAATGACTAGCCTGTGTATTTAATGGTTAGGGAACCTAACTGAACCTCCAGTTTAGCAGTCATGAGTCAGGGGACCGCTAAGCCAGGAGTTGTGGGTGCGATTCCCTCCAAAAACAGATCTTCGTGTAATTATCGCGATTACTTTACAGATTAGTGTCTATGTGTAATTTATCCTTCACACGTATGTGTTTAAGGATATAGCATTCATTATCTAGTGCTGTAAAAGCTCTCTATAATTTGTAGTCAGATAACATTGTTTGAATTGTCACAGGATCTGGATTTCACTTGTACACACAATGTTTATTATTTATTTTATGATGCCCAAATAGTAACGCAAAACATTTAACTAGTGATAGGAAAATCTGCCCCAAATAAGTAAACAAAACATAGTGTAGGTTGACGTGTAATTTTAGACGGCTCGTAAATTTATTTCAGGTGCTACACATAACTTCATATTATCTACTAGACGTTGCCAGCGGCGTCCTCGTCAATTATACATATATAAACCTTCCTCTTGAATCATTCTATCTATTAAAAAACCACATTAAAATCCGTTGCGTAGTTTATAAGATTTAAGCATACATTATAGGGTCAGACAGACAGAAGACAGACTTTGGTTTATACTACGTAGTGATTATAATATGTACAATTACACGGCACGAATCGACAGTAAGGCTGATGATGAATATTTCTGTAACTTTGGTAAATATAGCCAAGTAAACTCTGGTTCATTGGGCCCGTAGTATAAAATATTTACATAATAATATTAGCTTCATATACACATAGCGTATAAAGGTTAGGCAAAGATAGTGATTCTTTTTTTTAAAGGATGTGAAGGCGATTCCCAGGCTACAGGCAATTACAAAAAAAACTAATTTAAGCTTCACCTGTAGGGAATATGCCTGCTAGTTGACAACGTTTATTTATCCTATTTCATACGTGTAGCATGTAATGTATGTAGACCTAAGGTTCTAAATCTTAAATATTGTTGAAAATATTTCCTATAGGTATATTTAGTACAAGGTGTTTAATAATCTCATTTAAGTGTTGTATAACATATGTTTATCTCGTGTTCTTTCGTATGTTGTAGTTATTTCATATGATCGCCCTACTTTTGTTTTTAAGCCTTATCCAGAACTCTTCTACGTCATATGTGACACTTAATAGAAAGTAATATAATTATATCAATCACCCAAACTTGATAATTCAAATATAAAGCCAAATCAATTTTATTTATTCTAAATTACTATTGCCATTCAGTTGGTCTTACCTACATGGTGATAGTAATTTAGAGCGACAGGTATTACAGCTCAAAATTAAAGGTAGTCATTCAAATCTCGCTATTGTTTCCATCGCCTTGTTTCATTTGAAAGCTTAGTGCTTAAATTGATGACATAGATTATAATATTCGAATTCAATGATAACAGAAGTTACTTACTACCTTTGGTAATGTGGAACGGACTAAGATAATGGTGTTCTATATTAACTTAGTAATCTCATAAGAAACTTTAAATTATTTATTTATTTTTTATAGTAAAAGATGGCAAACGAGCTGACGGATCGCCTGATGGTAGGCAATTACCGGCGCCATGGACACAAGCAACACCTCAGGAGTCACAAATGCGTTGCCGCAGCTTGGTGTTGGAACAAAGAGTAGGAGGAGGAGTAAGAGTAAAAAGGAGGAGGCACCGAATGAAACGCAACAGTTTAGGTACTATTGTGAGTACTTTACGTCGATTTTCTGTGAGAGGGTCTTACCCGTTCGAGCCGGACCCTTGAATGCTGAAATCAGCAAAGCTCTGCTACCAGTCTACTGCATCTATTGCAGGCTTAAGAGTTTGCCATGTCACTCCTAGTGTCGTGGATTCGATTCCCACACAAAACAAACTGTTGTTTTGAGTATGAGTGATCTGTGTAACTGTTCCTTGAATATTAGTATAGTTTGCCACGGCGCGGCGCATGAATTATTCCTAGTGCGGGCGTTGGTTTTGTCTCAAGATGAAAAACACGCAATAAGTTTAGGTTGATTGTTGGGTGGCACACTTTCGGTGAACTGATTTATATACCTTTTCACGGCTAAAACCTCTGGCATAGAGATTTTCACCAACATTATCAGAAGATAGAGTAAAGCGAAAAGTTTGAAGCGTATTATTGAAGAGTGTGAATATCAACATTACCGACTTCTATTGGAAATTTTCTTTCTAGCTAAAGAAATTTCTGAAGATATCGGTACGTTCGTAAATATTTTCTAGGTTTAACTCATGATTTATTCATATGCTTGTTGTCATTGCAAATTGCATTCGCCGCATCGGTAGTCGTGAGTCAATATTTTCAATTAATTCAAATGGTCTCATATTTGAATAATAGTTCTTGAACAAAAATATGTTTTTGTACTGTAGTGTAGTGGTTAATGACTGACTGCTAAGCTGGAGGTCGTAGGTTTGGTTCCAAGACAAATCTTGGCGTAATAAACTTGGTAATTTAATTTGCGTCTAGGTGTGATTTATCAATATTTTATGTATTGAGAGTTTATTATTATAAGTAGGTTGGTATTTCAGTTATCTGGCATTTGCTTAGTTTAGAATCAAATGACCGCGTGTTGTAAATTATTATTACACTTACATACATTGAGCTCAAAGCAGGAGATGTCATTTTGAATCAAAATTCTGTGGATATAATTTGTATAAATACAACATACTTAATTACTTATTATTCCTGGTCTTGTGACTGAGAAAATAAATTTAAAGGAAAAATAAGTACATATATGCACTAATATTACTAAGATTTCATGGCTTCTTGCTGTACGATTCGAGCCCCAATTATAGTGTTTTGTGTTTGTATAAATAATAATTTATAGAAGAGATGAGTAATTATTTGCACCGCTGAGTTAAATGCATCGTTCTTCAAGCCAGCATTTTAAATTGAATTAGATAGAAATAGGCTGCTAATATATTAAATAAATACTCTGCCCGTAGCTTCACCTGTTTGGATGCCGGTTATTACGTCAAATGGTAGAGCCTACGTGGTATTCTGCTGTATAAGCTATGTAATACAAAGCTTCATGAAAATTCGTAAAATCATTTCAGATTAGACTAGTAAGCGGATCCCAAGCTCCAAGGCATATAAGTATGTCTGATGTCATGTCATCATATGGCATGACGATGATAGTAAATTGATCTAGAATTGATTCTAGTTCAAATCAGTATAATGTTATGTATATATTCTTATATTTTTTTATTCATAATAAATGATATGTTTTAAGCGCAATCGAATCTATATATCGTCCTTAGATAAAGTTAAGAAAGTCAATTTTGATTTCTAAGTATCTAGGACAAAATTCATCTCTATGTATTTATTTAATAAAATATAAGTAAGTATACCTAGTAATTAATTATCTGATTACCATTACATAGTCTGTCAAGCTTTACCTCGTTTGGGATTAGTTGATTATTTGTGAATTGTATCAGGACATTAAAATTAACATACTTATTGGTTACGCTCAAAAACACACTATTTAATATTTTAAGTACCATAATAAGTGGTAAATAAACAGGTAAATTTCAAAATGGCCGGTAAAATAAGTTGCTCTACACAACAAAGAGATCCGCATAAGTAACTCCGATGTAGTTTCAATATTATGCTTTTGGTATGAATAAAAAACAAAACGAACCCTAATTATGCATAAATAAACACGAGTTTCATTTAAATATTTGTTCAAAACGGGTACGACCAATACAAAAACCGTAAGTAATATAAATAGTCGATTTGTACGATTGGGATCAAGATTGAATCGAAAACTGGAAAAATAGCAACGCGAGGCAATTTTTATTACTCCAAATATTTTATTTATCGGTTCTGCTTTGTGTCAAAATGTTCACAAAAATCGGCGAACAATGACGCTGTCGAAACGATAGTAATATTATTTATAACCGCTAAACTACCATACCTATATAGGTAGGTACAATGTCTGTCAAACTGGTTAAAAATTATTTCCTCTTCTACTTTACAAATCGAGGTATTTATAGGCACGGTAATAATATCTATTATATTACCGTGTTATAGGTAAGAATAGTGAACTACTTTTTTCGAAACTGATATTGTAGAGTATTTTTATACTAACGTCAGAAAAGTAAAATTTATTACTATTATTATGAAAATACTTTAATTAATCATAATTATAGTGATTTATTGAACCATACAATACTTAGGCCGTGTGGTTGACGGCATAGAATACAAGTGTCACCACCCCCTATATTCCCGTGGGTGTCGTAAGAGGCGACTAAGGGATAACACGATGCAAATAACATCTTTGTGTAGAGACGGAAATCTCGACATCAAACCCTATACGACTGCCTCGTTGGTCTCGCGGCATAAATGTGCGTGTGGGATCGCGAGGTCCCGGGTTCGATTCCTGGGTCAAGCAGTGTTATTGGGTTTTTCTGTCACGAAATTCTCAGTAGCAGCACGGAGTCTGGAAATGTGCCCGGTACGGCAATAGGTTCGCCCCTTATTACGTGGGACTAAAGTATATCTGGCGAAAAGTGGGTGTAGAAATACACCTCTGCCTACCCCTTCGGGGATAAAAGGCGTGACGTTATGTATGTATGTATGTGTACAATACTTATGTCGATTAAAACATATTTTTTGACGACACATTTAGTTATTTATTTTAAATAATAATATAATATTCTACCACATACACACATCACCATCTAGTCCCAAGCTAAGCAGAGCTTGTACTATGGGCACTAGATAATGGATAAACATACATAATTATATACTTTTTTTTAAAATATATACATATTATACATAGAAACACCCAGACCAAGACAAACATCCATGTTCATGCATACAAATGTTTGACTTGAGCGGGAATCGGACCCGCGACCTTCGGCGTAGCGGTCGCTCGCACTCCCGCTGCGCCAACCGGCCGCGGTCTATAAACGTAAAATACGACAAGATTTTAACAAACCAGTGTTCCGAAAAATTGTTTATAAATACAAAATATTTGCGCAAATAATTTTGATATTCATATATCATGGTTCCTATTTTGCTGGTAATTGTAATTTTATTTATCTCGCTGAAATATTTGTTAATACGAAAACTTACTTAAGAATACAATACAAAGTAAAATGCAGATTTTATTTTTATAAGATTAAAAATTGTAAGTTCTAATTAAGTACTGGCATTTTAATGATTTTATTCTTAAGATGATGAGGTACTTACAGATATATTTATCGAAGCACGGTAAATCCCAAAATAATCCACACAACCACAGAATATGTAATTAGTACCTACGGACACAACTTAAATAAAAAATACTGAGCACCTGAATTCGAAACACAACAAAAATGTTTAATTACGTTTTATTGAATCACATACACACTCAACTGAATTGTTCAAATTCGCGCCAAATAGCACAACGCAAATATTTTATTTCTGTCTTGAATTTAAATTCGAACTCCGCGTTCGATTTCGTAACTCGCGCGTTCGGAAACACGCTACGTTGCTCGCGTGCGGCTCTGAGCACAGACGGGTATAGACTGTCCGAGTTGTCCGACGTCAAGTGAGGCCTGTACAACTGACTCATTACAGGATGAGAAGCTCTGATGATTCAATGAGACGGCTATTATTTTAATAGATTTGTGGTCCAGCTGAGTATCAAGTATGTTACGCGCTTTGCTGTTGTGTATCATAACCTGTCTTAATGTTTATGGTATTCAACTTATTTGCATAGTTCGTTCGTTATTAATTTGCCATGCGTATTCAAAGAATTTATAACGAATGAGCTTACATTATCAGGTGTAGTTTTATATTGTAACTAAGTAACGTGTGTTTCATTGAGTTTAGAAAGCTGTTAGGTGAAGGGCGTGTCAAAAGGACGGAACTTCTAAACTAAGCGGCCAATTGCCCCTGCGAGGTCTGATCGTAAAATTAAAAAGCTATAAGAATGCGAGTATTGCAAGATGGCTGTAAATGGTCAACTGTCAGATTTAATTACTTTGTTTTTAAAGTAGTGGAACGTGATCAAGTGCTAGTAAGAGCAAGTAAATGTTGTCGGCATTTTAAATTAATTGTAAAAAATCACTATCTATCCATTATATATATTTCTATCTATCCATTATCGAATAGAAGTGGAACGGCGTTTAAAGGATATTTTTAAGTAATTAAATGGAATAATAAAGGTCGTAACGAAGGTAAGATAGATATAAAGACTTATCGTGAGAAACCTTTTGAGAGCCCTTAGCGTTTCAATTGTTACTAAGTAATCAGCCTGCAAGTCCTGTTAAAACAGAAGGCAATTATATATAAATTGGGCAAGAGATTAATTATATTGCCTACCAAATAAGATTTTATTTATACGGTTTGTTTTGCGAATTTGGTACACATCTATAGTCGAGTTGAACTATGTTGATTTTATACATTTTCATCTAGGTACATCTCTATTGCTTTTTTCACTCTCGTCGTGTAGGAACGACACGCACGTGGGTCTAGTATATTAGCTGTACTATAAATTAAACTACTTTTTTGAGAATTTTATTGCTGTTCATCCTTGAATATATAACACGCATTTCAGTAGCTTTTAGGTGGTACAGCTAGAGCTTTAGTTGATCGAGGGTGTAGGTTTGACTTATAATTCGCAAATATAATATTTCGGGATATTTGCATTATATCAAAACACTTGCAAATTATAGGTATTCTTCATGGTATTCATAATCTTATCTTGGCCAGAGACGATAAATTTGCAATTTAAACCAACTGTTTTACGCTAAATATTTAATATATTAGGTACATAATTAACCCTTCGGGGATACAGGCGTGAGTCTATAAACAAAAATAATAACCACTAGCTAAGCTTGCGGTTCACCCGCGTTATTAAGGGCTTTTGCTCCACACCCGTGGCTCATTGCGTAATGTTAGGTAGTCTATAGCCTTTCTGGATAAAAGTGCAATGCAACATAAACAACCCATCAGATTGAATCTGTAGTTCCTGAAATTAGTGCGTTTATTTTTTTTTTCAGCTTTAATATTAATTAGCATGAATTAAGTTATTAATGTCTCTATGTCTGAGGCTGCTGATAAGTAGTTCTAAGAATCGGTTATTAAAACAAGAGTTATCAGAAATATCTTATACTAATACTAGAGGACGCCAGCAGCTACGCCTGCATTTTTTTTAATTTACCCGTTTTGGCCGATCCCGTGGGAATTTCGGGAAATCCCTTCTTAGTGCACCCCTATACGGTCCCCAAGGAACATAGGTACATGCCAAATTTCAGCTTCCTGCGCCCAATAGTTTCGGCTGTAGCATGTCTGTCAGTCAGTCAGTAACGCAAGGATTTTATATATCTATATATACTTATACTAATATAATAAAGCGGAAGAGTTTGTTTGTTTGTTTGTTTGTTTGAACGCGCTAATCTCAGGAACTACCGGTCGGATCTGAAAAATTCTTTTTGTATACGATAGCCCAATTATTCCGGAAGGCTATAGGCTATATAACATAATGATTCGATCCTTTAGGGCCGGGCAAAAGGCTAAAAAGGCTAAAAGATAATGTCGGCTAATCTCAGGAACTAGCAGTCGGATTTTAAAAATTGTTATTGCTAATGATAGCCCAATTATTCCGAAAGGCTATAGGCTATATAAAATTACGCCACAACTTTTAGGGGCCAGACAAAAATAATAAAATGGTCAAACGTGAAGGGGGAGGGTTGGGTCAAAGGCAAAAAAAGGCTAAACGAATAGGATACAATGTATATGGGTATCGTTTTCGAGATTTTCGGGACGCTGATTAATAATATGAAATTTATTTAGTGATCCAAGATGGCGGATGGGAAATCAAAGATGGCGTTTGAGAAAATTTTCTAAATCAATATGGGTATCGCCTTCGATATTTTAGGGGGTGGGGAATCGAAATACAACATCTATTTCGTGATCAAAGATGGCGGATGGGAAATCAAAGATGGCGGATGGGAAAATTAAAAAAAATCAATATTGGTATCGTCTGCGATGTTAAAAGGGATGGGGAATTCAAATACAACATCTGTTTCCTGATTCAAGATGGTGGATGGGAAATCAAAGATGGCGAATGGGAAAATTTTTCAAAATCAATATGGGTATCGCCTTCGATATTTTAAGGGGTGGGGAATCGAAATACAACATCTATTTCGTGATCAAAGATGGCGGATGGGAAATCAAAGATGGCGGACGGGATTTTTTTAAAGTCGATATGGGTATCATTTCCGATATTTTAAGGAATGGGGAATTCAAAAACACCATCTATTTTGTGATCAAAGATGGCGGAAGCGATTTTTTTTTTAAATCAATATGGGTATCGTCTCCGATGTTTAAAGGGATGGGGAATCCAAATACGACACCTATTTCGTGATTCAAGATGGCGGATGGGAAATCAAAGATGGCGGATGGGAAAAATTTAAAAAATCAATATGGGTATCGTCTCTGTTGATTTAAGGGATGGTGAATGCAAATACAACATCTATTTCTTGATCAAAGATGGCGGATAGGAAATCAAAGATGGCGGACGGGATTTTTTTTTAAAGTCGATATGGGTATCGTCTCCGATATTTTAAGGAATGGGGAATTCAATATTATATAAAAATCTATGTTTGTTTGTTCATTATTTATAGACTCTGAAATGATAAAAGATTTAGCGCTAAGTCAATGGTAACTTTGGAAATGGAGTTTGGAAAAATGGGAATTAAATAAAAACTCTTAAAAAGGCGATACGGAGTCCGCTGGGTCAGCTAGTTAAGATATAAAGCTGAAGAGTTTTTTTGTTTGTTTGTTTGATTGAACGCGCTAAACTCAGGAACTACTGGTCCGATTTGAAAAAATCTTTTTGTGTTAGAAAGCCCATTTATCGAGGAAGGCTATAGGCTATATAACATCACGCTATGAGCGATGGGAACGGAGTAGTAGCCTAAAATAACGCGAGTGTAACCGCGGGCATCCTGTAGTATTTTAATAAAACTTGTATTTAATAATTCTCCCTTTCTACACTAATAATATAAAAGTGAAGAATTGTTTGTTTGTTATTTATTTTCAAGTTGTGCCTATTGTTCTACTTTAAAATTTATGTAATACTGACAATATCGAAAAGCAGTTGTAAAATATGCATACAATTACGATAAGATATTTATGAACGGTTTGGTATCGAATCCGAAACGTCTATTTACCACCCGCCTCTTTAGTCCACCACTAGGCTGTCTCTCCTGTTTGTGTAATATATAAGAAATCAAGATAAAAGCATAAAAAGAAGTTCAATTTAAAAACATTGTTAATTTATGCGTATAATCGAACAGAAACGAATTTATTTCGGTTGGTTTTTACGAAGCATGATATAATTTTAGCATAAACAAATCATTTTATCTTGTTTACTGTAAAATGTGATAAAACAAACTGTCATAAAAACACATAAGTACTATAATATACTTATATTGTGGCAAAAATATAAATAAGTGCAATTGGTACTGTACAATTTAAATAAAAGTGAGATGAGCGTGGGCAAAACATATTTATTTATATAGGTACCTTAAATAAATTCATATTACGCGATTAAATAATGTTGTATGCAGAAGTTAATAATTATTTGAGAGTATTTATCGCTAAAACTATGAATCTAATACCAGCAACATAACTTTGAATTTGGTAGCCTGCTTAACGTAGAAGGCCTGCTTAATGTTCTATAGGTTCTATGACAAGCTGTGAAAGATTGGAGTGTGTGGGCAATATAAATGGGAATGGGAAACCGGATATTATGGAAAATTCTTATAGATGCAGGTTTTCTCACACTGTTTTCTCAATAAAAGTCACTAGTGCGCGCCGTGGATTTGAACCTAATACTCTCTGCATGACATCGGTTGGTTGCTCTACTAGGCTATCACTGCATCCTCTAAGGGTTAAATTAAAATATCCTTGTAGTTTCAATTGGCCACAAAGACAATAAAACCAAACCTAATTACACGGGTTTTGTAGACAATAGGGTTGTTTCCAACTAGTCAAATCAAGCACTTTAATGAAATTTCAAAAAGGACCTTTGCCAAGGGATTTGTATGAAATAAGACGTGACGTCATAGTTTTTTGTTGTCAAGTAGAATACTTATTATCAATAAATTGACGATAAAAAATGTTAAATAAAAATAAAAAGTTTCATTCATCAATTAATAAAATTAATTGATGAATGAAACTACTATAATTTGACATGTTTCACTAGATAAAACTACTTGTTTAATTTATTTCACTTGGAGGAAACTTCCCTATTTATGTTTGCAGTCTATCATAGGTCTGAGTTCCAGCTTGGTCTTAGAAATTACTGAAATTTTCTTTTGGCGCATATTTACTAAACACAATAATAAAACAAGACGGAAAAATATAAAATAGAGATAAATACATTTTACACCATCATACAGCGTTTTACAATCCATTATTGGACGAAGAGCGCTCCCAATTTTCTTCATAATAGCACTTTGAGTCAATAGAAATATTTTGCCTACTATCTCACACTGGCCAGATGGGCTTATATTGGGTCGATGATGAGTTTTACCTATTTTCCGTAGCGCTCATAGCGAGTCTTGCCGTTTGTAAAAGATCGTTAGCTAAGCAACGCCAGCACAGGTCACCATGGGTGATGGGTGACAGTGTGTGACATTTACATCTGAGCGCTACCGTGTTTCCAAGGACACGTAAAGCTGTCGGTCCCGGTTCTTGCCTAACGATATGGATCGTTAGGCCTTTGGGCGGTCTGAAAACTCCGACACCAGAGATGGCCACACACTCAAACGAAAAACGAACAAACATATCTACCCATGGATAATATGCTTCGTGTGCTTTCCTTAGTCGCCTCTTACGATACCCATGGAATGAAATAGGGTAGTCACCAAATATATTATTAATCCGTCACTGAGAACTGCCTTACTAGCGTTTTAAGCCGGTGCACCCAACTAGAGCTTTAAGTAAATAAATCACGCAGGCAAACACTAATGCACGTAATGACAATTTTTTGTACAAACAACATCACATTAAATTAAACAAACACAGTGTTATTCATTCTGCATTGCACGCTGGTTTGCCCTAAAACATATGAGCCCCTTCTGGCTGGACCGAAATTTTATTTGCAACTTATTTTGTCTTACTTTTTTATTTTCTTTATGGTTATAGACCATAGACCACCACTCTGGCAGTGCGGCTTGGCAGACTTCCCATGTTTTACGAGAACTTTATGAGGACTTTCAAGTATGTTGGTTTTCCCACGATGTTTTTCCTTTGCCTAAACGGCAAGCGATTATAATTATTAACCACTAAGTGATGTCCGCAGCTACGTTCACACATTTTATTATAATTAACCCGTTTCTTCCCGACCTCCCATAGTCCCCAAGCAGTATACATGCCAAATTTTGAGCTCCTTGCACCCAGTAACTTTTAGCTGTGCGTTGTCTTTCAATCAGTCAGTAACGCAAGAATTTTATATACGTACATATACGGATTTCATACGCACATCCACGTCAATCAATCACCAATCCGTCTTGAAGCTGTTCAGTGAATGGGGCTAATAATAAACTTATGTTCTGGGTCTCATTCCAGGCTGTAACAACTTGATTGGCCAGAAAGTTAACTTTTTTGGGAAGGAGAAGACCTTGCCAATTTGGGCAGGACGATTGCTTGAGCTTCTTACTAAAACTTGATCTACCACTTGTTGCCTAGGGATAGGGAAAAATCGGAGACCCTCCGCGTAGCAGTCTCTCCGACTCGCTCAAAAGCCGTCGTTGTATTTTTTTAAAATTAAAGCTTCAGATGCGGAATCAAGCAACATACAAGGGAAAATTTTGGCTCCTTGCGCCCAGTGGTTTTGGTTGTGCTTTGCCTTTTAATCAGTCAGTAACGCAAGAATTTAAATAGGGTAAAAGCCGGATAGTTGCGCCACTTTTCAAAAAACCTCTGTTATTAAAAATATGCACTTAATAATTGTATATTCAAAGTATATATTAAAACATTGGTCGTTGATCTTCTATAGTAGACTGTTATTTTTAATATAAAGTCATTTAATTTTGAGTAAATCGTGTTTTATTTGACCTCTAAAAAGAGGGATACTTGCCTACGATAGCGGATAGTAGCTTAACGTTAAAATTGCTTCTGGGGATACTTGCCTCATGTAAGGATAGACGCCGCTCTATGTTGTTTTTAAATTAAAACAAACTTGTAATCCTTTAAATAAGCCATATTTTTTATTTACTGCAATATTTTATTAAGGCGCTGTACTAAGCGACTGTTTTGGTAAATGAGGGGGTGAAGCAGGGGAGGTGAAGGGAGCTTAGCTCCGTCTACTGCGGGGCGCCCCCCTGCATTCTCGTCGCGTGCGGCCGTATTCTGGCGACATCCGTATTCCAATATTTCAAAATCGCAAGCAAAACGTTTTAGCATATTGAATTGAGATACTGATATTAAAATTTATATTACATACATCAATCTGTTTGTACAAAATAGGCATAGCGCAATTTTTGTTCTCAGTGCAGCCATGAGCAAAACTGGTTTACATTAGACGTTATAGGTATTAAATGTTGACGAAAGTCAGTAAATATCTACGTGCCTTAAGATGATAAAAATAATTAAGTCAGTTCCATGTATGGAGAGGCCATTATTATGTTTGATTTGTTTTTGTATAAAAATAGTGAAGCAGTTCATAGAATACCTACATCTAATTCCATTCCTGCCAGTTTTCAAATCTGTTTTGCAATAAATTGGCTGTGACATACGGGCGGACAGACAGAGAGACATTGCGAATCTATAAGGGTTCCGTTTTTACAATTTTAGGCTACGGTACCCTAAAAAACACAATACTGCTCTACTAAGCACAAAATCCGTATCTCAACTAAAGCGAGTTACGAGATAATTGAAGTATACTAAAAGTTGATTTCTTTTATTTATTTATGGATGTTTATTGTTATTAAAGGTATAATTATTATGGCAAAGGTTTCAAAATACGGGGCCGTTTTTAGGGGTTGTGAGTGATTGGAGCGGGAGCAGGGGAGGTCTTGAAACCTCCCTCACCATTTTCACTTGCCGGAAATACTTGGTTTCCTCTGAAAAAAAAAATCTCCAAACATCGGTGTGTACGGCACTGCCAACTTCCACATTCATCACACTAGTTTAATAAACTAAGGTTGTCGGAGCCCTGCGAAGGGCTCCTATTTTCGGATTAAGGGTCAAAAGAGAACCTAACATAACCTATTTATTTACATATTACAGTCGCACCTAACCCAAGGCACTCGAAAGCAATGACGCACAAATTTGACATTAGCTGTCAATATGATCATTCCAAGATGGCAGTTTTGCGTTTCGTTTCACGTTTTTCACATAAAACCTAAAAATCACATTTGTAAAACTGTACTAAAGTATAAAAACTATGTTCCGTTTTGCATAATTGCCGAAGTATTTATGAAATTTTGGAAATTGTTTAAAAAAATATTTAGACGCAACTCCGGCAGCCAAAATTACTTTTAGGGGATTAAAACAAACTACCTTAAGCCCCCTACACTACCAATACCCTCAAATTCAGGCGACTCGTTTCGAAACCCAACCCATTATTATTTTTCAAAATAGATGAAACATCAAAAATATATGTAGATATACCTTATTCATGAGATACTGCTATGTCGCTTAGAAAATTATAGAATTAGAATTTGAGTTACTGCTTTTTCGTTAGCTCTCGTCATACGTTTGTATGGAAAAAAAAATTTCTTTCGCTTCAAATATGTGTTGTTTCAAAGAAAATAAATATTAAAAGATTTTTATTTATATTCCTTTATAATTACAACATCATCTCTTTCTATAATTTCTATTTTTAGTGGTATACTTTCGCCACTCCACACAGCAAATAAACACTTTTGTTTGCGTGTAACGTGGCGTTGCCCCTGAATTTGGTAATAACAATTACAATATTTGTTTAGACTAGTCAGTTCACTTTTTTATCATGTTTCCATATTTGTATTTTATTTGCTCTTATAGTATTCGCCAGGCCATTCTTATAGGCAACTTTAGAACATTAAATTTCCACAATCGTGTTTGGACCTATTAATCCATCTGGCGTGGCACCAATAATCGAATAATCCACAAGGCTCGATTGTTACATTTTCTTGCTTCGCCAGTTGTTGCAAAGCCAGTTGTTCATTTTAGATTCCATGCGCAACTGATTTTACATTGCAAATATTTTATTTCTACAAAATATTTTTTACTAAGTTGGCTTTACTGCTGTTATCTCTTCTTTTTACCACTATACAAAAATTTCAATCTGTCAACATATTCTTACGCAATTCGAACCAGTCACTGCTATCCCTCTTGTAATTCGAACCAGTCACTGCTATCCCTCTTGTAATTTTTGCTTATCACTACGGAATTTGAGTCAAATTTGTTAAAAAAATTGTTTGGCATTTCTTGGCTAGCTCTTGAACAGATCGTGTTAGGAATGACTGCAGTCAAATGTGTGTAAGACGTTGCAGAACTGTTATCTTTAACTTCACTGTAATTACAATAATGATAATTAGTTACGTACTTTATTATTAAAAAATACTATATCTTGTGTTATAGCAAACAGAGAAGTCACCTTCTTACTTATAAATGATTGATTTTAGAAATTAAAAAGATATTAGATGTACTGAGACATACCTAATAGTTTATGAATAATCAAAGTTTTACCCGATGTACCTAAAAAGGTTTATGTTCAAAACACAATAATACAACATTCGTTACCGCTTGTGTGCGGATTGCGGAGCGCCATATTAGCGCTGTCATCATTATTGTTCGCCGTGGCGGCATCTTAGCGCTCCAGGCGCTCTGACAAGCTAATGAATTTGAAATATACCTAGGTACATAAAATGATTCGATTTTATGTTATTACTCTTTCAAAAATTTAAAACTGTGGCAGCTATGTATTGTGAGAATAATTTATATAATTATATTATGCATAATCGATAATATATAAGTAACATAGTTAGTCATAAAAGACTCTTATGAAAATAATTTGTGTAAAAATGTTACATATTTCATAATCACTTGGCCATGGATGAATTTCTATTTTATTACTACGCTTTCTTGTACAAATCCTTCGTAGAATTTCATTTCTCTAATTGTCCATATTTTATTCTTCTAATTATATATTTATAAGCACAGAAACAATAACACATTAAACCCAACAAGAGTATAAACTTAGGTCCTAATTATATGTGCCCATAGTTACATGAAAAGCCTATTTGATTCAAAGTATTCAGTCTATAACATAAAACATGAAATTACGAACTCAAATCGGCGTATTATAATAACAAACAGGTTTCCGTAAAATTTCGTGCAGCGGAGACGCAAGCGACATGACCTATCTCTCACAGGGCTCATAGCCGAATGATGAGGTCTGGGCGGGGTGTAAACTAGCAACTGACACTCAGTACACCGCTTATGCTAATAAGGTTTAAATTGCTGAAGCGTTTGATATTGATGGGATCTACCGAGCGTCAAAATCATAGACGTTTGGCAGATTTTATTTAATTTTACAAAATATACACGTATAATATGAAAATAAATAGGGTAATTCTTTAGTTGATTAGATTTCCTACAATATTATCAAAAAAAATATGACAGCTTACGATCAAAATATTGTAAACAGTGAGACGAAAGATTATTTTCTGCCTCGATTTTGTGATTTTTTTACCGTGATTCTATTTTACTTACATGAAAAATTCTTTCAAAAGTCTTTTGTTCAGACTTTTGACTTTAAGCTCTAATTTTTGCTAGTTTGTAATATGTACCGTTATGGCTAGATGCGCGACGAAAAATTAGGTGTTTCACGGCTTCTGAGGTATAACAGCGCCTTAAGTACTAATCAAAGTTAAATTATTATTACAAAAATTTCAACAAATCAGTCTCCAAACTGGTAATTTTTAATATTACTATTTATTTTAAAGAAGGAACAATATGGTTAATCATGTATAACCAGTAGCTGCTTTTCTTTTGGTATCGTCTTCTTAAGGTTCAAGAAGGAGATATACCATAAATTCGAGATATTTCGTTGATTCCTTTTTGTTTTTTATCCAGTTCTTCAAACGCAAGTGCTAAACTATCTTCGGTCCAGTTGATGTGACGCGGCACCACGCATGGCTTTCGCTGTTACTTACGAGGCATTTTGCTGTTAAGAATTTATTTTAATTAAGATAAATTATAAAAAAAAAGTTGAAAAATCACTAAGAAAAACGATCTGTCCTTGCTCGCTAAAAGCGCTTGCTCGCAAAGCTTGTTGCTGTTTGTTCTTGCTCTAGGGCAACAATCCGCTAAAGTCAATAGGGCAACTATCCTTTTCAATACGGATACTTGCCCTTTCTGTTTGCTAAATAAATAAAAACTATTTATCAATAAAATGTACTAAACATTGAAATTAAAACTCTAATGCATGTAAAGAAATAAAAAAAAGACTGAAATCTCAATCAATAAAAAAAATATTCAACAGAGATTACTTACTAATATAATTTCACCGCTCGACAAAGTTTCGCCGCGGAGGATTTTCGCTTACACGGACAAAACGCCTGCACCTAGTCCAACGGGTTACGCAGCATTGAGGCACGCACGGGGGACACTTCTGGTTATGATCAAGCGTTAATACTTTCGACAAGCCTAACATAGTGCATTCGAAACTGAGGCATGTATCCGTCCGAGGCAACTATCCGGGTTTTACCCTATATAATAATATACGGATTTAATACGCACATATCTTCAAAAAATCGGTGCCTCGTAGATCTGAAAATACGGACACCCTCTGCGTAGCAGTCTGTCGGGCTCGCTCAGAGGCCGTCATTGTATTTTTTTACCCGACTTCTTAAATTAAAACTTCAGAAGCGTAAGTGGTTTTATGTGTTATTCCAGGTGGTAATTGAATCCTTCATACGTTGCGCATTGGTAATGGCGATGACTACACTTAATCACTACTTTATATACGTCAATCTTAACAATGTTCAATAATAGCGATAGCCTAGTGCAGGCAGCGATAGCCTAGTGGAGATACCAACAGACTGCCACGCACATGTTATCAGGATTGAATCCACGGCGCGCACCACTGACTTTTTGGAGTTACGTGCGTATTTAATCGTCTATTATCGCTTACCCCGAGCATCGGAGAGCCGTCTTTCATGAAGATCATTGACAGTCGTTGTAGGGAGTTATACCTCTAATATATAAATTCGGCCTCTGATCTATCGCATTCTCTAGCTTCAATTAGTTGCAAAGACAGTAAAACAAATACGTGGGCAGATATTCGTCGACACGGAACATTGTCGCCGTCCCGTCGTCCCGTCGCGCGTCATGTCACGCCTCTCGGGCGGCGAACGCGCCAATGTATTTACGCCGCCAGTTATTTATCGTTTCGAAACGAGAATTGTCTTTTGACACTGTGGTTCATTGTCACCCTAATCAGACGTTTCTGATACTCTAATAACTGGAAGCTCCGTAAATAAAATAATCCTTTTTCTTCTACTAAAAAACTTTTTTTCAAAACGCCAAAATATGTGGAGAATGCGTAGATATTTGCTATCCTTTAACGAAAAACTGCTGAATAAATATAAATAATGCTCAGCAGTAAAATAACTCATCATCAATCATCATAAAATAGCCTTTCACAGTCCACTGCTGGGCATAGGCTTCTCCTAATTTACGTCACAATAGCATTGGGCGTACCTAGGCGGATTTAGCCCGCGCCGTTTAGTATAGGGTCTTATGTCGAGTTTTCTTTCTCTTCGTCAAAATATTATTGGCCTGTGTATTTCTTTTATAAGACATTCACTACACCCACGGATAGATACGTGTTAATGACACTTTAATTTCTTAATTCTTCATCACATGGACAGTCGAATGTACATAAGAATAACACTACATTATTTCGCGTTAATCGGCAATTTAATATTAAATTTGTCTGCTGCCAGGTCGTGAATCGTATGCTCTAATGAGTTAAATGACGGAATATAGTGCAATCTCGTGCATATTTCATCAAGTAACTAAAACAGAGATTATAGACGCGCTATCTGAAACTGAATTGTCTTTTCATTAGGCTATAGAATTGAGACCCAAAATGTTTTAAGTTGCATATAATACCTATATTGAATAGTATAGATGTAGATGTCCTAAAAATAGCTCAAACGACTTTCACTTGTTCGTGCGAATCCACACCGCGAAGTTACTAATCGCGAGTAAAAGATCAGAGCATTCCTGTGCATGTTCGTTGCCTCGTAATCGCGCTCGCATATTGTCAAACGCATAGCGATAATACAATCCATGGTTATGAACTCTTTAGACAGGTTCTAATTTCATCAGCTCTTGACTCATATTGTATGGTGGTATAACAGACAGAGCCTAAGAAAATCGCCACGAAAAAGTACTGTTATACCGCCCATGGGTTCGTCATTTTGCTTGATTTCCCTAAGTTTGCGATCTACATGCTTAGACCGCTTCACGGTTTGCCATCATATATTTGGCTTGCCGTTCGTAACAGATCGGCAAAGTTAAGCAACGCTTGCACAGGTTACCACTTGGATGGGTGACCGTGTGTGGCATTTACATCTGAGCGCTACCGTGCTTCGGAAGGCACGTAAAGCTGTCGGTCCCGGTTCTTGTCCAAGGATAAGGATCGTTAGGCCATGTCGGAGGCCTTCGGGCGGTCTGAAAACTCCGACACCAGAGTTGGCCACACGCTCACACGAAAAACAAAAAAAACATATATTTATCTCATATGATAAGATGACACACAATAACGTTAAATCTAAACTTTGTCACTGCTTTTAGAGGTATGACAAACAGAACTCTGCGTGGTCAAAGTCGATCGGAATTTTAAACATTGTAGGCAATTTTTAGGATTCTTTATCCAAAAATGGCAAAAATCGGAACCCTAATAGATTCGCCATATCTGTCTGTCTGTCTGTACTTCCGTATGTCACAGACATCTTATACCGAAACCATTAAGACTACTTCATTGAATATTTTCAGAAAGATGTATTCTGTGAACCGCTGCCCGACTTTTATACAAACATAAAAAAGGAATGACATTAAGGGGTCCTCTCCATACATGGAGCTGACGTGAAAATATTTTTACAATGCGGCATGTCTAGGTATTTAAAAATAATTTTGCGGTACCTGAAATTATCAATTTCTCAAAGTCAATCGTTAGAAAGATAGACGCTTCCAAAGTGGTTAATGAGTATCGTTCCACCACCCCCGTCCTCAAAATTTTGAAGAAGTGATAAATCTAAAAAAAGATATGCTGTAGATCGTAATAAAAACTTCCAACGAAAATTAGTTTGGACGATATGTGGTCAGCAGTTTTTATATTCAAAAACCGCAAATATAACTTGGTCGTTAATACAAACACTATGAAAAACAAAGTTATTTGTACCGGTGGAAAGGTGATAGTGGTATATGGTTAGGTGAAGATAATGTGTATGTTTAGGGTATACCTCTAGCACAGAGCCCTTCATGGGCGAGTCCGACTCGCTCTTGATTTAATTATTCATACTTGCAACAATGTGGCTGTTTCCTGGCTGTATATATTAAATCATTGCGTTACTGATTGACTAACAGACAACGTGCAGCCAAAACTAATTTTTAGATGTCATATACATATGTTGCTTGGCGACCAGCCGCTATTACTATAAAAGGATTTCTCAAAATTCCCATGGAATCGGGAAGAAATAGTGAAATTAATAAAATTGACTGGGTATAGCTGCGATCATCCTCTAGTTCCCGATGAAGCAACAGCAAGCGCAACCTTACTTTAGCTTCGTTCCTTTGCCGAAATTACCTTGGTAGAAAAAGTCTTCCCGTTCGACCCGGAGCATCTACAAATAGTATTTTTCCCAAATCACTATCCACGCTTCGACACACACGATCATAATTATATTCAACGCTGTTCTTCAGTAAGTCTCGAGACATCATTTTGCAGGCTTTCGGCTAGTTCTAATGGGTAATAGTTTATTTCGTGTATGGCGTAATCTTTATTCATACGTACACCTGCAAATGATGGTTCGGGCAGGCCATATTGAGTAATAGGATAGATATAACTATGTCTACTGTCAAGCAACAGTTTATTAGATTGTTGTGGAAACCTAAAATGGTCCTCGGCCAATTTGTACAGATTTAAGCTCAATTTAAATTGGAAGATCCAAATGTTCGAAAATATCCTATTTATAATCTTTCAACCCTCGTAATTTTACATTTGACTGATCATAATATATTAAGTTTCAACCAATTCAACTAAAGAGTTACTTTTATAGAACAAATTTTAACCGAACAAATGCATCGTAATGTTTAATTTGACACAACTTTTTTATTTATGAACCGATTCGTATAAAACAAACATTAAATATTAAGTAGGGCTTACCACAATATATCAGTGAAAACCGCATTCCAATTCGATTAGCCGTTTCTGAAATTAGCGTGCACAAACGCACAGAAAAATAGACAAACATTTTAATAATTATATTTTTGGCTTCTCTTCTTTAATATAGACCCCTAAAAATAGATTTCTCCTGAATATCTTCCATGTACAGACATCGATCACTTACAGATTTATAATATGTATAGATGGCCGTTTCGCGCGTTAAACAAAAATCAACCGTATAGCCGTAGCCATCCTGGCGCGGCGAGATTTGGAAGTTTTATTTCATCTATATCTTGTGTATTTATAAACCGATTTCTATATTTTTTAAATAAAATACATATTAAAGTGTACTTTTTGAATATGGGAGTTATGTTATATAGCCTATAACCCAGGAGTATGGACTACAATCGTACCAAGTTTGGTTAAAATCCCTTCAGTACTTTTTACCCATGCATGCACATACAGACAGACAGAAAGACAGACAAAAAAAATAACTAATTGCCTTTTTGACATCAGTATCGATCACCATTCATCCTCCAATATTAATTTTAAATATATACTTAATGTACAGAATTGACCTCTCTACAGTTTTATTATAAGTATAGATATTATAAGTATAGATTACTACAAGAGGGAAACTGGAGCTCTTCGTATTAATAGGCAGTAAAATTATTATTTATTGTGTATGTAAAGAATTAATTAATAAATAAAGAATTCAAATAATTATAATAGTTATATCTTTTTATAGTAGAAGGAGCATACAAACATTCTATCAACGGACAAAAAAGTGTATTGTATAGTTCCGAAATAAGTAATTATTTGATTTTTGGATGAGTGCTGCCTAAGTACATTCAAAGAGGGCCTTAGTGCCGAAGGCAATCTCTGCCAGTTAACATTTGAGATGTGCAGAGACAAATCAAAGTACTTACTACATGAAATAAAACCATTTACATAGTATTTATATTATGATATATAAAATTAGCTAAATTCACTTTTAAATCATATTCTAAAAGTAAAAACGTCTAAAAATTTTGCGATTGTTAGACGTTACACTATTTTCTTTGTGCGCTTTGCAAGCGCGCTGTTTTAGAACGACTTTAAATTTAATTTTTCATTTTTACAAAGTTATTCCTTGAAAATATATTTTTAGAGAATCTAGTCGACAAACAGATGTTTATCAACTAGATGCTGTATTATAAAGAGAAAATTACACAAAGAACACTTAGATTAACTAAGTAAGTGTTCTTTGTGTAATTTTCTCTTTATATTTTTGCACCCTAAAGTCTTATTTCACTAGCCTGATAGATATCTTATTTAAGCCAAAAAATAACAATACTGTGAAGCGGTCAGTAAAAAAAATAACAACCTATTTTAGTAATTTCTGAGTAACAGTTATCTTGTGAAATCCTTAGAAGAGCTTGCTTATACGACCCGTCACCTTGCTTTAAAAAGATACTTATTCTATAAAGGCTCCGAGAATCCCGAGATCTAGAGTAAAACAAAACTTAGTTAAGCTAAAAAGTACCAAATATTCTGTAAAGTGCTAGGCATATAAATGTTTTGAAACAAATGTAAGCAAAACACAAGTTGCATAGTGTTACAGCTTTAAGCCATAGTTATATATCTTACTCGCTTTTTCAGCGGTATTGTGGGCGGGATTATTGGATTTGACATTGCCGCAGTATACGCTAAACCATTTATTTAAATTAAATATACCTACCTACCTTGGTTATTCTGACATGAAATATTTGCTAGTAAAAGTGCCGTAAAATCAGCGTATAGCATTTAAGAAAATATTCCTTACTATAAGCATTCTAGAGGATGTAGAGATCTGTAGTCTTTGTCATTCTGCTGCTCATTTCTGTAGCGAGATGTTGACACAAACATAGTTGCGGTGTAGTCACAATTACAATATTGTGTGTCGCACACTCACGTAGTTGTGTGAAATTATTCGGGTGTTTCATTAAGTATAGAGAAGCGTGGTTACAATGTATGCACGTGTGTGTATTGTTGTATTAGCTTGTCACTTATGTGTGAATATTTTATGTTGCTGTGCGGATGACTTGTTTTAGGATGATATTGATGTGTATGGAGATGATGTCGCGCCGTCGCTGTAGATTCATATATTTTTTTTTGTTTCTATGCTTTGAGTTGGTTTAGTTATACAACAGGTTAAAGGTACAACACTTTTCGCGCCTTGACGACAAAACCTATACAATATAGGCCGGTCCAACACACGACTTGAAAATTCACACTGAGCCAACGGTACGGGCTTTTGTTTCAGGACAGTTAGGAGTGGTTTGGCCACATTAGGGGCTTTGGTAAAATATAAAAAAGAGTTTCGGAAAATATTCTGAGGATATCTTTGCTTTCTTTTTTATTTTTCTTAGAGTAGGCATTGCACAAGTTATACCTGGTTGGGCTCACCTGATTGGTCACCGGCTAGATTAACATCAGGTGAACCGTACCTACCTCGACTTTTATTTTATGTCATAATAAGCGGCAAACAAGCAGACAGATCGCCGGATGGTAAGCGATAATGTCACCTATGGACACAACACCATCAAGTGCGTTGCCGCCCTTTGGTTTAGGAAAAGGGATAGGAGGAGGAGTGGGATGAGGAAGAAGGAATTGGAGATGAGGCCTCCGGCACTCTCACTCGCCGAACAAAACGCAACAATATAGGTACTGTTACTTTACATCGATTTTCTTGTGAAAGGATAGTACCTTCTTCCCCGATCGAGCCGGCCCATTCATGCTGAAATCACCAAAGCCTCCTCGAATATAGCCCTTGTTTTTCGATAAAACTACAAGTTTACTCAGAAATTTCTGATTAATTTCCAAACTTGTTACAGTAAATGAATGCCGCTTGTTTTATATGCTATATTAAAGTAGCATATTTACATTGCCAACACAGAGCATTAAAATATTCGATGTGACATCTGTGTTATTTCTACAGCGCGATTTTATAAGAGCGTATCATTTGTCGAATCGCACATAAACTGCCGAAGACTGGCGTGTTAAAATTTTTTTTTAGTACAACATCATCAGCACCTTCCTAATAGTATCGTTTCTGCATAGAGGCTTTCGCCTTAGACCTCGAGGTCTGTAGTCTTTTTTGTTTCTTTTTTTGGTGTCGGGTTGGAAAATCCTCATGGGGTCCCTCCGCCCCGGGAGAAGGACGAAGGGGTCTGTCAGACTCTTACTGACTAAAAACCAACCCGTGTTCCTCATGTACCCGTGTGTAGGAAGGTAGGGATTCACATAAGCATTCGTCGCTACCCCCCAACGAGTATTGGCCCACCAGATGGTCAGGCGGGCCCCGAACAAAACTCCCTTGGCGGCGGATTAAGGTGTTGGGCTCCGCCGTCAAAATACTCAGCGGCCGCAGAGGATAGGGAGGACGGCAACGCAACACCGCATCTCCTCTTCCTCTGCGGCCCACCGCGACGCCGTTGGACGCATCTTGCGCGGGCCCCGTCAAAGCCCACGCGGAGCGTCCCCTCCTGGATCCCTCTTAGCTTCACCGCGGGTAACCAATCCGAGGTTACTGAGCCCCCCCACCACGACAAGGTGGAGATCCCACGGGGGGGGGGGGCGAGGTCTGTAGTCTTTGGATTTCTTTTTGTTCACTACGGTGGGAAACTCTCCTTATGAGTCATCTCAACTCCGCCAACCCAGCCATTAGAACGGCTGGGCTTGGCACTGGCGAAGGAGGTATGTGGAGGCTCTCCCCTAAAGACGTTCGGGGCATACCCACTAAAATCCACCGCGGTGTCCCTACGGGTCCCGTATGTTGGCGGGGTCACGCGATTCGCGATTAGCATACTTTCTCGCGACCCCGCCCGGGATTGGCCCGCCGTTTGTGTTGGCGGGCCCCGTCTACATATGATCTCGCAATCATCCATCAAACTTCTTGCATCCATCAAACTTCTCGCATCCATCACCTCACAAAGCTACTTGGGAGGCGGCGAGGACACGCGCGAGGCGGCGAGGCTGGGCATTCCGCCAAAGTATGCAACGCCGTGTCTTTGACAGGGTCGCGGCTACTGCCACAATGGTGGCATCCGGGCGTTTCCTCCCGGCCTATTCTCCACAAATACCGGCCAAAACAACCATGGCCGGTAAGGATTTGAGTCAACCGGAAGGTGAGGCCGCCGTGACGTCTCTCCAACCACTCTTCAACCACGGGACTTACCGCCACTATCGTGACGTGCCCGGAGGTTTGTAGTCTGGTATAACCAGATTCGACCGAATATTCGCTGAAGCCTGACCGCCGCAACCTAAAGGGGTAGCGGTTTATCATACTTTTTTTTGTTAGTTAATTATCAATGCTCTGTGAGGCACGAAGCATCGATAATTAACAAGAAACGAGACCCACGGCGTTACAGTTTCTTTATATCTCCACTAGGCTATTGCAGCATATAATATTCTTTAGTACATAAGCATATAAATAAACCAGGCTCTCTATTTTACCGAGAAATTCTTTTCTGGAAAATATAATAACTTAATAAAGAAAATATAATCTGTTTGACTTCAATAAGCTTGAAAGCCTCAGTTAATATAAATCATCTAGATCAATTACATACTCGTAGTTCTCTAAAACATTAATGTACTCTGAAATACAAACGCTTAATATGAGATAGAATCTAAAACAGAACTGACAATATGCGATTCACGTATTTGGTTAGATTTGTTTACCTTCACCCCCGTTGGATCTCCACCTTGTCGTGGTGGGGGGGCTCAGTAACCGTGGTTAGGTCACCCACGGTGAAGCTAAGCGAGATCCCAGGGGTGGACGCTCCGCGTGGGCTTGACGGAGGCCTGCGTATGCGGATGCGTCCAATGGTGTGGGTGCGACAGTTCTTCTGTCCCTCGCAGTCGGGCGCGGTCGCGGGATGAGAGGCGTGTCAGTGTTGCGTTGCCGCGCGCCCTATCTCCCGCGACCAAATGGGGGCGCACCATCGTTGCGTCGCGGTGGGGCCGCAGAAGAAGAGATGCGGTGTTGCGTTGCCGGCCTCCCTATCTTCTGCGGCCGCTGGGTGCTGGGTGTTTTGGCGGCGGAGCCCAACACCTTCATCCGCCGTCAAGGGGTTTCGTTCGGAGCGCGCCTGACCATCTTGCGGGCCAATATCCGTCGGTGGGTTGTGAGGAAGGCTTCGGCGATACCCGACCCTCCGACACACGGGTACATGAGGAATACGGGTTGGTTTTTAGTCAGTAAGAGTCTGACAGTCCCCTTTGCCCTTCCCCCTCAGGGCGGAGGGACTCCAAGAGGATGTTCCAACCCGCCACCAAAAAAAAAAAGAAATACACTGATTCACCTGTAATGAGCATTCTTGCGAATGTTACAAAACGGAAAAACAAAAGAGTGTGTTTAAGCAAGCATTCTTACGAACATTCTGACGAGCCTGAGAATATAGAAAATACATAGAAACCACGCTAGAATGGCAATTAAACCCAATATATTTACTTCTCTTTGACTTATGAGTTTTATCTAATGTAAAAGATAGATAAATATACAAATGACGTTTCGAATCCTCGTAGTTTCTCACACATTTTAACTTAATTAAATTTAAGTGATGGGCTTACTCAGAATGAATGTCGATAAAATATCGATCATGTTTTCAATAAATCCTTTTTTTTGTTATATTTACGTATGGTATGTTTCCTCACAATTAATTTCGATGGAATGTTTATAAATCCTCGATATTGATAAATAAATTTGAACGTAGAAACATACACTTGTGTGATTAATTAAACCTGTTCAAGTTAAGATCTGCATTTTATTATTTTGAAACGTCTTTTGCTTATGTATCTTCGTCTTACTCTTGAAAAAATTCAAAAGCCAAACTGAAGAAAATATATTGGGGAAAACTGCTGTTGTAGTGCTGTTTCTATATTTTTTCTATATTGTATGTATTGGAGTATTCGCTAGAAAGATCGTGAAAATGTTCGTAGCAATGTTCGGCTCTGTTCGTTGTTCGGTTCCACAAAACAAAAAACGGTGAATGCTCGCTGTTCTGTTACAAGTGAATGCTCAGGTGTATCAGCGCCATTAAATGAAGGGAATTATCGGTAGTGATCTTTAAACTCAATATAGTGGCATAGCGGCCAGTATATTAGTTAAGATTTTTGCCCAGTTTTTCTGCTGTCTAATAAGTTGCAGTTAAATTAATGAGCAGTCAGATAACACATATAAATTTCTTGCCTGTTTTGAATTTATCTAGAAGCTGAGGCCGTTGCATAAAGGGTGAAAGTGGGTGTTAATGTTATTAAATCTTATCCTATGGTTACGAAACCTGATCGTAGATGAGAAGCACAACTTTCAGAAAAATTTCAAAATATAGACCCTCACCGATTACATCAAAAAGCTCCGAATCGATTGACATAATACCATTTTCCCACAGAATACATTAATGTAAAATATCAAGATTTCGTTATCAGCCTCTTCTCCCTGCCCGTTGCACGTTGGGATCACTAGCATCTAAGGCTTTGCGTGTTCACCTAACACGCAAAGCCTTAGATATTAGTGAGCCTTACAAAAGAACACAAACTTCGGGCCTGTTCCATACACGCAGTGTGTATGAAACAGACCGGTATAAATCAAATAGAATGTGGCTGAAACAGAACCATAATATATATTTCAATATCCTACACCTTTCCCAGAAAGTTAATATTTGCAAAACTCAAACAAAATCCGGAATCCCGTTCGTTATTCGTCGATTGAAACGAAAATAGCTTTTAATTATTATGTACTTGAAAAGTGGTAGCCATTTTTCATTATGGATATTGCGGATTCTTTTCAATGTGCGGTTTTTTGTTCATAATCGAACATGGTGAATGAGGGTTTAATTAGCGTGATGTTTTTTATAACTAAGTATCTAGCCCGTTAAGGTTTAGTAGGATAATTTTATGCGTAAAATAACCAGATCAATGGATTAAACATTTCCTACAAAATGGAGTAAGCTCAGTAAATTGGTAGTATTTAGTTTAATTGGCTTCCGCCGCCGCTTTACCTAGATAGAAAATATCTGTATTTAAAACACCAGTTGAAACAGCTTTTGAAATCCGGTAATTCCAGACCAATGTTGCAATGGAGTTCACATTTTTTAAAATATATAAATCAACTTTTTTGTTTTTGTATTTTACATGAAAAAAATATAGCACGCCTATTTTGTGTTCTGCAGCAATTAGATTGATTCGTTGTGACCAAAGCTTTTACAAACCTGAACGACTCTTTTCCATTTATTGATCAAAATACATGAAAGAAAAGACAAAAGGTGCTTCGTAAAGCTGTAGCTGTGCTGATTGACGAAAAAAAATGAAAAAGTCCGGTAACTCCACGATCACAGTTGAGTAACACTGTCAACCGTGGCCAATTAAAAATCGGTCAATTTTCACGAACCAGTTTTGTTCGACTGTACCTTTCCATCGAATAGTGGTCGAACAGCGAGCTACAAAAATAAAAACCTAGGACATCCCGTGAACGAGAAGTATTTAGGACGGGTCTCGGCAGTTCTTTTTGCGGAGACACGGGTCATTGAGGTACTATTCAGGTGAATAGCCTAGGACTATAGAGAATTGATTCGGTTATGCTCTATTTGTTGTACGTTTCGACGGTATAAAAGGCATTTACATAAGTATTACAAGTAAATGAGAAAGTGTGATTGCTATTTTGTAGCGGTTAGGAGCAGTGGCACGGCTGTTTTTAGTGGAATTACGTCAAATGAAAAAAACATTCAGATGTAAAGCAGACATCTATATATTTTGTAACTACGGATAATAGTTTTGTCACTTTCGGTATACGTAATGCAATAGCTATATCAGCAGTGCTATAGGCAAAACCTGTTAATCGCACATTTTATATGGAAAGCGCGAATTGTGAAATGGACCAAAATGCAAAACAGTCGTTACTGTTATGCATTTTGGTCCATTTTATTGAGCTAATATTAGTTGTATGTTTCATTTATGATATGTCTTCTTCTCTTAGATCTTAATGTGAAACTATTATGAATTTGAGGTATCAAAATCTACCAGTTCGAATTTAGATATGGGTTTATTCTTTTCTACACATAGGCTGTATTTCCTAACCTAGTCATAACTTAGCAATATAATTTTGCTTGTAATTTGGGTATAAATATATAAAATGTTTCTTGCCATTATATTTATTTTCTCTTAAGGTAAATTGAATTACCTTTCTAACCGTGTACAATACTTATAAACTTCCCATACTAAAAAACGACGAGAAATATTAATATGTTAGAAATATAATAGCGCGCTCGAAAATGGCGGGAAAATATTATACCGGGCGCGCTTTATACCGCTTTTGCGTGGGCTTCAAGTATATTATTTGGTGTTAATTAATATCATTCGAAAGCTTATTTAATTACGCGTCTTTTGATATACAATATTAACATAATAAATAGAAAAACCACCATTCTTTCAACGAAAATATTACGCGCCCGTACTTAGCTCGAAAGCCGAGCCTCGAAAGTGGCCAAAATACATCTACGGGTGTCCTGAGATGCCTCGATGGTGGCCAAAATGCTTCTAGGGGTTATTAAAGAGATTAATCTTTCCCCGACATATAATCGCACATCGTCGCGAGTATCTTGTTCAAATTGAGGAGCCCAAATGTCCCTGACGGAACAATCGAATGGCAAAACGGCTAAGCTGAAGCTTAAGTAGGTCTTGGAGAGGCAATTCTACAGAATACATCCAGAATAATAGACAAACACTGCGCATGATGGCACTGTTCATGTCATCGTCATGTCGAACGGTGCAGGAGTTGAGTGGATCGAGAAAACAATATAGTAATGATTTAAATGTTGTATATGACTTTCAAAACAGCGAGAAACAGGCTCAGCAATAATTTAAGAAAACGCAGCAATTACCCACATCTATCCTCGTAGACAGACATGCATGCAGTGATGAACTCATCTACATATGGATATGATTCTTTATCTGTATCCTGATGTGAAAATCTTGAAATTAAATCTTCAAATTTGTCAATCTATTGTCTAATAAGACCGGTGACTACTTGACAACATCGAATAATACAATAATATAATAATTCCATTAGTTATTGTTACTGACTCCCAATGTTTCTAAACCTGACCTACTTCTACTATTCAAAAGAAAACCTTTTATATTTTCGTTTAAATGAATACATTTCATCATTTGTCCGTGTGGTGACGGATTAAGAATACGGAATGTCACCACCCCATATCATCCCATGGGTGTCGTAAGAGCCGACAGAGGGAGCATATTATGCAGAGAACAGCACTGTAAGAGAAGGAAAACTTGATACAAACCCTATACCAACCCGTTTGGCCAGCGTGGTATAGTAGGCCAATTCCTCCTTTCGAAGGAGAGGCCTGGTCCAGCAGTGGACTGTTTAAGGCTAATGATGATGAATACATTATTTCCAATATCGCCACGTAATATCACCGTATCTACTAAACCGAACAATCTTCTTAATATATAAAATCCTTGCGTTACTTACTGACTGACAGACACGCTACAGCCGAAACTATTGGGCGCAGGAAGCTGAAATTTGGCATGTATGTTCCTAGGGGACCGTCGCGGTGCACTAAGAAGGGGTTTCCCGAAATTCCCACGGGATCGGCCAAAACGGGTAAATTTTAAAAAAAATGCACACGTAGCTGCTGGCGTCCTCTAGTATTACCATAAATATTCATAACGTTCAATTCATAACGTTTTCTTTAGGAGCTGTACTTTCAAAAGATTGATTTATTTATAACCCTCGACGCAACAAATACTGTGGGTCTGTCTGTAACATCGTAGCTCTCTGCTAAACTTGCTTTATTCTTGTTACCTGATATGATCGAGCAATAACAATTTATGAAGAACTATGTCGTCGTCTGAAAACCAAAAAAGATAGGGATTTGCCACACAAATTGAACTCTTTGTTGTGAAGAATCAAAACGATCGTCGACGAAAATTTCGGGTTCGAACAGCGCATCGTTTTAGGGTTAACATCGTTTACTCGGCTCAAATACCGCCAATTTATTTCTACTGACCTTATTAAACTTTTGTGGTATGCGTTTTTTACTCGTACCTACAAAGAATGCTACATTTAACACTTAGCGTTTAAAAGTGAGATTATAGTTAAAAAAGTTCCAAATTCTTATATTTATAAAAATGTATTATTTGCTATGCATTACCATTTTGTTTCTTTGCTCAGAAATGTCATAACACTATTAAATTATTATCTCGAAAACTTCAAGATAAGAAACCTTTTATTTTTCTTTAGATACAAGAAAGATAGAGGGAGAGATGATCTGCGACACACGGGTACATGGCGGAAGTCGAGGTGGTTTTTAGTGGAAACACCACATACTCCGGCTCTTATTTCCCCCAAGAGTCGGAGATCCGAAGGGATTTTCCACCTCGTAAAACAAAAAAAAAAAAAAAAAAAAAAAAAAAAACGCCAGCACCTACGTGTGCATTTTTTTTAAATTTACCCGTTTTGGCCGATCCCGTGGGAATTTCGGGAAACCCCTTCTTAGTGCACCGCGACGGTCCCCAAGGAACATACATGCCAAATTTCAGCTTCCTGCGCCCAATAGTTTCGGCTGTAGCGTGTCTGTCAGTCAGTAAGTAACGCAAGGATTTTATATATTAAGAAGATTGTTCGGTTAAGTAGATACGGTGATATTACGTGGCGATATTGGAAATAATGTATTAATTTAAACGAAAATATAAAAGATTTTCTTTTGAATAGTAGAAGTAGGTCAGGTTTAGAAACATTGGGAGTCAGTAACAATAATTAATGGAATTATTATATTATTGTATTATTCGATGTTGTCAAGTAGTCACCGGTCTTATTAGACAATGGATTGACGAATTTGAAGATTTAATTTCAAGATTTTCACATCAGGATACAGATAACGAATCATATCCATATGTAGATAAGTTCATCACTGCATGCATGTCTGTCTACGAAGAAAGGTATGGGTAATTGCTGCGTTTTCTAAATTATTGCTGTGCCTGTTTCTCGCTGTTTTGAAAGTCATATACAAAATTTAAATCATTACTATATTGTTTTCTCGATCCGCTCAACTCCTGCACCGTTCGACATGACGATGACATGAACAGTGCCATCATGCGCAGTGTTTGTCTATTATTCTGGATGTATTCTGTAGAATTGCCTCTCCAAGACCTACTTAAGCTTCAACTTAGCCGTTTTGCCATTCGATTGTTCCGTCAGGGACATTTGGGCTCCTCAATTTGAACAAGATACTCGCGACGATGTACGATTATATGTCGGGGAAAGATTAATCTCTTCAATAACCCCTCGAAGCATTTTGGCCACCATCGAGGCATCTCAGGACACCCGTAGATGTATTTCGGCCACTTTCGAGGCTCGGCTTTCGAGCTAAGTACGGGCGCGTAATATTTTCGTTGAAAGAATGGTGGTTTTTCTATTTATTATGTTAATATTGTATATCAAAAGACGCGTAATTAAATAAGCTTTCGAATGATATTAATTAACACCAAATAATATACTTGAAGCCCACGCAAGAGCGGTATAAAGCGCGCCCGGTATAATATTTTCCCGCCATTTTCGAGCGCGCTATTATATTTCTAACATATTAATATTTCTCGTCGTTTTTTAGTATGGGAAGTATATAAGTATTGTACACGGTTAGAAAGGTAATTCAATTTACCTTAAGAGAAAATAAATATAATGGCAAGAAACATTTTAATTTTAAACATAAAAAATTTCGTATTTTATATTTTCAAACATATATTTTTGTTATATATCAGATTCAAACCTAGATGAGTTTCTTTTCAACTAGATTTCCAATTAAAAAAACCATATCTGATAAGAATCCGATAAGAGTTATTATTATTGGACTTTGCACAATTGTTTACTTTTTCCCGCCAAAAATAGCCGCCATACCCGCCAAAATTTTCGAAAGCCAATATCTCATGAATTATAGGAGTATTATATATCATATGGTAAGTTTATTTATATACTCATAATAAAACAATAATTCATAGCATAAATGTAACCTTATCTATATATTTTCATTCAATAAAAATTAATGCCGTTTTTTCGGTAATTGAATGAATATAGCTTCTTGCATTAAATTATTACACACTATTTGTTTATTTTTTTGCTCTTATTTTATAATTAATTAGTTCATTCACAATTAAAACATAAAAATATCAAATATAATTATATTATTTGTTTACAATGATGTTTTGAATCCATAATTACTCCCCGCGCGCAACATGCAAAGACAGCTAAATATACAAAATGCTGACATTTAAATAATTTTCTAAGCAAGCATTGCTATAATTTTATATAATTGTAAAGCTTACACCACCAGGTATACAAAATAACAAAAGTAAGCAATTTATAACCCCTATAATATTGTTATCATGACAAACAAAAGTGGCGAGTAGGTCGTCGATAGACGACATTGTTTACAATAGGATCAAGTTCGGCGGGTCGCATAAACTAAACATTCCGTCATTCAGTCACCATTCAAACATTACTACAAAGCTTATTTAATCTACTTTTATAAAAACATCATTTCAAATATCAAAACCCGAGTGACGAGTCGTAAGTTTAGGTTTAAGGTAGCACGGCAAGTGGCCTTGCTTCGCGGGTGGTCAGATAAACCGCGTGATGCTTTAGCGATAAATGTCAAATTAAAGCGGTAACTTTGAGCGGATAACCTTTTCATAGCTTTTCAAGCTATCTTCGAATCAGCGATCGATTTCAACAGGACTATGAATTTTAATATAAATAGATTTAATTTAATCTTTATCGATTTTTTTGTATCAGGGCATAAAATTAATGAATTAAGGGAAATTCTTTCGATTGCTTTTGTGTGGTTAGTTAAAGATTTAAATAAATAAGAAGGTTTATGATTTTGTATGTTTTTCTATTCATTGGTTTATAGTATAAATTGTTTATTGTGGAAAACTTGGACTTAAGTCGACCTAGATTGCTGTTTATTCGTTCATGAATAATTTTAGCAAAACCTTTGTGTAGGTGGAATATTAAACTAATGGACCTATTATCTGCTTTCTCGTTTTTGTTATGTCATTTTGGTGGATTTATAATCTGTTAAAATGTTGGTGAAACAGAAAAACCAGGAGAAAAGCCCAATTTAAAAAATGTCGGTGACAATAATGTCCTTTTGAGTTCTGTTGTAAGGCATTTTGCTCAGCACATTCATCACTTCGAAGGATATTATATCACCAGGCAAGGTTTAATCGATATGATAAAATTTAACCACTGGGCTTCATATACCTATTATTGACTAAAATCCCATATTTGATTAACTTTTTCGATAAATTCTAAAATATACAGAGAATAAAATTTAAACCAACTTCAAATCTGTCTACTTAAAAGGATATTTTTATTTCCAAAAGCAATAATTTTAAGTTCAGTGCCAGTCAGAATCACGCACACAAAAAATGTATTATTTCTTTTTCATCATGTTAAACTATACAGTATGAGAAATTGACAAAAATATATTTTAGCCAGACTTCGCCCTCGGCTCTGGCCCTAACTAGCTCCACACACACAAAGCCATACCATAACATTACGCCGTTGTCACGTGAAAGAGGGACAAACCAAAAACCTCACTTCCGCAACTATTAGTTTTACACATTATTACTATTACACATTATATTAATATGGATAAACTAATAAAATCGTGCACCAAGTTTTATCCAAATCCACTCGACCGTTTTTAATGATTGAACACACATTTACAACATCATAACAGGATAGTGAGTGATGTTACGGAATTGATCACGAGATTCAAAATTGAGCTGATCTGGATATATTATACTACAAAGACTTCTTCATAATTTAGTATTGAGCATTGTAGGCACAAAGTAGTCCTAAAGTATTTGTTTAAGTTAAGTAAGTCAAGTAGACAAGAGACAATAAAAATTAAAATGAAAAATTGAAGAAATGAAATGTCTCTTCGTTATTCCTTACTTCATTGTCCCTCAATAAGACTAAAGAGGGCGTCGGGTAATGAATGAAGTGTTTCTAAAATGTTCGCTTCGGGAATATCTATTGGGAATATGGGACAGATGGCCAAGATAAACTGCTGAAATGGGACTGAGGCAGCTTTACGAAGCTATTTTACCAATTTATGCTTTTATAAAGGTACCTAATTTAATGTTGGAGACAGCACGTTTTATTAGATTCCCAGATCTAAATAAATAATTTCCGTCACCTGGTTTGGCCAAACTGACGGAAATAGTTATTGTCGGGCATAATGGAAGAACACTTAATTTTAATGTGGCAACTTGTGTAATAGAAAAAAGTTTTACCATAAACCGAGAGATCTAGCTGCGGTAGCGTTTTATTGTACTGAAAATTGTTCGATAATACCACTCGCCTTGTAGGCGTTTAAGATAACTGATATTATTATTGGAATAGCGAACATTGTCGCAGCCAAACTGCCCAATGTTCCCAATTACGTAAAAGATCTACTGATATTTATTCGGGATCTACTTTAATCAAATTAATTACTCAAAACAAGACTACTAACAACCGCGCATCTACTGCCCATCCACTCCTACTACGTCCAATATATTAAATTACTTGCGATAGAAAGAACTTAAGTCTGAAAATACCACCGATCTACTCCCTACTACATAGGTAGGTATAGGTTTATTTTTTTTTAAAGACCACTCCCGCACTAAGAATAACTCCTGTGTCGCGGGGGACTTTACAAACATACGGACAACGGACACAATGAACACACAGACTCGAAACAACAATTTATGGATCACACAAAGTGTTGTCTCGTGTGGGAATCGAACCCACAACACTCGGCGCAGTGTCAAGCGGCGAGGCGGCCGCTTAAACCACTACGCCAAACCGTGCAGTCAAATCACCAATATTTCTAGTTCCCTCTGAAGTTGCTGCGTATAGCTGCGCAGTAATCGAAAACTAGGTGTCATCGGGATGGGGGCGAGTAGCGAGAGGGGACTACACGATTCGTAGCGTGACGCATTCAGCTATGATTGGTTGCATTCGGATAATATGTTCTATTGCATTTGAAATTTGAATTTGTGTTCGAATCTTACGTAAAGTACAGTCACTAAGAAACGCGCCACGCATCTTTGAATTATCTATTTGATATATTATGTTGTGTTTTTATTCGCTTGTTGTTTTAGATACATTTGTTGATTGTTATTTTATACTTACCTATATCCTCTTATACGTCTATGATATACACTTACTATTTTGTTTAATTGTTTGTCATACACCAAGAATATTCCTCACCTCTACCGTGAATCGATAAGGAAAATGGGAATTTGCAGGTTTCAACATCTTTTTGCCTAAATATTAGACCTTGATTCACATTTGTTAATGATTTATTACTTTGTTGTCGTAATAAACTAAAAGTTAATTTATTTGTCATGGTAACAAAAATATGTCTTTTTTGTAAAGTTTTTCTGTTTGACTGTACCTGCGCAACCACCTGCATGGTTCAACTTCAGAGAACACAAGAAGTTTAGCGAAAACTATACTTCACCATAAATCTAAACTTATTAAGAATTAATAACAAAGATGTTATGATATTAATGCACAAATAAAATGAGTCTTAAATTTACTGCCACAATTATACAGTTCAGAATTGTTGTAGATAACCGCTCTGCAATCCTATTACGCTACAGCTTTTCTCGCTCCTTGATTGTAATCACACCATTTTAGGGGTCCATGTCGATAGATGAAATCGACACCCAGGCGCTCAGATACGATTAAGATCAAATCAGTGTCAAAGTACAGTAGCCATGATATATATCGAAAGCGGGGCCATCTATAGCCTATCGACACAGCAATATTCGATCGCCCAGTGGTCTCGAATTGGTTGGAGAAACATGATAATGTAAATTTCGATTAATGATTATAAAATTTCGGTTATAGTTAAAAATCAATGTGCGATAATTTTTTGAAACTACCTAGTCAACGTAAAATTTCAATTGGGGTTAACCCCGTTAACCGCGTTTGCAAGCTTTTCCAATTTCACGTCGTCGCCAGTTGTGTGCTGTCAAATCTGACGAGTCCTGTACCCTGTTGTTGTTATCGGAACAAAGCTACGGAAACTATGTATACAGCCAGTTTACCAAAATCGTTGACCACATGCGAGGGATACGATCGAGTATAGTAGAAACTTTGTTAAATGATTTTGACATTCTTATGGTAAACTTAAATCCATTTTTACTTTATTATATGGATATCGCGAACAAAATTGCGTTGTAAGTTAGTATTTGTGGTACTAAAGAACCGAACATGCATTAGGTATTTACATACCTTATTTTTGCTTGACGTTTCGAGACGGTTGCACGTCCCGTAGTCGCAAGCTGACTAGTGTAGCGATGTCACGTCTCCGAGTGCGAGGTAGAAGATTCTATTTCTACCCCCGCGTTGTTGATTTTCGAGGTGCCGGTGCCGGCGCAAAACACACTAACCGTATCTGTATTTTGAACATTCGCCGACTGCGCATTAAAGTAGGGTGTTGTTAACCGGATCACTGGATTCCACGCCGAAGTCAATTTGAAGCCCTCTTCCCGATTAAAATTTTTATTTTTTCTGATTTCGATCGCTTCACGCACAACTCTTGGGTAAAAGTGGCGTTCCGTGGAGAGGACTTGTGGACGATGAAATTCAATCCAGTGATTGGTGCCCGATTGAAGTAAATGTTCCGCAATCGCCGATTTGTTCGTTTGACGTTTCTTTACAGCTGCGATGTGCTCCTTTATACGTTCAGCGATGGTCCGCTTCGTTTGCCCTATGTAAGAGCTTCCGCAGCTGCAGTTGATTTTATAGACACCTGGGGTTTGTAGCGGTAGAACATCCTTTGGTGTGCCCACCATGTTGTATACTTTGGCCCCCGGTGTAAATACGGTCGGAATGGAGTAGATTTTTAACTTTGCTCCTATTTTATCCGTAACACCTCTAATGTAGGGCATGTAGGTAGGTTGTCTATTTACCGCCGGATGTTTATCTCGTTTGATAGGCCGCGTCATTCGACGTTGTATCTGGTATCCGTTCTTCCTAAGTACCTCCTGAACATGGTCTAGCTCTAGCTTCAAATGCTCAGGGTCACAGAGGTCGTGTGCTCTGTTTTTTAGTGACGTCACAACGGATTGCAGTTGTCGAGGATGGTGGTGCGACGTGGCGTGCAGGTATCTATCTGTGTGTGTAGGCTTCCGGTATACGCAGTGTGTTAAGGACCCATCTGGTCTCACAGTCACTTTGACATCCAAGAATGACAACGATCTGTCAGTTTCCATTTCGTAGGTGAATCTCATCTTCGGATGAATGGAGTTAAGGTGTTGCACCTATTGATCTACTTCCTGCTTACCTCCTTTTACGATACTAAAGATATCGTCCACGTATCTTTTCCAAAGCCTGATGGTCTTAGGTCCGATGCTAAGCGCCTTTTCCTCAAAGTGTTCCATCCAGATATTAGCCAGTACTGGGGCTACTGGACTCCCCATTGCGACACCATCGATCTGGAGGTAATATTGGCCTTGGAAGATGAAGTGTGAATGAAAAAAAAATGCAATGTTTTAAAGTGCATACTCGGGCAGATTTTCAAATGTTATAATTTCGAAAATATGCCCGAGTTTCTTTTTGTAACTATTTTTAAATGGATGAAAATTTCATAGCTTTTTGTGTTCTATGTAACAATGAGTAGTTACTCACATAATCAAAAAAAGACCACTAGTAGAAAAGCGTTTCTATCACTGAGTAGAAAAAAATATTCCCTTGTTGAATGTAATGAAAATTAGACATAATATACTAAAAAAACCGGCCAAGTGCGTGTCGGGCCACGCGCAATGTAGGCTTCCGTAGTTGCCCATAATGGCCATTATTGATAATAACTTCTGTTTCACATGGGACTAAAAACGGGCATCTTTAAGATTAAGCCAGCGCCATGTAAACTCACAGAAATAGGTATTTATAAGTTAATCGACGATTACTCGTAAACTAGTGATTTCTACTTAGCCGTGATAGTTTTCCTTTTAAATTCGATATATGTACTACATTTGTGTTTTTTTTCACCTCTTCCAAATTAATAGTTTAGCCGGCAGGGGGGGGGGGGGGACACTTGAGTCTAACAATTTTTTTCACTTCAAAGCTTGATATTTGACAAACCAATCACTTGATCGAAAAATGATTTGAGCAAACTAATAATATTTTTTAAAACCTAGCCAATGATACCCCACACAATGCGGTACTCAACCAAAAAAAAATTCAATCCCACTTTATATGTAGGGGAGATACCCTTAAAAAAATATTTTCAAAAATTTTATTCTACAGTTTTGTTGCAATATTGTATGTCTATATCATGTCAAATATCAGCTTTCTAGCACCAGGCGTCTTTGAGCTAGGCTGCGGACGGACAGACGGACGGACATGACGAAACTATAAGGGTTCCTTGTGGACTACGGAACCCTAAAAAACGAATAGACGGGCGCTAGCTGATCCCATTTTTTAGTTTCCGTTTTACATCTTTGCTTTTTTGAACAAGAATGGGCCTACCTCTCTACCGATGAACTACAATGCCCTCACAATATCGATGTAGAATTATATCAGTGTCCTTATTTCTAGCATTTCGTCCGGCACTCGGAGACTCCAGAGGAAGAACAGCGATAACAGTTGTTGTAAACTATGAGACATATCAATAATTTTTCCAAAACAAAATTGTACTCATTCATTCATGCCCTTATGGTCTCGGGCTAAGATACCAAACTTCGTCCCCCGTCCCTTGTGCGTCGTACAAGACGATTTAAGGATCATCCAAGGGGAGGGGGGTATTCAGTGAGAGGGGAGATCACAGCGGATTACTAATCCTCTTGACGAGCACAATGATAATGGGGAATTCGAAGGAGCCATGATCAGACACTAATGATAATAATAATAATAATAACCTAGCAACACGTCAACAAGACGACATACATTTTTTCCTCGAATATATTTATATTTGTTTTGTATCAAAGTTTGGGATTCATATATATATATTTTTACTACAAACAGGACTTCTATACATGATAAACATATTACTAAATCAAGAAACCAAAATCAAGAAACCATTTAATTAATTAAGAAAAGTATCTACAAAACATTCAAGATGACAACTAACGTCAATGACATATCAACAAAGAAAATTGTAAATAAACACTATAATATAAATACAACGAGGAAATGAGATGTTGACGAGGGCTAGAGCTGCTGCTGCACGTAATACACCCCCGGACTCGTCGCTCAGCTCCGCCTCGCAGCCGCCGGCACCTACAACAGAGTTGTCGGCAATCACAGAGGCGTTGAGCTCGTCGAGCGACGAGTATTTCTCCCCGCCGACGTCGCCAACACCTGTACGCCGCTGTGGGAGAGGCCGGCCACCGCTACGCTTGGGACCCCGAGACCCACCGGTTTCGGGCGGGGCCCCCGCTGCCGGTGGTAATGTGCACCGCATGAAATGGACTAAATCCATGAACGAAAACGTCATGCGGGCATATTTTGTGGCTACAGAGGGAGGTACCAACCTTACGGCATATCGTGACCGCATGCTGCCTCTGTTTCAGGGCTTGGAACCGGCTGTCAACGTTTCGGCACAGCGACTGTCGGATCAAGTGCGGGCTATCCAGCGATGCCGCCTGCTGGATAACGACGCACTTGAGAGGCTACGCTCTGGCTTACAACGTAGGCCTCCTATCACTTCTTCTACGTGTAGCGATACACAAGTTCCAAATATTGTCACAACGCAAAGGACTGTTGAAGAGGTGCATAGTAGGGATACACAAGTAAGTACCCAGTACATAGATGAATTAAGGAGTACTTTGGAATGCACTATTCGGGAGTATCGTTTTGTGAATAGAGCAGATAGGCCCCGCTTACCACGTTTGCCCACGCACAAGAAAAATATAGCACTGGTGTGTGCCCTGGATTCACTATTGTCCACGTATTTAGACAATAGTGAAGATCTTAGCGATACCCACTCGATTCTGTACTGTGCGGCTGTTACAGCGTGTCGAGTGGCAGGTATTAAAATACCAAATGGTAGTAATTCTGCCCCTCGAACCAATGCTGTACCGGCCTGGCAGTGCAGGATTGAGCGTCGTATCGCTGAGACCAGGGCGCTCATCGGAAAGCTAATTTGCTTCAGGTCGGGCAATACAAGACCGAGAGTGATGCGTTTTGTGACTCGGGCGTTCTCTGGCACGGGTCTTAGTCGCCAAGAATACGAGTCACGAGTCACAGAACGCATCGACTACCTGAAGCAAAAAGTTTGTGCGTGGGCAAACCGTATAAGACGGTACAAAAAGCGGGTGGACCGATACGCCCAGAATAGGGCATTCCAAAAAGATGAAAGGTGGGTATATAGAAGTTGGGAGCGAAAGAATTCAGGTGTGGATGATGGGCGTCTGCCAGATGTTGAGGCAACGAACGCTTTCTGGCGCAGCATTTGGTCGATGCCCATTAGCCACACTGAAGGTGATTGGTTTGGGGATGTTAAGCGAGCATGTGAGGGAATACCCCAAATGCAGCGCGTAGCCATAGAAACAACAGATGTAGCTTGTGCAGTCCGTTCGTTATCTAACTGGAAATCAGCGGGACCGGACGGACTGCACAACTTCTGGTTGAAGTGGCTACGTAGTGCCCATGCTCGGTTGGCATCCCAATTCCAGGCATCTTTGGAATCGGGCTCGATCCCAACTTTTATGACAACTGGTCTCACTCACCTGCTCTTTAAGTCAGGTTGTACCACGGACCCCAAAAATTATAGACCAATTACGTGTCTACCGACTATATATAAACTTCTTACATCCATTTTGAGGACAAAGATGTTATCACATATTAGAAATAATAACATCATGTCAGTGGCTCAAAATGGATGTAAGAATGGGGCCCGTGGTACAAAAGAGCTACTCCTCTTTGACATGGCCATTAGCCAGCAGGTGCGCCGCAACCGAAAGGATCTGGCGACATGCTGGATAGATTACAAGAAGGCCTTCGACTCCGTGCCACATACATGGCTCTTGAGGGTGCTGGAGTTATATAAAGTCGATATAACTCTATGCGCCTTCTTGAAGGCATGTATGGGACAGTGGAGTACGGTCCTACGCTATCCAGGATGTCGGCAGATTCGCGATTGCGGTGCTCCTCTTAAGATCGAACGGGGTATATTCCAGGGTGACAGTTTGAGTCCCTTGTGGTTTTGTCTAGCTCTGAATCCTCTCAGCACTTTGCTAGAGGGGTCTGGGTTAGGCTATCGGCTGCAGCGTAGGGGTCAAGTTATCTCCCACCTCTTTTATATGGATGACCTGAAGTTAATTGCCCCCTCCACTTTCCAATTGACAGCGTTACTAAAAGTAACTGAAACTTTTAGTAATTCTATCAAGATGGAATTTGGTGTGGGTAAATGTTGTCTATTGACTGAATATCGGATGCATCACCCGCGGTCATCAGTAATGAGGTTGTACATCCCGCGGAAATGTGGTGGTCGTGGTTTCTTAAGTGCTATGGACCTCCACAACCGCGAGGTGTACAATCTTAGAGAATATTTTCTTAAGGCTGATACGGGTGTGCATCGTGATATTGTTGCTGTAGACAACGGACTTACCCCGTTGGGTCTGGCAAAAGAGAGCTGGCGCAAACCTGTTGTACTTAGTACTGAAGAGCGCAGGGAAGTATGGAAAGGCAAAGAGTTGCATGGACGTTTTTATCGGGCCTTGCATGGGCCCGATGTAGACCTCATGTCATCAGTAGCCTGGCTACGGTTTGGTGATTTATTTGCAGGGACCGAAGGTTTTGTTTGTGCAATTATGGACGAAGTTGTCATGACGAACAAATACCGTAAGTATATTCTGAAGGATGGGACTGTTGACATATGTCGGGCGTGTCACCAGACCGGCGAATCCCTCAGACATATAGTTTCCGGTTGTTCTCGTCTTGCCAACGGCGAATACTTGCACAGGCACAATCAAGTAGCCAGGATCATCCATCAGCAGCTTGCCTTAAAATATGACCTTGTATCCTTTGAAGTACCGTACTACAGGTATGTGCCCGATCCAGTTCTCGAAAATGGTCGTGCCACTATGTACTGGGATCGATCTATCATCACCGATAGGACTATCGTGGCTAACAAGCCCGATATTGTGGTGATAGATCGATCAGAACGCCTTGCAATGATCGTTGATGTTACTATTCCCCATGACGAGAATCTCGTGAAAGCCGAAAAAGATAAGGAAATCAAGTATTTGGACCTAGCTCACGAGATTGTCGACATGTGGGATGTGGACTCGGCGATCATTGTACCGATAGTCGTGTCAGTTAATGGTCTCATTGCCAAGAGCCTCGACCACCATCTCAAGAGGCTCTCGTTAGACGGCTGGATCAAGTCCTCTATACAGAAGGCAGTATTGTTGGACACGACGCGCATAGTTCGGAGGTTCCTCTCTCTGGAGCCCTAACCACCGGTAGCTTGGTCCCTGTACCCGATACCGGTGGGTCTCCGTGGTCCTATTTTATATGGTTAAATTTTTTTATTTATTTAAGTGTATAAAATTCTACCATGAGAAAAGACGTAATAAAGAGGAATAATAATAATAATAGGTATTGCTGAGACTGCCATGAAACAATCATTCATTGCGGGAGCGCTTCTTTGGCCGCCTGAAGAAAATACTGAAAAGTTTTTTATCAGGCGGCAACAGGGTGCGTGCCTATAATGGTTGAGCCATGCCAGTCTTAGCGTACTCCTTCGGCATACTCAGATGGACTCAATCAGAACTGGACGCCTTGGACAGAAAGGTCCGTTGTCTATTGACTGAATATCGAATGCATCACCCGCGGTCATCAGTGATGAGATTGTACATCCCGCGGAAATGTGGTGGTCGAGGTTTCTTAAGTGCTAAGGACCTCCACAGCCGCGAGGTGTACAATCTTAGAGAATATTTTCTCAAGGCTGACACGGGTGTGCATCGTGATATTGTTGCTGTAGACAACGGACTTACCCCGTTGGGTCTGGCAAAAGAGAGCTGGCGCAAACCTGTTGTACTTAGTATTGAAGAGCGTAGGGAAGTATGGAAAGGCAAAGAGTTGCATGGACGTTTTTATCGGGCCTTGCATGGGCCAGATGTAGACCTCATATCATCAATAGCCTGGCTACGGTTTGGTGATTTATTTGCAGAGACCGAAGGTTTTGCTTGTGCAATTATGGACGAAGTTGTCATGACGAACAACTACCGTAAGTATATTCTAAAGGATGGGACTGTTGACATATGTCGGGCGTGTCACCAGCCCGGCAAATCTCTCAGACATATAGTTTCCGGTTGTTTTCGTCTTGCCAGCGGCGAATACTTGCACAGGCACAATCAAGTAGCCAGGATCGTCCATCAGCAGCTTGCCTTAAAATATGACCTTGTACCCTTTGAAGTACCGTATTACAGGTATGTGCCCGATCCAGTTCTCGTAAATGGCCGTGCCACTATGTACTGGGATCGGTCTATCATCACCGATAGGACTATCGTGGCTAACAAGCCCGATATTGTGGTGATAGATCGATCAGAACGCCTTGCAATGATCGTTGATGTTACTATTCCCCATGACGAGAATCTCGTGAAAGCCGAAAAAGACAAGGAAACCAAATATTTGGACCTGGCTCACGAGATTGTCGACATGTGGGATGTGGACTCTGCGATCATTGTACCGATAGTCATCTCATTGCCAAGAGCCTCTCGTTAGACGGCTAGATCGAGTCCTCCATACAGAAGGCAGTATTGTTGGACACGACGCGCATAGTTCGGAGGTTCCTCTCTCTGGAGCCCTAACCACCGGTAGCTTGGTCCCTGTGCCCGGTACTGGTGGGTCTCCGTGGCCCCATTTTATATATTTAAATTTATATATTGTATCTATTGTGTATATTGTATTGTAATATTTAGTTTATAAAATGTGGCTATGAGAAAAAGGTTAAATAAAAGTAATAATAATAATAATATTCTAAGGCCGTGTGGTTGACGGCATAGAATACAAGTGTCACCACCCTCTATCTTCCCGTGGGTGTCGTAAGAGGCGACTAAGGGATAACACGATGTAAATACCATCTTTGCGTAGAGACGGAAAACTCGACATCAAACCCTATACGACTGCCTCGTTGGTCTCGCGGCATAAATGTGCGCGTGGGATTAGGAGGTCCCGGGTTCGATTCCTGGGTCGGGCAGTGTTATTGGGTTTTTCTGGCACGAAATTCTCAGTAGCACAGTAGCAGCACGGAGTCTGAAAATGTGCCCGATACGGCAATAGGCTCACCCCTTATTACGTGGGACTAAAGTATATCTGGCGAAAAGTGGGCGTAGAAATACACCTCTGCCTACCCCTTCGGGGATAAAAGGTGTGACGATATGTATGTATGTATGTAATAATATTCTACCACATACACACATCACCGTCTACTCCCAAACTAAGTAGAGGTTGTGTTATGGGTACTAGACAATGGATAAATATAAGTACATAGTCTAGTAATGTAATCTCTATTACCTTATTGGCATAATTTATAATGCAAATGTACAGCAGTGTATACGAGACGAGAAATATCGGTTTATATAAAACATTTTACACCTACATATGTATATTAATTGTTGAATACACTATCCAATTGGTTGACGTGGACAACCAGTGGTATGAGAAGGGTTGCATTAGACTATGTTGCTTGGTGTCAATTGGCGAAATTAACAGTTAATAGAATGGAATGTAGCGTATTTTTGTAGCGCTTCTAGTGAGATGTGGCTTATCGATAGATCGTAAAAGGTCAGCAAAGTTGTGTACCACTTGCACAGCTCACCACTTGGATGGGTGACCGCATGGGGCATTAATATCTGAGCGCTATCGTGCTACGTAGGTCACTTAAAGTGATAACTTTAAGTGACCTACGTAGCACGATAGCGCTCGATCAATAGATCGATAGATCCTCGGCCTCATTTCAGAACAAGAATCATTAGACTATATCGAGGCCTTTAGAAGGTCTGACAACGCAGACACCAGAGTTTGCCATTCACACGAAAAAGAAGAAGAAGATGAAAGTTATTAAGAATTGAATGCCCCATTAGCGTCTGATCGGGAACGTTATGACCCGCATATAAAACAATTAAACTTGTCCGATAGCTGTAACGTTGTCGCTGTGTGTGACACGGTCTGATCGTTTGATAGATATGAGCTTTAGTTGCTCATGCATTTTGTTGACGATTGCACGTTTTACAGTGACTTTTTAACCGCACAAAACTGCACAATATGTTTGATGCAATTTAGATTAGTCCTGTTGTCCAGGATATTATTTTTTGTTTTTTTACATTTATCATTATATTGGCTTAATTTAATTTTAATCTAAAGCTTTCATATTCTCTTTAATATAACTTAAATAAGGATATCGGTCAAATTATGATACCTATATGAAATTTAAATTTTGTAAGTAGTTTTAGCAGCAATTTACACTTAGCCACAATTTTTTCTCAGAAAAATCCCAGTTCAATTCACAAGGACCATTTTGCAGACGGATTACCGACCGTCTTGTGCTTTAGATAACACATCTTAACTGCCGTACAAATTTACTTTTTTTTAACCACACAACACCATCTAGTCCCAAACCAAGCAGAGCTTGTACTATGGATACTAGATAATGGATAAACATACATATATAATTTTTCTGTGCAATATATGAAAATAATAATAGAACATCTTATTCTGCAGTATTTAAATAAATATAGGTAATTTAATGCCCTTGAGAAACAAAAATTCTTCCATTCCGTAACAATAATATAATAAGCTTCCGGATATAGAAACAAAATAAAACACGCTTGGATTTAATCAACTGGTATTATTTATTAGTAATGGTTTGTACTTCAATATAAAATAAAGAAAAAATAAAATCACTAATAAAAAACATACATTTTTATCAATTTATTTTCCATTACGTTACTCTTTGGACGAAATTAGTTAAATTCTTTTTCATAATTTACTCAATTAGAAAACAATATAGGAACTCTTATTTAATTTTTAATCATCAAATTATTACCCTCTAAATTATCAAAATTTGATGACAATCAGCTAGGATTTCGCTCTAAAAATTAAATTTGAATTGACTATTCCAGTAACGGAATAGAGTGAGTGACATGAAGATAATGTTCCATCTTCCTGAGAATTCCATTCCGATATTTTTAGTTCCAATTCTACGTTACCTGCGTTTTGGTAACGGATCGGCAGTATCGGAAGTCTACCTTTAAACATTTTTGTTTAATTTATTTTTAACTAACACATCAGACCAACAAGCTTCGTATTAAATTGGGTTCACTGAAAGTTTATGAAGATTTCAAAATAATTTGTAAGAAATAAAGTGTAGTACTTACTTCGAAATTGGTTGCGGTTGTGGAATATCAAAAACAGACCGTTACTAAAGTGCGTGTTTCATCGTCCGCTGGTCGCATTGTGGTACAACCAATGACAGCCTTACAAATGTTACCAATCGACAAAAAATATGCTTAAGTGGTAGTTTTAATTGCGATCTTTCGTAAAAAATGGGGTTTCGGAAGGAAATTTTCCACCATGGCTAATTTATGTCCTCATATAAATACAATTATTTAAATATTTTGTGTAATGTTTCACTATTTCTGCAATTATGAAAAAAATCGTAAACAACTATACTTTATGAAAAATCAATCATATTAGTATAAATAAGTCAACAAAATGTATAAAAGTTATGTTATTTTACTGTAATTGGTAGTGGGACAGCGCTAAAATAGGTACCTTCTACTAGTGTTTTTGAAAATTACGGTAATATAGGTATGACTGGTATGACTTTTTTTTTTTGCTTCTGGCAACACTGGCGGTATAACGTAAAACTGTACTCTCCCAATAATTTATTATTCTTAAATCTATTTAATTAATAATAATGTGCCTAACTTGCTAATTTCTTACGTAATAAGCTGTGATAATTATAATTGTTGTATAATAACAGTGATAAGTGGTGTTTATCAAGTTGTAAAAGTTTTGCAAAGTCAAGTAAGTCAACTGTCAAAGTAACGAACAATTTTATTTAAAAGAATTTGCATTATTTTTACAATAATAGCTAACTTAGAGACAATTTGAGGTGAGTTTACTTGTTATTTGACATTCTTACACCCTACACTAGCGATAATACTAAGTCAGCATACCTCAATCTATACAAAAAACTTTGTTGTGTCTTACACAAACCTCAGTGAACCTTTCTTGCTTTGTTTACTTAATTTTGTCAAGATGATGACCAGAAGGGCACGCTTAGATGATGAGAAATTACAGGTGACCCTTGTAGAACTAAAGAAATATAAGGATTTGTGTCAGTCACTACAAAGGGAACATGATGACAATGAGAAAGAAATGCTAGAGATTTTAGGTAAAAACTCTCAGGTTAGGAGTGAGATGGCAGAAATACACTCTAATTTACTCACTACCCTTGATGAACGGGATAGATTACATAAGATTGTAACACAATTTGACAGGTGCAGTGATGAGTTTGAGAACGCTCTAAAACGCATCACTGAGTTAGAGGGTCTCCTAAGTGAGGCCAATGATCATATTAACAGATTAGAAAGTGCAAACTGGTCTATAAAATCAGTTACCACACAGTCATTATTTGATGAGCTGGTTGGCAGCGCTCCAGGTATGGTTTCTGCTATCTCCGATGATGACAGTAAGAATATAGTGACTATTGATCTTACAGATTCTAATTCAACTATTCAGTCATTTAGAAACATAAAAGCTTGTAATAAATTGAAGAAGTATATTAAAATAAATAAATTTATTAGGAAAAAGGAAAAATTATTAAGAATGTACAGGAAATCAAACATAAATCTAGATTATTGCAAAAAATATGTTGATGTAAAAGAACAAATGTCAGTATGTCTAACTAAATTAGCTTCAAATCTAGTGAAATATGATGCTGATATTCATTGTCTGCAGATGGAGATTGATAGTTTACAAGATTCTTTGGCTAACATGACAAAAAAATATAATCTATCACAAAAACAAATTAACGAGCATATCTTGGCAATGGATGAGTTAGTGGACTTGTGTAAGTACAATGAAGAGAGGCTTCAATCTTTGACAAATAATAGTCATGGCAATGAACTTAGCCAGGCGCCACAGAGTCATTCACAGTCAACTACTTTGAATTATTGCTCTGATTTGCTGTCACTCTCTGCTGCAGTGGATGACAGCACCATTAATTCCATTAATTCTTATTGTAATTCTGGCCCTTCTTTCGCACCCCACATTACAAACCCCGACAAGCTATTAATGTTTAGCGATGAGATAGGTAAAAACATGAGCCAATTGTTGAGGCAAAGGACAGGTATGACTATTACTAACTTATGTATGCCTGGAGCAAGCTTTTCTCAGATAATGCAATCAATTTTATTTAAATCATACTGTCCTGAATCAACAATAATTATATTTATTGGGAGAAGAGGAAATGCAAATATTAATTTAATAAAGAGATATTTTGATCAATTACTGAATTTAAAAGTTAAAAAAATTCTGTTACTTGCTTTTCCTTACAGTAAGCTGTTACCACAAGCTGAAAATGATTATAGATTTAAGATTAATTCCAAATTACATACCATGACATTTTATAATAATTTAATTGACATTATTGACTCTAATGCTCTAATTAGAAATTTTTATTTGACATATGATAATTATTATATATCACAATTTTATAAAAGACAAATAACATCCTCGCTAGCTTATTGTATTAATAACACAGCCAAGGTTTTGGCTAACCACACTGCTTTTATTGAGCAGTCAAATTTGACATGCAATATAAGCTTGGAATCCGTTCCAAATTCTTTAAATTGAATTCTGAGACAATGGAGTCAATCTCTGGCAATATATTTCATAAGACATTGAATTATGTACCTAGTTTAAGTGACAAAAATACAACTCCATCAACCTTACCTACAAAAAATAATTAAAAAAATTGTATCAGCCTGGTGCATCAAAATATACAAGGGTTGATGGGTAAGGAGTTAGAATTGGAATTGTTTATGAACTGTAACAATATTGATATTTTATGCATTACAGAACATTGGCTAAGAAGCCACCAGTTCATATTCAATTTCAATAACCACCAGGTTGCAAGCTCGTTCAGTAGAGAAAACTTTATACATGGTGGCTCGTTAATCATAGTTAGCAAATTTCTAAAATTTAAAGAAAGGACTGACATTGTGAGCCTCTGTGCTTGGCCATAGTAGCGCGGGCAGCCCGCGCGTGGGCCGCGCGCGTCGCCGCGCGCGTCTTCATGTGTCCGTAGTGGTGCGTTGAGCGAGTAGTAGAAATCACATGTGTTGAGTTTGAGCAGTTCATTGTTATGAGTGTATACAAACCTCCATGTGCACCATTTGAAAGTTTTTTAGTTATTATGGAGGATGCCCTTAGCAAAGTTTGTAATTGCCGTAAAACTGTTGCTATTTGTGGAGATTTTAACGTTAACATATTAGAAAAATGCTCTTCGACTATCAAATTTTTAAATTTATTTAAGTCATACAATTTATGTCATAATTTTTCTGAACCAACTAGAGTGACTGCCACAAGTGGTACTTGTATTGATAATATATTTACTGATATAAAACCATTACACAAATCTTTGATTAATATGCTTCAGTCAGATCACAGTGGGCAGTTAATCTGTTGTCCAAGAAAATGCCCGAAAGTCCAGAGAAAAATTATTAAATATATACCGATAAATGAAAATCGACTTAAAACTTTTAAAGACAATTTATCTCGAAAATCTCTGCGTTGATTGCCTCATCATGACCATCCGGATCAGTTATATAGCTCTTTGTTTGACTTGATTAATGACGAATTTCAGACTGTATTTATATCCAAAAAATTAAATGTAACTGACCGTCTGATGTTTAGTGATTGGGCAACTGAAGGTATTCATAAAAGCCGGATTAGGTTATATGAACTGTATGATGAAAAAACTTATAATAATAGTCAGAACTTTATTAATTATGTAAAAAAATATTCCAAAATATTTAGACAAGCTTGTAGTACAGCAAAATCTATTTATTTGAGAAATAAAATAAAATTATCAGAAAACACTATAAAGGCTACCTGGAATGTCATCAACAATGAAACTGGCAGAGCCAAAGCACGCAGCCGTGACTTCTTATTAAATATCAATAATGTGAGTGTTGCAGAGGACCTGGAAGTAGCGACAGAATTTGAGAAGTTTTTTTCTAATATACCTATAATAACAACAGGGTCGCTCGACTCATCTTCCATGTCTGCTGAAATGCTTCTTAGGGACTGCGTGCCAGAATGTACTGCAGCCTTTGAATTTACCGTTGTGACTACTAAAGATGTTATTTATCAATTTAAAACTATAAATATGAAAAAGACAATGGATTTGTGGGGATTGTCAGTGAAGACTGTTTCATCCATTATTACCATAATAGCTCCACATCTTGCAACAGTGTTCAATGGTTGCGTCGCTTCTGGAATATTTCCTGATTTAATGAAATATAGTAAAGTTATACCTTTATTTAAATCTGGCGACACATCAGACCCTTCTAATTTTCGACCTATTTCTGTATTGCCAACGCTTAGTAAAATTTTAGAAAAATTAATACTTAGTCAATTGCTTAGTTATTTTAACAGACATAATCTTCTTCACAAGAAACAGTTCGGATTTACGAGGGGTCGTTCAACTACTGACGCAGGAGTAGAGTTACTCAAAAGTATATTTACAGCTTGGGAGAAGTCGCAAGATGCTTTAGGAATTTTTTGCGACTTGTCCAAAGCCTTTGATTGTGTACATCATGATACTCTGGTCAGGAAATTATATCATTATGGCATTAGGAACAAAGCTCTTAATCTCCTGGTTTCTTATTTGGGCAACAGAATCCAGAAGGTTCAGATTAATGATAAGACATCGCCAGGTTCTGCCTTAAAAATGGGCGTCCCACAGGGTTCAATACTCGGACCATTTCTATTTTTGATCTATATAAACGATTTACCCTATTACGTAAAGAACAATCATGAGATTGTGTTGTTCGCGGATGACACCTCTTTAATTTTTAATATTAAAAGACAACAGAGTAATTTTGACGAAGTAAACAACGCACTCTCTAAAGTTGTTAATTGGTTTAATGTAAATAATTTATTACTCAATGATAAGAAAAGTAAACTCTTAAAATTCTCCATGCCCAATGTTAAACAGATGGAAACCAATGTACAACTGAAAGAAACCAGAATTGAGCCCGTCGGGACAACCTTATTTCTAGGTATTATGCTTGATTCCAAACTTCAATGGGGTCCGCATATAGAAAGACTTTCGGGCAAACTTAGTTCTGCAGCTTATGCGGTTAAGACAATTAGACGTCTCACAGATATAGAAACAGCTAGAATGGTCTATTTCAGCTACTTTCATAGTATTATGTCATATGGGATTCTTCTCTGGGGGAATGCTGCAGACCTTGACATAATATTCGTTCTGCAGAAAAGAGCAATAAGGGGTATTTACAACCTGGGTCCTCGTGTTTCTCTAAGAGAAAAGTTCAGTGAGATAGGCATTCTAACTGTTGCTTCGCAATATATATACGAGAATCTGTTATATGTCCACAAAATCATTGACACATTTAGTAAAAAAAGTGATCTACACACTGTTAATACTAGACATAAGAATAATCTTATAGTTCATAGCACCCGCCTCCACAAAATAAGTAGCTGTTTTATGGGGCAGTGTATACGCTTTTATAACAAGCTCCCTCTTAATATAAGAAATTTATCTATAAATAAATTCAAAATTATTGTTAAAACTACTCTGTGTTTAAAAGCATATTATAAAATTACTGATTATATAGGTGATAAAATTGCTTGGGATTGAGCTGCTCTAATTCAACACAAAAATATAAATGATGTATAAACTGAAAAATTTTAATTTGACTTTTCGTAAGCACTTTAAAAAAGTTTACACGAAATAAATAATCATTTCATTTCATTTCATAATCATTTCATTTCATTTCACTGTTTTAATGTAGCAACAACGTATATTATTGTTAAAAACTAACCATAGATCCATATTTTTAGTGTTGTTTTTCTTAAATGCGGAAATTATTCGTTAAATATTTATCACAAGTTGTGGGACACCCTCAAAGCCCGAATGTACACTGTTTGTGAAAATGACCCACCTCCTACGCAAGTAACAAATTAACGCGCAATATCAAAGGTAGTCTTAATAATTACGCTACATTATCGACGGTGTATGATAGTGCTATACAGGTATTCTCTAAAGGCCATATTGTGTTACATCTATTACTTTTGTTACTAGCTGTTTGCAGCGGGTACGCTTGCGTTACTTTTTATATTTGGGAGTTTCCGTCTGATTTTGCAAGTTTCTTTTCATGTAATAAGGGATCTTCAAATCGTGCGCTGGTAAAATTGATAAAACCTGGTACACTTAGATGACTTGTATGTGCCTCTACAAACTGCTCTATATTCTAGTAGAAGTCCCATTCAAATCGGACAAACAATTTTCCTTTGACAAACTGTATTGATTCCATGGTTCGATTCGATAAACATAAAAAAAATGCTTATCCCAAGTCTAGATGTTTTTTTGTCTATCGATTAACTGTTTGTAAAGTCCCCACGATAAGGATTAACATATATCTAGTGCAGGAGTGGATTTTTTTTAATATAGGTACTATTCCAATCTTTCGATAGGGCTTGAATGATCCAAGAATATAATTCTTTATTTTATAAACTTCATTTTTGTTAGCCTCATATCTGAAGGTCTGGGTCATAATAAAGAAAGAATTTAAGTTCAAAAGTATCTTGTTGCATTTTCGACGAAATTTTCTCGACACAGACCAACAGCGAAACATTATAGTAAAAACAAAGAAATAAACTAATATTTTGTCTGTGAAGGACTAACAACAAATCGAAGGTTTACTGTTAGTCGGCAAACTTGTTAAAACGATATTAGAAATGTTATTAGTAAATAATATCTTAGTAATAAAAACGAAAATGCAGTATGCTTATTAACACGTCTCGGCAAATCAAATACTCACCAGGACGTATTCGATATTTAAAATTTATTTACTTTTCATGTATACAAAATTAGCCTAAGTTTTGCAGATTTATAAAAACACACACGACACACACGGCAGTGGCTGGACACGAAGAACCCAAAATCGGGCTTTGTGGCGTGCCATGGGAGAGGCCTATATCCAGCAGTGGACTACGGCAGGCTGATGATGAGTCTATTCAATAATATTGAGTGACATTCAGTCTCATTTGACCCTAAACGTAGCGTAGCACAGACCTGTTGAATGGACCGGTGAACCAATAACGCCGTAGTATTGTACTTAAAACTAAATAATTAAGTAAAAGTGCCATTCAGGTGTAGTATCAAAAGTATCTTAGTACTGTAGCAGATAAGGACAGCTATAATTATCAAGCAGATCATCAGCGTCAGCCTTTTGTTAAATACAAACGGTCCAGCTTAATCCTTACTCGTAAAAGTTAACTGAGGGTCACCATTATGCTTCAGATGAGGTGCCAACTCGCCATACCGTTGAAAGTAGTAAGAACAGTATTAACTTTTAAACAACGACCGACTTTCAAAGACAAAGAGAAAATTCTGATTAAAACTTGTATTTTAAAAGCGGCCGCCGTCATTGTACGGACACGTTGAGTTTTGCGTTCGTCCGCCCGTCAGTCACAGAGAGTTCTCGGAAACGAACGAGGCAGAAGATGGAGGAATTTGATATTTGGCGTTTTAATACGTGTTAAGGAAGCGTGCACGCGTGCACTTAACTTTTGGAAGAGCAATTTTTTATTCAATGTTTTAATATAGAATGACATTTTCTCCTTGGTACATAGGTATGTATTATTTTATGTTCGCAACTTTATGTGCTATTGCGCTCGGTGTAGGTATGTTTATAAACCAAAATAATACAGTTATTATAGTAATATTCCAAGCACATAATAAAGAAAATCTGCGGTGATTTGATCACTACTTGGTAAAATAAATATTTGAAGAAAATAGGCTTGTGTCCACTGAGAATAAATCGGTTTGATTGTAGTATCTATAGATTAATTATGATTTTAAGATGTCAATAAATAAATAAGTTTATTATTTATTATAAAAAGGTAAGATTAATGTTATTTTTAGGATGCTAAAACTAAAAATAATGTATTTATTCTTGTGACCGTGAACACCAATCAAACAGTATGTCCGCCATTCATGTTGTTGACGTTTTAGTAGTAAATACAACTAAAATGTCAAACTTTCTACCTGTCAAATCGAATATAACAAAATAAAAGTGGGTACATCCAAGGGGTACATCAGACCAGACTTCATTCACGGTTTGTTTTGTTTTGCACTTTGTGATATCACTAAAACCGCCATGATGGCTTACAGCGTTTGCGTGCCTCTCGTGTGATCAATTTTTGAAGAAAAAATCAGGTATTTCAGTTTAACATCTAATAAAGGAACGAATCAATCACTAATTACATTTTAGGACACAAGTCTATTTCTGAAGTCTTTACCATTTTTAAATTACCTCCTTACAACTTATTATGTAAGAGTGGCATAAAGTCGCAAACAAATCTTCACAAAAGACCCTCTAAGTCATCGACGCTGTCAGACATTTAAGCTGTTCAGTCATCTGTAAAGGCATCCAGGTAGGCTTGGCCTAGCCTCATTCAGTTTGGCAGACGTAGGCTTTGTGACGAAGCTAACTACTTGAGTTGGAGGCTTTGGAGGTATGTCCTGGAGTGAAGACCACGACTCGGTAAGCGTAAGGTAGGGCGGCCCCCGGCTAGGTGGACCTGAAAAAGATAGTTGGGACAGAATGGATGCGGACGGCTGAGAACAGTATGCTGTGGCGCGTGTTGGGGGAGGTCTATATCCAGCAGTGGACTGCGATAGGTTAATTGAGATTGCTATCCGCTCCAAGTAACAAATAATTAGTTTTATAGTTCCTGGATTTTCAAATACAAGGGATAGTTCAGAAATATGTAGGTGGTCTTAAACTCTGTGTCTAGTCGGATTGATGTCGTCATGCCGTTTTCTTGCCACTCGTTGCAGGGCAGGCAGGGCTATGTAACGGGCATACAAAGTATCCAAGCACTTACTCAAAATTATATTCAAAAACATCAAAAACTGTCCTGTCGTTCAATCATACTGCAGTCCATCGAACATTACTTTTCGTCTCTGAACTTTTTACAATTATCGTCTTATACGTTATCCTTGAGTTAGATACCACTACTCTTCATGAAACCAGAATCATACCCTGGATCTAAATATAGATCTTAAACCATTCGCCTAGCAACATAACTTAATGACGCAATTTATTAAGTATACCTACAACTATACAGTCGATATGCAATAGTGTCCAACTTACACACGCTGATCGCATTTTAATAGCGCATTGCGATTAGAACATGGGTGCTGAAAATTTTAGCTTAGTAGCCAAACTAACGGCAGCAAATCGAATCGAACTTTGTTCCAAATGAAAAATAAATTGATTGAGAGTGCGTAAAACCTTGGTACCTATTCACCAAGGTTTTACGCGTTCTCAATAAAATTTTCTATGTTAGTAGTTAGTATTCTCAGGTTTGGAGATGACACGCACACATATATTTGTTAATGACCGCTTGCTAAACGGTGAAGGAAATCATGGAAACCTGCATGTCTCCGATTTCTCCATAATATTCTCGAAAGACTAAGAAAAGACATGTGATCTTGGCCAACCCACGCTTAGTTAGCGTGGTGGACTATGAGGTATCGCTTCTTATAACGAGGATAGCCTTCTGGCTACAAACTACTAGAAAAACCGTGCGGTGAGACCACTTGGACCAGTATGACATGTAGAAGTTTGATACGTCTGAGGTTAGCAAGTCTGGCGAAAGAATAATTTGTGTTGGAAAAGTGAGGATAATTTATGATATTCCATTAACCTCAGGTTTTTCTTATAAATTTGGCCTGTCCCAGTAACCAATAGGATGTTCTACAAAGGAGGCCTAGAAAACTAAAATGTCAAACTTTCTACATTATTAGACAAAATCATTACCTCTTACCTTCCAACAATTTTAGTCGGGCCACCTTTCTTTACTTCGTAATCAAGGTGAAATGCAATTATTAAGCACATTTCGAGTTTGCAAAAGTACGGACACCTACTTCAGTAAGTCGCAGGGTTGCCATCATTATTCATTCAATTTGAAATAATGATAACACTTGAAAATATATTTGAAAATAAAATATAATTAATTGTACAAAGTTGAAGGTTGTGGTTATTTTGTGTCTGAGTACTTTTTTTAATAACAGATTAAAGTAATTACGAGATGTGTAGAGTTATTTGTGATATGTGAGTTTTAGTATATCTATGCAGAGTGGCGTAATGCTTAGGCTTTCCTTCGTCGGTGATCGTAGGCTTGCTGTTGCGTTACTGACTAACTAACAAACATCGCACAGCAAAAACCATTAGGCGCAGTATACGGAAATTTGGCATGTATTTTCCGCAGGGCCCGTAGGGGTGCAGTAAGAAGGGATTTCCTCTAAATTCCCATAGGATCAGGTAGAAACTTTGAAATTAAAGTAAAATGTCCGGACATAGCTGCGGGAAATGTCTGGTTATCTATAAATAAAATTTACAAATCGTATTGGCACTGTTTTGCGTCGATTCTTCAACAGAGCGTTGGATATATGAGACGATAGATGGCAAGAAACTCATGGCCATTCATTTTAAGTGCCAAAATTTTCCTTCCATATTGCGTATCACAAAATAATCATACTATACAGAGAAGTTTGCTCTGATTATACCTGCTTATTAATACTGAGCAACTTGAAACAAAAAAATGTACCTATAGGTAAATTAACCATTATAAGTGTGTACACGCTAGCTTTGGCCCGCGGGTCCGCCAGCATTCACGTAGGTTATCATAGCAAATTTTAACCTTAGGTAAATTAAACATAATATGCAGATATCTACAATTCTATACACTAGCTTTTGCCCGCGGTTCCGACTTTATTAGTATCGGTTATCGTGACAAAAGATAGTCTATGTACTCCAGCGGATTGCGCCAAGGTATGGCAACCACCATTCGGTTGTCCGCTACTACGGGACTTCGATGTATACCGCGATATTTTTAGTGAGTACGCAACGAAACCTATACAGAAGAACCACACACATTATCCTCTCTGCTTGCTCCAACATGCGGATGATGAGCTCATAATTCGTATTTACACCGTGAAGACCAACAAACACAAAACATCTATTCTGATAAATAAGCTATATTCATCTGCCGAGTTTCATTAAAATCTGTTCAGTAAAGGCGGCAAAGAATAAAAATCATTTAGCCACCCATTTTTACAATCTTTGACGTCTATAATAGTTATAGTTTATGCCGCGAAAGCTCAACAAAGTACTTACTTAATTTTTTTGTTTTAGTTCTTCGTTATAAGGTCGAGTTTACTGTCGTTTATTGAGCTTAATGTGTCATTTAAGTTGTAAACTTGATTTAAGAAACATTTATTTTTTGTAAAAGCTGTTCTTTTGTAAATACTACTGTAAGAATTATCCTTGGCATATTATGGCTTTAGACAAAATTACGAAACAAAGTGCCACTGAGATTTGACATCAATTTTTACAAATACTTTTGCTAGTATTGTTTAGGTAAGGTACCTAGTCATAAATATACGCTATTCTACCAATAAACATGCTTTTAATAATATGGGTGTATTTTAACAATGGTATGATGTATCATTATGCTTTATATTATGATCCATTTCGTCAATTTAAATCTACGGACCTAGGAGGACCTAGGACCACAATCATTTCGGACATGTATAATTTATTATTACGCAAACGCAAAAACGAAAACATAAATTATCATTGCCAAGGTCTAACCTCCACTGATATGTCTAAAATATAAAAAACGAAGCGTTTATTAAATTCGAAAATAAATGTTCAAGTTATAACGCTGTTAAAGTGGAATAGTCAAATAAAAAGCCCAGAAAAGCCCATACCGTAAAGTTAATTAAGAAAATAAACAAATCGTCCAGTTAATGGCACTTGACGAAGTGGTTTTTTTTTTAGGTATAGTTTGAAGCATGTGTTGTGTGTTATTGATGGTTTTCAAATAATTGCTTACTTGCCATGCCTTTTACTAAGTATCTTTAATGATTCTACTGTAATAAAATGGTAAGAATATTACGAATATTAACATTTTATAGGCTGCAAATCAAAAATGTGAAGGTACTGTAACGTATGTCCGGTACTTACCGCGTTTGCGTCACAGTACCGCCCATACGCACGGCCAATCAGAGAAGGCCATCGTTCGCGCTCGCGAAGCTTGACCAAATATGGTCATGAACGGACTCCAACGCTGATGGAGGGCCCAGTATATAAAGGGGCCGACAGAGAGGCCGGCACCGCTACTCTACACTAACCTACTATCGCTACTCTATTCTATACCGCTATATCTATAATTATACATTCTACGTGTATCCTGATCCCAGCAGCTGGGTAAGTCACTACATTTACTGCGATAGCGTACTGCCCATCTCTCTACCTGCTAGCTGAGGCCGGCTGACGCCGCCTGCCTGACTCTATTGGTTGTGGCTTTCCTAATGCTGTTTCCCTCCAGGTTCCAGGTTCACCTTAAGACTCCGGCTACGCTCCTAGACCGCTACACTTCCTGCATCGCCTTCGGCGTCACCTCTGCCGAAGAGTCTGGCCTGCCCTGCTCATCGTACTCGCACCGCCGGCGTCTGCCAGCTGAACCCACGGCCTGCGAGGATCTACCGCTACGCGCAGCCTTCGAGCAGCCTGCCTACACTCTACCGGAGGGAACAGCGTGGGAGACTGCAGCCTTAGTGTTCAGGCCAGTGTCGTGTTGTTGGTCGGTCATACTCGTGCAAGGGAAGTGAGACAATACTCGACAATAAACGCATCTAGAACCTCTTTTCTGTGTTTTAATACCAGAACCCGTTACAGTGGCGCCTACGTAGGTTATTGTCTCGCTTTCCGTGCTCGAGTTCTCATCTAGCAGGTCTCCATTATTGTAAGCGAGGAGGTGCGGCTACAGCGAACCGGTACGTATTGCTATACTTATTGTCTACCTTTTAGTGTAACTACCTACTACGTAACAGTTCGCAAATTTGAATCTAACGTTTTTTCTAATTAGTCCTAACGGTCGAACTTTTACGCCTAATCGTAAAGTAGGCCATTTGTAAGGGCGGAACGCTTGCGCACTAAGTGTAGTGTATACTTACGCGGTACTCTTTCATACACAATGGGCTCACACCCCAAAAAATACTTTCTTTTAAATAAAAGCGAGTTAGCCTACGAGGTTGCGATTAGAAGTGAGGAGCCGGCTACCTCTGTCCTAGGTCTGCGGAAGCAGCTTCCTAAATTACTGGAAGCCATTCCAGATGATGATATTTTGGAGTCCGGCCTAGCCATCACGGTGGATTTTGAGGGCGCTAGCGAGGCCGTCTCTGAGCTGGCCAAGCGAGTGCATTCGTTATCCATTTCTTACGACGCGAACCTAGCTAGGAGGTCTACCGCACTGCACAACCACTTATTCCACAGACTCCGTAGGATGGAACGTCCTACGGCGTATTCAAAACGTATTACCGAATTGTGCAGCCGGTTCGACAAGCTCTCGGCGGAGCTGTCCGCCATTGAATAATCAGGTGTTCGCTCAGCTGATGCTGTGGCTGAGGTCCGACCTGCGCCGTCTACCTCGACGCAGGCGGTGTTAGCCCCAGTATTGCATTGCGAGCATTTGAAACTTAGCGAACTGTCCAAGCTAAAATACGACGGTACGGGATGCGTCCGAGCGTTCCTACAACGCGTAACCGAATTCCAAACTTTCACCTTTCACCGGTAACGCACTTCACTGGTACCGCGGCCTAAAAGAATATTTTAATACATGGGAAGAACTCACCACTAAATTAATAGACGATTTCACACCGTACGATTATGACTACCGGTTTAAATGAAATCCGCCGACGTACTCAAGGTGCTACCAAAACTATAATAATTTATCTCTCGATAATGAATCAGCTGTTCGCTAGGCTGTCACCGTCAAAGCGATTGTCCAAACGCGAAAAGTTAGAAATTCTATTGCATAACATACGTCCATGCTACTCGCTAGTGCTAGCTCCGTCAATTTTTTTTTTTTTTTTAATGAAATACGAGCCGCGAGCGAGCAAACGAGCAGACGGATCGCCTGATGTTAAGCGATTACCGCCGCCCATGGACACCCGCAACACCAGAGGAGTCACAAGTGCGTTGCCGGCCTTTTAAAAAGGAATACGCTCTTTTTTTGAAGGTTTGAAGGTCGTATTGGTTCGGAAAAACCGCAGGTGACAGATCATTCCACAGTTTAGAGGTGCGAGGCAGAAAGTTTCTAGAGAAACGCACCGTTGTGGATTGCCAACCATCTAAATGATGGGGATGGAAATGCTGTCGCGTAGAACGATGGCGGAAAGAGGCGGCAGGGATTAATCCGAACAATTCCTCGGAGCACTCCCCATAGTAGAATCGATAAAAGATGCATAGCGAGGCTACATCTCTACGCAGCGCCAAGGGGTCTAACCGATTGCAAATATCTTGGCAGTCGACAATTCGAGCGGCTCTCCGTTGGATGCGGTCTAGAGGGAGAAGCTGGTACTGGGGTGCCCCTGCCCAAAGATGAGAACAGTATTCCATATGCAGCCGGACCTGCGCCTTATAAAGGAGCAAGCGGTGGGCCGGAGTGAAATACCGTCTCGATCTATTTAGCACGCCAAGCTTCTTCGAGGCTAACTTAGCCTTACCCTCTAAGTGACCGCGGAACTGGACGTCGCTCGATATGTCGACACCAAGTATTCCAATACTGGAGGAGGCAGTCAAGGGGGTGCTCTCAAAACGAGGACATACGACCATCGGCAGTTTTTTTGCGGTGATAACGCAGACTTGTGTCTTTGTGGGGTTAAATTGGACCAAATTAAGTCTTCCCCAATCTGAGACCATCTCCAAGGAGGTCTCAATTTCAGACACAAGTTTATGTCGGCTCTCGATGACTTTTTCCCGAGAAATGTTGGCGTGGCCAGTATATAAAGCATCACCTGTGCTGTCATCTGCATAACAATGAATGCCGCTATCTAGCAACATATCATTGATATGCAGGAGGAACAGGGTAGGCGATAGCACGCAGCCTTGAGGAACACCAGCATTTACAGACAAGGCGTCAGAGCATTCACCGTCAACTACGACCTTTATACTTCTGTCTGTAAGAAAGCTGGTGACCCATTCGCATAATTTCTCGGGCAGCCCATAGGAAGGGAGCTTCGAAAGAAGCGCTTTGTGCCAGACCCGATCGAAGGCCTTCGCTATGTCCAAACTGACCGCCAAAGCCTCCCCCTTTGTCTCGATCGCCTGTGCCCAACGATGTGTCAGGTATACTAGAAGATCACCAGCCGACCGACCCTTACGAAAGCCGTATTGCTGGTCACTAAGCAGCTGATTATCCTCTAGAAACCGAAGGAGCTGGCAGTTAATAATGAACTCCATTATCTTCGAGAAGAAGGAGGTTATGGCTATGGGTCTGTAGTTGGACGGGTCAGAGCGATCGCCTTTTTTAGGGATCGGGTGGACCAATGCTGTCTTCCACGATGTTGGGACTACGCCAAATGAGTGGGAGAGACGAAAAAGGCGTGTCAAAACTGGTGCCAACTCTGGAGCGCAGATCTTCAACACAATAGGGGAAATTCCATCAGGCCCACTCGACTTATGGATATCGAGGGACAGAAGTGCCATACGAACTGCGCGCTGGTGGAACCGAATATCCGGCATACAGCACTTCAACAGCGGTATAGTAGGCGGTTCCTGTCCCCCGTCATCCAAGGTCGAGTTGGACGCAAAGAGTTTGCCCAGAAGATCGGCTTTCTGCTTTGCGTCGTGGGCCAAGGAGTCATTTCCCATGTGTAGCGGTGGAAAGGATGGCTTACAGAAGTTCCCTTCGATAGCTTTGGCAAGAGACCAGAATGCACGAGTTCCCGAAGGAAGGCGCTCAAGCCTCTCGCCAATTCTACCGATGTGCTTCGTCTTCGCACTAGCAATGTCTCTTTTGAAGGACCTGGAGGCAAAGTTATACTCCTTTTTTAATGCGCTGGTATTTTCATCCCCCGCCGCCACCGCATCAGCCCAGGCTTGGTAAGCTTCCTGCTTCCTGCGAGAAGCCTTTTTGGAAGATGAACCAAACCAAGGCCGAAATTTGCCACCAATGGGGACCACAGAGGATGGAATGAAAAGTTCCATGCCCTGTAGCACCACATCAGCAACAGAATCAGCAGCGGCGTTGGGATCATCCGGCGAGAAGCATATTTGTCCCCAAGGATAGGACGCAAAGAAGTTCCGCATCCCATCCCAATCTGCTGACTTGTAGTGCCACACACGGCGACTGCGTGTATCTCGCGATCGCAGCGAGCACGTGAGAGGCACCACACTCCGTACAAGGCAGTGGTCTGAGGAGCCAAGTGGGGCGCCTACGGATACCTTGTAGCCGTCCGGATGAGAAGTCAGCAGAAGGTCCAGCAGTGAAGGATTCTGGCTTTCAACGTCTGGGATTCGCGTGGGCGTGGTAACCAGTTGTGTCAGGCCATAAGCCAGTGCGAAGTCGTGAACAGATCTCCCCGCATGATCAGTTTTACTGGAACTGAGCCAGTCGGCGTGGTGGGCGTTAAAATCGCCAAGCAAGATGATCTCTGCTGACGGGATCTGCTGCTGCACAAAGTCTGAAGCCATTTGGATGTGCTCAATGAGTCGGTCAGTTTCGGTATCACCGCTGTGGGACCTGTAAAGGCAAGCATAGACGCGGGGGTGGTCGTCGCTATCTATACGTAGCCATAAGGTGGAAAGGTCCCTACCTTCAAGATTCCTAAGTCGACGAGAACTGATATCGTCTCTAACATACACGCACACTCCGGCCTTGGACAGAAAGGAGTGTTCAAGTCCATACCCAGGGTAAGTAAGGTAGGAAGTGTCTGCTGGAGGCGATATCTGGGTCTCAGTCAAGAAGAGCAAGGCCGGCTTTGTTGTCTCGAGGTGGTGGTGGACAGCATTAAGGTTGGTGTGTAATCCCCTGATATTGCAGAAGTCCACGGCCAGTGTGGTAGGGGGTGCCAGGATATTTTTGCTCCTTTTTAGGGACTTTTCGAGCGCAGTTTTGCCCCCCCCAGAGTACGAGGGGCGGCCTAGGCGTCCACGCTTAGATGCGTTGTGTCCTGAACGCGGACGTCCAGAGAGGGATTCTCCAACGCTAGCGCAGTTGGTACCCTCCTGGGGTAGCAAATAGTTTTTCAACTGCACCATCATAGGGGGGGGAGTTGGGGGATTGGGCCTCTGGTATCCTCACTCACTCGGCGAAACACAACGCAAGCGTTGTTTCACGCCGGTATTCTGTGAGGCCGTGGTATCACTCCGGTCGAGCCTGACCCATTCGTGCCGAAGCATGGCTCTCCCACGGTAAAAATATCTATATCTTCAATATATATCTTCAATAGACAGTATAGCAACACTGCAGACGTTATGTTTAAACTACGAACGGATGAAATGTTTGAACTCTCAATTCCGCGAACCGTATTATAGTAACGCCACGTTGGCACCAGACCTAGCTTACAGTCACAAATCTAATAACCGAGCGCGTAATAATTCCTTCAATAATTATCCCGTTGCCACTATAGAGGGTACGCCCGGAAAACCCGAATACACTGAGAACAACGAACCTAGCAATCCTAAGTCTAAACCTAGCTCTGTCGCTCTAGTCACGTCCAAGTACTGCCCGCGCTGCCGTATCAATGATCACAGTTTGAATGAGTGCAAACGCGATCGTTTTGCAATTTGCTTCAAGTGCGGCCGTAGGGATGTGACATTCCCTAACTGCCCGAACTGTAAATCTACGAAACCAAAAAACTAGTTGGTCAGGGTCGGGGCGTGTCAAAGCCTAAATTAGGTTCTACAACATATTCAACCAATTTTGACAAAGATGATTGGAGAAATTGGCTAAACACTCTAAAAGTGTATTTCTCTAGTTATTCCGTCGCCTCGATCCTGGATAATAAACCTAAAAATGACCTACGGCCCTATGTTAACGTAACGATTAACAGTTTACCTATTTGTGGATTGCTCGATTCCGGTTCAGCCATTACAAATTTAGGTAACAACTCCCATATGGAGGTAATGACTAAAACCGGGTTAGAAATACAGCAGTGTCACAACACTAATTCCATTCGGTCCGCGGGTGGAAATATATTGTTGCCGCGCGGTTTTATCAACTTACCCACTACTTTTAATAATCAAACCCACTTATTGAAAGCTTATATTTAAGCGTTTTCAAGAGTATAGTCCGGTCAAGGTTAGAAAAATTCCCACTTGGCTGAATATTGGTAGGATTGTACACTATTAGTATAGGATTGTACGGCACGTGCAAAAAAATTTACTTGTGGTCAAAGGTCACAAAACCGGGTTTTTCGCGATTTTCAGCAAAATGGTAAGTTTTATCATAAAATTAGCTCAGACAAAAATTGTAGATCAGATAATTATCTACAAAAAATGTCAAAGTACTTTTTTTCCTAAGAGCCACCGTTTTTGAGATATAACGATTCAAAAAGTTGAAAGAGTTGTAATCGTCATAATATGCACACGTTTCCACGCCACCTTAGAGGTAGTGTACTTAGTGCGTTTTTTTAATGTGGTTTCCACGGTAGGCCTATTCCACTGATCTTTTATGATTCTGTTTAATTTGAAACTATTGAATAACTGTAGATATTGACCAGGGTTGAAAATTATGAAAGGGGTGTAAATTAAAAAAAAATAAGAAAATTTATTCATCTGAATCTAAATTATCATTAACTTCTGCTTTCTCTTGTTCTTGTTCTTCTTCTTCTCTTACTTCTTCTTCTTGTTTATCTTCTTCATTCTGGGCGTTACTAAATTGTCCCAATAATGACACATCGCATGTCTCTTCGTCAACATCAAATGAATCTTCAATAATTGGCAATTCAACATTGGAGCATGACCGGCCTTGACAGTTTGTACATGCTACAGAACAAAACAGTCCAAGTGCAGGTGGAAGTAAAGTTTGAACTGGCTCTAATGAATTGTCGACTAACTTGCAACCCCAGTCTTTTGGGTCTAACTGATTACCAAGCCACACTTGAACTTGGTAATATATCCGAAAAAGATGTTGATGAGCAGCCGCTGAGGTTGGAGGAAGACATGCTAACTGCACTTGTTTTTTATTTCGAGTATTTTTAACGAAACATGCATATCTGAACTTATCTAAGCACGTAATTTTTTTAGGAGTTCCATACATAGCGAGAAGAAAGCGAATTCCGTTGGTGATAACTTCTTGTGGAGTTGAATAACTCTATTTAAAAACTTCAGCACACTGAGCTAAATTTTATTTTTCAAACATTTTAAAAACAGTTGTTTTACCTCTCCTGAAAAATGCAGATGTTGAATCACAACCAGTTATTGCATGTAAAAATAGTGCATAATTTTGACACTTTGCAAAAGTCGATAAACTGTTTGATGAATATATTACAGATTGTTGTTGAGCTTTTCCAGGTTTTAAGAAAAAAATGTTTTTTCGATTGGAGTTCGAGCAGTGAGTAACACGAGTAAGTCCACATCTTCACCTACAACAATAGTTGTATTTGTTGAATTGAAATGCTCTATTGCTGATTCAATTATCATCACATCACATCATTATGGCTTGTTTTACCAATATATTTTCAGCTGTAAACCTTTCTTTCAACATTGAAATGAATCGAGATTTATTGTGAATACTCGTAAGAAATTTTTGTTGACTGGTAGAAATTGTCATAGATTGATCAAATAAAATATCAGAAGATGAAGATGTTGCTGAAGTTCTACGACGTTGTTCTGCGGCTTTAATATTTCTCGTAAAGTCATTGTAGCCATCAAATACGACAGTAACTCTGGGACCAAAATGTCGACGTACATACTAAACGTATTTATCCAAAATAACGCTGAATGTTTCTTCGCTATCCCACACAACGCGGTGTAATAAATATCCTCCATGTGGTGTACTTATACATATTATGACGATTACAACTCTTTCAACTTTTTAATCGTTATATCAAAAACGGTGGCTCTTAGGAAAAAAGTATTTTTTTATAGATAATTATCTGATCTACAATTTTTGTCTGAGCTAATTTTATGATTAGACTTACCATTTTGCTGAAAATCCCGAAAAACCCGTTTTTTGTGACCTTTGACCCCGGGTAAATTTTTTTGCAGGTGCCGGATCGATGAGGACTTTTCACATTTCCTTTATAATAGTGTATTGAACAATCCTCCCAATATTCAGCCAAGTGGGAATTTTGGTAACCTCACCCCTATTTTTTAGTCTAATTTGACCGGACTAGTAGGGTACTGAAATCATTTTCATAGAATATTGTGTTTTATAATATGAACATAATTATATACGTTTATCTCAATAGTTTTTAAGTTGTACCGGCGAGCATGTCTGAAAAGAGTAATAAGTGTAGAGGAAGCGCGTGAGGTTTGTAAGGATAGGAGCAAGTGGCGTTCTGTTGTCTCTGCCTACCCCGACGGGAAAAAGGCGTGAGTATATGTATGTATGTTTTTAAGTTGTTTCCCATATTTTGTATTCTTTTTGTTTAGTTTAATTTTATTTTAGTTTAATTTTGTTTAGTTTTAGTTAAATTTTGTTGTGTATTATCACAAATATATAATAGAATGCTGCACACATCTGTAATTGATGTGCATGTCAGAAATGTTCCTACTGTGATGGATGTTCATATATATTACTGTATTGCATAACATGTACATTGTTGATGTGTCAAATAAATAAAATAAATAAAAGATGTTATCAGCAAAATGTTGTGACATCAAACACAAAGATATCACTGTCCACTTTAATATACTGAGTGCTTTATTTTTGTCTCTTTCTTACTGATGTAGGATTGTGATAATGGATAATATCATATTATTTAGTAACCTTTTTCCTTGTGCATTGTTCCCCGCGATTTAACCTAGTGTGTGGATTAATTAATAAAGCAGACATGTATTTTTTCCTTTCGTTGGTAAGTCGTAGGGTCAACATAGACTTTTGTCTTGTACAAGATGTCACGTTGACGAAGGGCTTGAACGAAGTGTGACGACACTTTAAGGGTGTCTGGCGTCTTTAAGATGTCTAAGAGCTAGTTCGGTCATTTTGTTTGTTAGAAGATGGTAAAAAACTGTTCTATTTTAATAATGTGTAAGCTCTTAAGTTTGAATTTTCATAGGTAAACCTTTTAAAAGTGACGCGACGTACGTTATTTGATTTTTCAAATAAATCTAAGTGACCCTTGCTCATTTGTAGATTTTGTTACTTGAATATCATTTACATAACTTTACTTATATCATACAAGTCATATTTCATGTCACAGAACCAAATTCAAGTTCACCGCAATGTCATTGATTCTGTCCTCATCATTCTAACAATATTTCCGTAGATTAAAAAACTTGCGCCTTAAGACCAGGAGCTGTCAATCTAACAATCTAAGATTTGAAAGAATAGGTATTTCACAGAGAGCATTTGCTATCCCATCCTGCAACCTGTTTAGATAGGCCTTGATTCTGATCCTGCCTTTTTTATGGTTAGACTAGTGTCGTTCTGGATATTTGAGGGAAATAACTCCCCTATCTGATATCTTCATGGCAGTCAAGATACGCTCTTCATTGGTTCAATTACTACATTTATTTTTATTGCAATCACCATCACACTAGACAATAAAAGTAAAAGTTGTTGATGTTTCGTATCTGTGAAGCTGCCGTAATAATGAGATTATTTTGTTTGTCATTCACTATGCATGTACTTTGTTCGTACCTTCGGTTGACGATTCGAGTATTTGTCCACGATTATGTAAATGGTTATGCCTACGTGAATAGCCAGTAGAGATGTCTATTCGATATGTGCATGTTTATTTTAATCTACTGTGCTATAAGTCTTCATGTTGTAGTGAAAGTGTTGTTTCAATATAGGAATTTAAACTTACGTGGTCATTTAAACTTATTTAAATGACCACGTAACCGAGTCTACTACCGACCGCTGGATTGAGTTACACAACCCTCAGGTGCTTTCGACAGAACGCCACTACATACCCCGAATGGTTAGGGAAGCTATTGAAATTAAAAAGTTCAGAAATTTCAATAGAGAGGATGGGTTTCAACTGTCGAGTATCTGGCATCCAGTGGCAAAAGTCAAGGTAGTATGTCGTGATCGGGTACAGTGCGATAGTAAAAACAGTGGCAGTGGTATTGTACGCAAAAAACGAGTAAGAAAGCGGGTAGACCGTTATACTTGCTCGTAACATTCATCCACCCGCAATGCCCTCAGTACATCCGTGAATATGGCGCTTGCAACAGTGCCGAAATATCGGTTACTCCAAACAAAGGTACGTGGTATAAATCCCGAAAGACAATTTAAAAAAAGTGTTGTTTCAATTATACTGTCAAATGTGGTTCTATCAAACTTTGGTTTAAACGCGATGAGACTTTAATTTTTTCTAAAATTAAAGTCTCATCGCGTTTAAACTAACTTAAGAAATAAGAAAACTTCCTAGTTTTCTTTAGCAATGGGATCTTCAATTTACTTTCCGTTAATTGACAATAATTTGCTTTTTTATTGTTCGGACTAACAATTTTTTTAAAAATATACTATACTATGTCCTGGGATGACTAGTACACGGTCATCTGTTCCCAAACTAACCAGAGCCTATATTACAGCATTCAGACAACTAACCAACATATTTTATCAAACCCAAACCAGAAGTGCTGGGTAGGTACATATTATATTATATACCTACGTGATGCATATGCCACAAAAACCATGCAACCTATACCTTCCGGCTTTACTGTCAGGGTTATTATTATTCTGGGCTATTGTGATGGGTGTTTAATGCACTGGTCTAGGTGAAAACTATGGATACAAAACGGCGCCTGCCCTAAATACTCTTATTTACACTATTATTATTATTACTCGTAATTACGTTAATACTATAGGTATCTTATGACATAAATCTGAGAGAACAAAAAAACGGATAATTAGCTGAATTTAAGGATAAATTTTGGGAAATAGACCAATTTCCTCTCAAAACACTATTATAAAAAGCTTATTAGTACGTATTCAAATTTTCATAATTTTGTACCGGGCTAATTAAAATCGAATTAGCATCGTTCAAAACATTGTTTCCCTAATTTTCGGAACAAAAAGTCATCAAACTTGGGCACATTTTCGCCGAATTTGCGAATAGAACGTGAAGGAAAGTTAGAATTAAAACAATAATTAGGGGCGGAACATATCTGACCGAAGATGCGTCGAACGTATCTTCGGTCGCGTCTATTAAGTCAAATGAATCGGTACACATCTGACGGAAAATGCGTCGAGCGTATCTGCACACATTCGCTGAAAGCGTGGCTATTATGCACACATATAAGATTGTTCGTGCAGGGCCGTACTCAGGGCAGCTCAATATTTTACTGTCATATTCTTTTACCTAATCATTTTTCGTGTTCCCTGATGTTATGTAGTCACTGAAGTCTTGTAGTTATTTATATTGCAATTCGAGTTTGACTATTAAAAATATGTCGGACTTCGAAGATTTTTTATAGTAGCCAACAAGCGTTATTTAAATATATATCCTGTTTAGGTATGGAGGTTCAAAAATAAAAGACGATAATACGATTTGGTTACGGTTTTTCACAAAACTTATACAAATGATATAGAAGGGGTTACAGACTACAGTTGCAGAGCAAGACACAAAATGTTTTCTATATAGGTATGTATGGAAATTGTTCCCGTGGACCTTTAGCACCTCATACCCAAAAATTGGCCCTCGATCCAAGCTAGCAAATATGCGTATACTCATAGCACATACTGACATTACATTATTCTTTCTACACATTTCGTTTCTGAAAAAATAAGTAAGGTCTGGCGGCCCTGGAATCTTACGATCTTAAAATCACCGATCTGGGAATGACATGGATATGGTATGTCCAATACCTACGAATTTAGCATGCACACCTACGAAATTAGCGTGCACACCTACGAAACGTTGGGCAAATAAAATGGCTGCCATTTGGGTTGTTCTCCAGAATGTAATCGATAACGATATGGAGCCGGTTAGAGGAGAATACTACATTTTTGTAGTAAGTTAGCTTTGTTAGTTTAAATCTTTTGCCAGATTAGTTTATTCCATAATGCAAATGTGGGCAAACATGGCAAAGCGAAAGACGACCCTTGTATGAAACATGTAACAAAATATTCTCTGAGAGCCAATATTGGTTTTTTAAACATATTTATGCATAAAAACAAAATTATTATGTTCGTTAGATAACGATTTCACAGCAGATGTACCACAAATCTTGGCGAAAAATATGGCGATAGTGGCACGAATGACATTTCTAATAAAATATCGTCATTATTAATTTATTCAGTAAACTATGGCTATCTCTTTTTTCTGATAGAGATATCCCTAAGACAAAACGAGACAACACTATGTTTGGTGGCTTTATGTCGATTTCGTATATATGTGTATAAAAGAAATCATGGCGAAATGTGGGTGTAATATTACACCTCTGCCTACCCCTCCGGGGATACAGCCATGAGTCTATAAAAATATAATATATGTGAATAATGTAATTTTTCTATATGTACCTAATATTTGCCCTCTCCATTTATATTCCTTACTCAAAGGTCAAAATTCACGTGGTGCGTGGTGCGCGCGACGTCGACGGATAATCCGTTAGTACGTCGAGTGTACTAACGGATTATCCGTCGACGTCGCGCGCACCACGCACAGTTAGTACCGTTAGTACGCTCGACGTACTAACGGATTATCGGTCAGGTGTGAATGGTTGAACGTTTTTCTATACATTTGTATGTATTGGCGTTAGGCGACCGATAAAACGCGACGGATCTTCCGTCAGATATGTTCCGGCCCTTATAGTCGAAGCAAAAAGTTGGAGAACATTCCCCATTAGTTTTGGGGAATGAACGGTGGAAGGCTCGGTAAAGAACATGGTTCATAAATTTTTTACATGATGACCACCCATAGAGCGGTCGAGGACCTACTTATTTAAACTTAGGGTTGCCACCTTTTTGATCTCGCTTTATTATACATGTTTTGTGTAGTGTATCGTTTTTGTGAGGGTAGTGTTGTGTAAATGATATTTACATTTGAGGCGAGATTATCAGTTTTAATAAGTTTACTTTTCACTTCACTTTAGGGATAGTTGTTTACATATATTTGCCTTTCGGTTTTTGTTTTTGTATTCGACGCTTTTTAATGTACAAAATTATTATGATTTTTCAATTGTTAAGGTATTTGATTGCGTTACCTACTGATACTTAATCCTTTGAGAATACAGTTTGGTACTTGCACCTGTATGTAGAAAACACCCAATATGGTATTTATGTATGTACATTATACATGCTAACACATAGAGTAGGTACAATTTTCTTATAATTTGATGCCTGATCGTCCATTCTTACACACTGACCATAACGTTATTAAATACATTATACAAATATTACGTATTAAAAGCATACGCCTGGTTTTATCGTTTTCATTATACACTCAACCACATAACGAAAATTTATGAGTCATTCCCATATATTACGAGTCATGGTAAAACGCTCTACTGGTCCATGGATATTGGACCTACAAATATTACGACGTAAGTCTCTCGATGTAATGTTTGGATAAGAAAACTCTTTTTGAAAAGGAAAGTATTTTGATTGTACACTATTTATTTCTACTATGTGTTTACTATGTGTTTTGCCTCATTAGTATTTGGTAGTGTCGGGGCCTAGTGATTTGTTCTACAGGCATACTGTTCCTATCTAAGACACCAGCTTTCTGCTCCTCATATCTGTAGAACTTTCATAATTACTTAAAGAATAAGGCACATTAGTATAAGAACAAGTATGTGTTGTATTGTTTGGGTGGCGAAATGAATCAATATTATATAGTTGGTTGACAATACCGTACTCCTCTAAAAGGCTAAGGCAAGCAACGACTGAGCTACTGGCTGGCTCAGTCATTGTCCATCGCTTCTGAGGATGCCTCGTGCAGAGGCGAAACACGTGTCGAAGAATAGTCGGCGCATACAGCGGGATACTGCAAGTCAGGTATCTTCCTGGAACCCATACCATTCCTATATTTAATTTTTTATATTTTTTATTTATAGTCTCACGCCTGTATCCCCCAAGGGGTAGGCAGAGGTGTAAATATTACACTCAGATTTCGCCATGAATTTTTAGGTCCCACGTAATAGGGGGCGAGCCTATTGCCGTTACCGGGCACATCACCAGACTCCGGGCTGCTACTGAGTAAGTATTCGGAAAAATCCAGTAACACTTTTGCCCGACCCGGGAATCGAACCCGGGACCTCCGATACAGCAGCCGCATACGCTATCCACTGGACCACGGAGGCAGTACCATACCATTTCTATATCCCTTATCCTTTTAGAGGAGTTCGGTATTGTCAATTTTTTTCTATTGCAATAGTTGTGGTGGTCAATCCGTGGGTGCGTGGTGGGTTCATCTTTCCTTCCATTAGGTTACTCTCGCTTTTGCTTCAGGGGTGCGTATTCTATAGGACAGATAGAGCAAGTCATGATAGGAGAAAGCATCATCAGAGCATTGGCCGTGCCTGCAAATTAGACTAGGGGAAGAAACAAAGATGAGGTCGAGAAGAGAAGTTTATACTCCATAATCAAACAGATCCCACGTATACCGGAAGGATATTGCATCACAAAAGCCCGATCATATACACCGAATATCGCGTAGGCGATGTTTGTGAACCAAAACTCGATACTTAACGGCCATCCGCGATCGATCCGCCAAGTTTAAATGTTTCATTAACAATTCACAAAGTTTCGGAGGTCATAACCCGAGCATATTATAACCTTCTACGAATAGATTCACTGCAAATAACAAATTTGTGCGAAGTTTTATACTCAATTCATACACAAAAACGTGTGTGCCGCGCCGATCCCAACCGATGTTGGGATCGGCGCGGCAAATAATTACAATTTTCAGGGCCGGCCGTAGGGATGTGACATTCCCTAACTGCCCGAACTGTAAATCTACGAAACCAAAAAACTAGTTGGTCAGGGTCGGGGCGTGTCAAAGCCTAAATTAGGTTCTACAACATATTCAACCAATTTTGACAAAGATGATTGGAGAAATTGGCTAAACACTCTAAAAGTGTATTTCTCTAGTTATTCCGTCGCCTCGATCCTGGATAATAAACCTAAAAATGACCTACGGCCCTATGTTAACGTAACGATTAACAGTTTACCTATTTGTGGATTGCTCGATTCCGGTTCAGCCATTACAAATTTAGGTAACAACTCCCATATGGAGGTAATGACTAAAACCGGGTTAGAAATACAGCAGTGTCACAACACTAATTCCATTCGGTCCGCGGGTGGAAATATATTGTTGCCGCGCGGTTTTATCAACTTACCCACTACTTTTAATAATCAAACCCACTTATTGAAAGCTTATATTTAAGCGTTTTCAAGAGTATAGTCCGGTCAAGGTTAGAAAAATTCCCACTTGGCTGAATATTGGTAGGATTGTACACTATTAGTATAGGATTGTACGGCACGTGCAAAAAAATTTACTTGTGGTCAAAGGTCACAAAACCGGGTTTTTCGCGATTTTCAGCAAAATGGTAAGTTTTATCATAAAATTAGCTCAGACAAAAATTGTAGATCAGATAATTATCTACAAAAAATGTCAAAGTACTTTTTTTCCTAAGAGCCACCGTTTTTGAGATATAACGATTCAAAAAGTTGAAAGAGTTGTAATCGTCATAATATGCACACGTTTCCACGCCACCTTAGAGGTAGTGTACTTAGTGCGTTTTTTTAATGTGGTTTCCACGGTAGGCCTATTCCACTGATCTTTTATGATTCTGTTTAATTTGAAACTATTGAATAACTGTAGATATTGACCAGGGTTGAAAATTATGAAAGGGGTGTAAATTAAAAAAAAATAAGAAAATTTATTCATCTGAATCTAAATTATCATTAACTTCTGCTTTCTCTTGTTCTTGTTCTTCTTCTTCTCTTACTTCTTCTTCTTGTTTATCTTCTTCATTCTGGGCGTTACTAAATTGTCCCAATAATGACACATCGCATGTCTCTTCGTCAACATCAAATGAATCTTCAATAATTGGCAATTCAACATTGGAGCATGACCGGCCTTGACAGTTTGTACATGCTACAGAACAAAACAGTCCAAGTGCAGGTGGAAGTAAAGTTTGAACTGGCTCTAATGAATTGTCGACTAACTTGCAACCCCAGTCTTTTGGGTCTAACTGATTACCAAGCCACACTTGAACTTGGTAATATATCCGAAAAAGATGTTGATGAGCAGCCGCTGAGGTTGGAGGAAGACATGCTAACTGCACTTGTTTTTTATTTCGAGTATTTTTAACGAAACATGCATATCTGAACTTATCTAAGCACGTAATTTTTTTAGGAGTTCCATTCATAGCGAGAAGAAAGCGAATTCCGTTGGTGATAACTTCTTGTGGAGTTGAATAACTCTATTTAAAAACTTCAGCACACTGAGCTAAATTTTATTTTTCAAACATTTTAAAAACAGTTGTTTTACCTCTCCTGAAAAATGCAGATGTTGAATCACAACCAGTTATTGCATGTAAAAATAGTGCATAATTTTGACACTTTGCAAAAGTCGATAAACTGTTTGATGAATATATTACAGATTGTTGTTGAGCTTTTCCAGGTTTTAAGAAAAAAATGTTTTTTCGATTGGAGTTCGAGCAGTGAGTAACACGAGTAAGTCCACATCTTCACCTACAACAATAGTTGTATTTGTTGAATTGAAATGCTCTATTGCTGATTCAATTATCATCACATCAAATCATTATGGCTTGTTTTACCAATATATTTTCAGCTGTAAACCTTTCTTTCAACATTGAAATGATTCGAGATTTATTGTGAATACTCGTAAGAAATTTTTGTTGACTGGTAGAAATTGTCATAGATTGATCAAATAAAATATCAGAAGATGAAGATGTTGCTGAAGTTCTACGACGTTGTTCTGCGGCTTTAATATTTCTCGTAAAGTCATTGTAGCCATCAAATACGACAGTAACTCTGGGACCAAAATGTCGACGTACATACTAAACGTATTTATCCAAAATAACGCTGAATGTTTCTTCGCTATCCCACACAACGCGGTGTAATAAATATCCTCCATGTGGTGTACTTATACATATTATGACGATTACAACTCTTTCAACTTTTTAATCGTTATATCAAAAACGGTGGCTCTTAGGAAAAAAGTATTTTTTTATAGATAATTATCTGATCTACAATTTTTGTCTGAGCTAATTTTATGATTAGACTTACCATTTTGCTGAAAATCCCGAAAAACCCGTTTTTTGTGACCTTTGACCCCGGGTAAATTTTTTTGCACGTGCCGGATCGATGAGGACTTTTCACATTTCCTTTATAATAGTGTATTGAACAATCCTCCCAATATTCAGCCAAGTGGGAATTTTGGTAACCTCACCCCTATTTTTTAGTCTAATTTGACCGGACTAGTAGGGTACTGAAATCATTTTCATAGAATATTGTGTTTTATAATATGAACATAATTATATACGTTTATCTCAATAGTTTTTAAGTTGTACCGGCGAGCATGTCTGAAAAGAGTAATAAGTGTAGAGGAAGCGCGTGAGGTTTGTAAGGATAGGAGCAAGTGGCGTTCTGTTGTCTCTGCCTACCCCGACGGGAAAAAGGCGTGAGTATATGTATGTATGTTTTTAAGTTGTTTCCCATATTTTGTATTCTTTTTGTTTAGTTTAATTTTATTTTAGTTTAATTTTGTTTAGTTTTAGTTAAATTTTGTTGTGTATTATCACAAATATATAATAGAATGCTGCACACATCTGTAATTGATGTGCATGTCAGAAATGTTCCTACTGTGATGGATGTTCATATATATTACTGTATTGCATAACATGTACATTGTTGATGTGTCAAATAAATAAAATAAATAAAAGATGTTATCAGCAAAATGTTGTGACATCAAACACAAAGATATCACTGTCCACTTTAATATACTGAGTGCTTTATTTTTGTCTCTTTCTTACTGATGTAGGATTGTGATAATGGATAATATCATATTATTTAGTAACCTTTTTCCTTGTGCATTGTTCCCCGCGATTTAACCTAGTGTGTGGATTAATTAATAAAGCAGACATGTATTTTTTCCTTTCGTTGGTAAGTCGTAGGGTCAACATAGACTTTTGTCTTGTACAAGATGTCACGTTGACGAAGGGCTTGAACGAAGTGTGACGACACTTTAAGGGTGTCTGGCGTCTTTAAGATGTCTAAGAGCTAGTTCGGTCATTTTGTTTGTTAGAAGATGGTAAAAAACTGTTCTATTTTAATAATGTGTAAGCTCTTAAGTTTGAATTTTCATAGGTAAACCTTTTAAAAGTGACGCGACGTACGTTATTTGATTTTTCAAATAAATCTAAGTGACCCTTGCTCATTTGTAGATTTTGTTACTTGAATATCATTTACATAACTTTACTTATATCATACAAGTCATATTTCATGTCACAGAACCAAATTCAAGTTCACCGCAATGTCATTGATTCTGTCCTCATCATTCTAACAATATTTCCGTAGATTAAAAAACTTGCGCCTTAAGACCAGGAGCTGTCAATCTAACAATCTAAGATTTGAAAGAATAGGTATTTCACAGAGAGCATTTGCTATCCCATCCTGCAACCTGTTTAGATAGGCCTTGATTCTGATCCTGCCTTTTTTATGGTTAGACTAGTGTCGTTCTGGATATTTGAGGGAAATAACTCCCCTATCTGATATCTTCATGGCAGTCAAGATACGCTCTTCATTGGTTCAATTACTACATTTATTTTTATTGCAATCACCATCACACTAGACAATAAAAGTAAAAGTTGTTGATGTTTCGTATCTGTGAAGCTGCCGTAATAATGAGATTATTTTGTTTGTCATTCACTATGCATGTACTTTGTTCGTACCTTCGGTTGACGATTCGAGTATTTGTCCACGATTATGTAAATGGTTATGCCTACGTGAATAGCCAGTAGAGATGTCTATTCGATATGTGCATGTTTATTTTAATCTACTGTGCTATAAGTCTTCATGTTGTAGTGAAAGTGTTGTTTCAATATAGGAATTTAAACTTACGTGGTCATTTAAACTTATTTAAATGACCACGTAACCGAGTCTACTACCGACCGCTGGATTGAGTTACACAACCCTCAGGTGCTTTCGACAGAACGCCACTACATACCCCGAATGGTTAGGGAAGCTATTGAAATTAAAAAGTTCAGAAATTTCAATAGAGAGGATGGGTTTCAACTGTCGAGTATCTGGCATCCAGTGGCAAAAGTCAAGGTAGTATGTCGTGATCGGGTACAGTGCGATAGTAAAAACAGTGGCAGTGGTATTGTACGCAAAAAACGAGTAAGAAAGCGGGTAGACCGTTATACTTGCTCGTAACATTCATCCACCCGCAATGCCCTCAGTACATCCGTGAATATGGCGCTTGCAACAGTGCCGAAATATCGGTTACTCCAAACAAAGGTACGTGGTATAAATCCCGAAAGACAATTTAAAAAAAGTGTTGTTTCAATTATACTGTCAAATGTGGTTCTATCAAACTTTGGTTTAAACGCGATGAGACTTTAATTTTTTCTAAAATTAAAGTCTCATCGCGTTTAAACTAACTTAAGAAATAAGAAAACTTCCTAGTTTTCTTTAGCAATGGGATCTTCAATTTACTTTCCGTTACTTGACAATAATTTGCTTTTTTATTGTTCGGACTAACAATTTTTTTAAAAATATACTATACTATGTCCTGGGATGACTAGTACACGGTCATCTGTTCCCAAACTAACCAGAGCCTATATTACAGCATTCAGACAACTAACCAACATATTTTATCAAACCCAAACCAGAAGTGCTGGGTAGGTACATATTATATTATATACCTACGTGATGCATATGCCACAAAAACCATGCAACCTATACCTTCCGGCTTTACTGTCAGGGTTATTATTATTCTGGGCTATTGTGATGGGTGTTTAATGCACTGGTCTAGGTGAAAACTATGGATACAAAACGGCGCCTGCCCTAAATACTCTTATTTACACTATTATTATTATTACTCGTAATTACGTTAATACTATAGGTATCTTATGACATAAATCTGAGAGAACAAAAAAACGGATAATTAGCTGAATTTAAGGATAAATTTTGGGAAATAGACCAATTTCCTCTCAAAACACTATTATAAAAAGCTTATTAGTACGTATTCAAATTTTCATAATTTTGTACCGGGCTAATTAAAATCGAATTAGCATCGTTCAAAACATTGTTTCCCTAATTTTCGGAACAAAAAGTCATCAAACTTGGGCACATTTTCGCCGAATTTGCGAATAGAACGTGAAGGAAAGTTAGAATTAAAACAATAATTAGGGGCGGAACATATCTGACCGAAGATGCGTCGAACGTATCTTCGGTCGCGTCTATTAAGTCAAATGAATCGGTACACATCTGACGGAAAATGCGTCGAGCGTATCTGCACACATTCGCTGAAAGCGTGGCTATTATGCACACATATAAGATTGTTCGTGCAGGGCCGTACTCAGGGCAGCTCAATATTTTACTGTCATATTCTTTTACCTAATCATTTTTCGTGTTCCCTGATGTTATGTAGTCACTGAAGTCTTGTAGTTATTTATATTGCAATTCGAGTTTGACTATTAAAAATATGTCGGACTTCGAAGATTTTTTATAGTAGCCAACAAGCGTTATTTAAATATATATCCTGTTTAGGTATGGAGGTTCAAAAATAAAAGACGATAATACGATTTGGTTACGGTTTTTCACAAAACTTATACAAATGATATAGAAGGGGTTACAGACTACAGTTGCAGAGCAAGACACAAAATGTTTTCTATATAGGTATGTATGGAAATTGTTCCCGTGGACCTTTAGCACCTCATACCCAAAAATTGGCCCTCGATCCAAGCTAGCAAATATGCGTATACTCATAGCACATACTGACATTACATTATTCTTTCTACACATTTCGTTTCTGAAAAAATAAGTAAGGTCTGGCGGCCCTGGAATCTTACGATCTTAAAATCACCGATCTGGGAATGACATGGATATGGTATGTCCAATACCTACGAATTTAGCATGCACACCTACGAAATTAGCGTGCACACCTACGAAACGTTGGGCAAATAAAATGGCTGCCATTTGGGTTGTTCTCCAGAATGTAATCGATAACGATATGGAGCCGGTTAGAGGAGAATACTACATTTTTGTAGTAAGTTAGCTTTGTTAGTTTAAATCTTTTGCCAGATTAGTTTATTCCATAATGCAAATGTGGGCAAACATGGCAAAGCGAAAGACGACCCTTGTATGAAACATGTAACAAAATATTCTCTGAGAGCCAATATTGGTTTTTTAGACATATTTATGCATAAAAACAAAATTATTATGTTCGTTAGATAACGATTTCACAGCAGATGTACCACAAATCTTGGCGAAAAATATGGCGATAGTGGCACGAATGACATTTCTAATAAAATATCGTCATTATTAATTTATTCAGTAAACTATGGCTATCTCTTTTTTCTGATAGAGATATCCCTAAGACAAAACGAGACAACACTATGTTTGGTGGCTTTATGTCGATTTCGTATATATGTGTATAAAAGAAATCATGGCGAAATGTGGGTGTAATATTACACCTCTGCCTACCCCTCCGGGGATACAGCCATGAGTCTATAAAAATATAATATATGTGAATAATGTAATTTTTCTATATGTACCTAATATTTGCCCTCTCCATTTATATTCCTTACTCAAAGGTCAAAATTCACGTGGTGCGTGGTGCGCGCGACGTCGACGGATAATCCGTTAGTACGTCGAGTGTACTAACGGATTATCCGTCGACGTCGCGCGCACCACGCACAGTTAGTACCGTTAGTACGCTCGACGTACTAACGGATTATCGGTCAGGTGTGAATGGTTGAACGTTTTTCTATACATTTGTATGTATTGGCGTTAGGCGACCGATAAAACGCGACGGATCTTCCGTCAGATATGTTCCGGCCCTTATAGTCGAAGCAAAAAGTTGGAGAACATTCCCCATTAGTTTTGGGGAATGAACGGTGGAAGGCTCGGTAAAGAACATGGTTCATAAATTTTTTACATGATGACCACCCATAGAGCGGTCGAGGACCTACTTATTTAAACTTAGGGTTGCCACCTTTTTGATCTCGCTTTATTATACATGTTTTGTGTAGTGTATCGTTTTTGTGAGGGTAGTGTTGTGTAAATGATATTTACATTTGAGGCGAGATTATCAGTTTTAATAAGTTTACTTTTCACTTCACTTTAGGGATAGTTGTTTACATATATTTGCCTTTCGGTTTTTGTTTTTGTATTCGACGCTTTTTAATGTACAAAATTATTATGATTTTTCAATTGTTAAGGTATTTGATTGCGTTACCTACTGATACTTAATCCTTTGAGAATACAGTTTGGTACTTGCACCTGTATGTAGAAAACACCCAATATGGTATTTATGTATGTACATTATACATGCTAACACATAGAGTAGGTACAATTTTCTTATAATTTGATGCCTGATCGTCCATTCTTACACACTGACCATAACGTTATTAAATACATTATACAAATATTACGTATTAAAAGCATACGCCTGGTTTTATCGTTTTCATTATACACTCAACCACATAACGAAAATTTATGAGTCATTCCCATATATTACGAGTCATGGTAAAACGCTCTACTGGTCCATGGATATTGGACCTACAAATATTACGACGTAAGTCTCTCGATGTAATGTTTGGATAAGAAAACTCTTTTTGAAAAGGAAAGTATTTTGATTGTACACTATTTATTTCTACTATGTGTTTACTATGTGTTTTGCCTCATTAGTATTTGGTAGTGTCGGGGCCTAGTGATTTGTTCTACAGGCATACTGTTCCTATCTAAGACACCAGCTTTCTGCTCCTCATATCTGTAGAACTTTCATAATTACTTAAAGAATAAGGCACATTAGTATAAGAACAAGTATGTGTTGTATTGTTTGGGTGGCGAAATGAATCAATATTATATAGTTGGTTGACAATACCGTACTCCTCTAAAAGGCTAAGGCAAGCAACGACTGAGCTACTGGCTGGCTCAGTCATTGTCCATCGCTTCTGAGGATGCCTCGTGCAGAGGCGAAACACGTGTCGAAGAATAGTCGGCGCATACAGCGGGATACTGCAAGTCAGGTATCTTCCTGGAACCCATACCATTCCTATATTTAATTTTTTATATTTTTTATTTATAGTCTCACGCCTGTATCCCCCAAGGGGTAGGCAGAGGTGTAAATATTACACTCAGATTTCGCCATGAATTTTTAGGTCCCACGTAATAGGGGGCGAGCCTATTGCCGTTACCGGGCACATCACCAGACTCCGGGCTGCTACTGAGTAAGTATTCGGAAAAATCCAGTAACACTTTTGCCCGACCCGGGAATCGAACCCGGGACCTCCGATACAGCAGCCGCATACGCTATCCACTGGACCACGGAGGCAGTACCATACCATTTCTATATCCCTTATCCTTTTAGAGGAGTTCGGTATTGTCAATTTTTTTCTATTGCAATAGTTGTGGTGGTCAATCCGTGGGTGCGTGGTGGGTTCATCTTTCCTTCCATTAGGTTACTCTCGCTTTTGCTTCAGGGGTGCGTATTCTATAGGACAGATAGAGCAAGTCATGATAGGAGAAAGCATCATCAGAGCATTGGCCGTGCCTGCAAATTAGACTAGGGGAAGAAACAAAGATGAGGTCGAGAAGAGAAGTTTATACTCCATAATCAAACAGATCCCACGTATACCGGAAGGATATTGCATCACAAAAGCCCGATCATATACACCGAATATCGCGTAGGCGATGTTTGTGAACCAAAACTCGATACTTAACGGCCATCCGCGATCGATCCGCCAAGTTTAAATGTTTCATTAACAATTCACAAAGTTTCGGAGGTCATAACCCAAGCATATTATAACCTTCTACGAATAGATTCACTGCAAATAACAAATTTGTGCGAAGTTTTATACTCAATTCATACACAAAAACGTGTGTGCCGCGCCGATCCCAACCGATGTTGGGATCGGCGCGGCAAATAATTACAATTTTCAGGGCCGGTTTTACGATGGAATACAGAATATGGTAAGGTTTCACCGCTGTCTGGTAGGTTCCTGTTATATTAATATATTACATAACTCATACAAATTTCGTTCCAATTTTTTATTTATCTGAAAGGTAAGGTCTATGTTCAGGTGGTGAAACTGAGCCTTCATCTTTTGTTAATTACTAAAGGCTGCATTTATGACGTAGTTATTTTGGTGGACCCTTGGGCACTGCCATTACGTGGCCCATTAAAGGTTCGATCCTCACACGATAGAACACTGTGTGTGATCTACTCTTTTCGTTGCTAGGCTGTGTGTTCTTCAAGTCTGTTAGTTAAAAGTTTGGAAGTTCCAGCGATGTAGGTAAAAACTGACTGCCTCTGTGGTCCAGTGGATAGCGTATGCGACTGCTGATCGGAGGACCTGGGTTCGATTCCCAGGTCGGGCAAAAGTGTTACTGGGTTTTTCCGAATTCTTAGTAGCAGCACGGAGTCTGGCAATGTGTCCGGTAACGGCAATAGGCTCGCCCCCTATTACGTGGGACTTAAAAAAATTCAAGGCGAAATGTGGGTGTAATGCTGCTTACCCCTTCGGGGATACAGGTGCAAGTCTATAAAAAAAAGATTTCAAAACAAAGTTGTAATACTTATTTAATAAACTATTAATAAATAATAATCTAGCTTTTGTTAGAGGCTTGACGCAAAAGATTTTTAAAAGCAAAATTACATTAAAATATCTGTTACATTCACAACTTAACTGGTGTTATTTTGATTAGCTTATGCATAGGCAAGAATAAAAGAGCATGAATAAGAAGATAAGCGAAAATGTTTCTGTCATTCAGATTGATCAGTAGCAAATTGATCATACACTTTATTATAGCCGGTAGATAATTTAAGCTAAAATTTGTGGCAATTAATTCATTTTATTTGATCTATATAGAAGATCCTGTAGAAGTGTAGGCAATTGCAGTGTAGCTTTGCTCCCTACATGGTCTACTTCAGAAAAGTAAAAGTGGCTACTAAATTTTTTTCCTCGCAAGCGCCTTAGCCATTGGATCGAGTTTTTTAAATAATAGTTTTAGAGTTTTGATTTAGATTAAAATAATACAAATTGTTTAACAATTTTATGGAATAACATTTTTTTTTATGGAATAGGGGGCAAACGAGCAGACGGATTGCCTGATGTTAAGCGATTACCGCCGCCCATGGACACCCGCAACACCAGAGGAGTCACAAGTGCGTTGCCGGCCTTTTAAAAAGGAATACGCTCTTTTCTTGAAGGTTTGAAGGTCGTATTGGTTCGGAAAAACCGCAGGTGACAGATCATTCCACAGTTTAGAGGTGCGAGGCAGAAAGTTTCTAGAGAAACGCACCGTTGTGGATAGCCAACCATCTAAATGATGGGGATGGAAATGCTGTCCCGTAGAACGATGGCAGAAAGAGGCGGCAGGGATTAATCCGAACAATTCTTCGGAGCACTCCCCATAGTAGAAGCGATAAAAGATGCATAGCGAGGCTACATCTCTACGCAGCGCCAAGGGGTCTAACCGATTGCAAATGTCTTGGCAGTCGACAATTCGAGCGGCTCTCCGTTGGATGCGGTCCAGTGGGAGAAGCTGGTACTGGGGTGCCCCTGCCCAAAGATGAGAACAGTATTCCATATATATTTTTTGCGGTGAAAACGCAGACTTGTGTCTTTGTGGGGTTAAAATGGACCAAATAAAGTCTTCCCCGTAGAGATGTAGCCTCGCAGACTTGTATCTTTGTGGGGTTAAAATGGACCAAATTAAGTCTTCCCCAATCTGAGACCATCTCCAAGGAGGTCTCAATTTCAAACACAAGTTTATGTCGGCTCTCGATGACATTTTCCCGAGAAATAATCGCGTGGCCGGTGTATAAAGCATCACCTGTGCAGTCATCTGCATAACAATGAATGCCACTATCTAGCAACATATCATTGATATGCAGGAGGAACAGAGTAGGCGATAGCACGCAGCCTTGAGGGACACCAGCATTTACAGACAAGGCGTCAGAGCATTCACCGTCAACTACGACCTTTATGCTTCTGTCTGTAAGAAAGCTGGTGACCCATTCGCATAATTTCTCGGGCAGCCCATAGGAAGGGAACTTCGAAAGAAGCGCTTTGTGCCAGACCCGATCGAAGGCCTTCGCTATGTCCAAACTGACCGCCAAAACCTCCCCCCTTGTCTCGATTGCCTGTGCCCAACGATGTGTCAGGTATCCTAGAAGATCACCAGCCGACCGACCCTTACGAAAGCCGTAATGCTGGTCACTAAGCAGCTGATTATCCTCTAGAAACCGAAGGAGCTGGCAGTTAATAATGAACTCCATTAACGACCTTTATGCTTCTGTCTGTAAGAAAGCTGGTGACCCATTCGCATAATTTCTCGGGCAGCTCATAGCAAGGGAGCTTCGAAAGAAGCGCTTTGTGCCAGACCCGATCGAAGGCCTTCGCTATGTCCAAACTGACCGCCAAAGCCTCCCCCCTTGTCTCGATCGCCTGTGCCCAACGATGTGTCAGGTATCCTAGAAGATCACCAGCCGACCGACCCTTACGAAAGCCGTATTGCTGGTCACTAAGCAGCTGATTATCCTCTAGAAACCGAAGGAGCTGGCAGTTAATAATGCACCCCATTATCTTCGAGAAGACGGAGGTTATGGCTATCGGTTTGTAGTTGGACGGGTTAGAGCGATCGCCTTTTTTAAGGATCGGGTGGACCAATGCTGTCTTCCACGATGTTGGGACTACGCCAAAAGAGTAAGAGAGACGAAAAAGGCGTGTCAAAACTGGTGTCAACTCTGGAGCTCAGATCTTCAACACAATAGGGGGAATTCCATCAGGCCCACTCGACTTATGGATATCGAGGGACAGAAGTGCCATACGGACTGCGCGTTGGTGGAACCGAATATCCGGCATACAGCCCTTCAACAGCGGTATAGTAGGCGGTTCCTGTCCCCCGTCATCCAAGGTCGAGTTGGACGCAAAGAGTTTGCCCAGAAGATCGGCTTTCTGCTTTGCGTCGTGGGCCAAAGAGTCATTTCCCATGTGTAGCGGTGGAAAGGATGGCTTACAGAAGTTCCCTTCGATAGCTTTGGCAAGAGACCAGAATGCACGAGTTCCCGAAGGAAGGCGCTCAAGCCTCTCGCCAATTCTACCGATGTGCTCCGTCTTCGCACTAGCAATGTCTCTTTTGAAGGACCTGGAGGCAAAGTTATACTCCTTTTTTAATGCGCTGGTATTTTCATCACCTGCCGCCACCGCATCAGCCCAGGCTTGTTAAGCTTCCTGCTTCCTGCGAGAAGACATTCTCTAATATAAAAATATTATTCCATAAAATTGTTAAACAATTCTTATTATTTGAATGAAAATTACAATTCAGTCACTATTTTCTTTTAGTTGTTTGAAAAGCCACAATTTTGTTAAAATATCAAATGTAATGTTTTTAAAAAAATAAATGCACAACCAGCTAAAAAGTAAATTTACAATTAAAATGTTAAGTTAATAAGTAAAATACAGTACAGTAAGTAATAAGTAAAATACAGGACAGTAAGTTTAATATTAATTTTGATAGAGAGACTTCTAATACTAAATATTCTACTATTGTATATTTTGCTTTATTTTATGAATATTGAGTTGTGTGCTAGATAATTTAATTTTTGGTCGATTTGTGCTTATCCAAATACAGCCTTTTTAGAGAGAGAGATTCTAGCGGAGCATTTCTATTGAATTTTATCAACAACGACCAATCAAAAATATATACATATCAGAGCAAACCATTACGTATTTTTAGTTCCCAATGTTATCAGACACCAATATTGAAAATAAATACTACCCTTTGACACATATTTTTCTCTTAAGTCACTGCAAAACATATTTTCAGAACAGTTTTGCTATCTTTGAGCCAGGAACTGCAATAGATATGCTTCAAACATTTTTATTCCTCACTACCTATTACTCGCATTTTCATAAAGCCAGCTTAAATTTTGCAACCCCTTCTTTACCTTCTAATGGAATATTGAAAAATCCTTCCTAAGTAATTGCCTTGCCCCACTTTTAGTCTTTATATTTTTGCAAAAAGAGTGCGTCACAAAAGGCCAAACATAACAAAGAATACTGAACGGCTGGAGTAGAACCGATGCCGAAAACATTTTGAGGTAATATGCTTGCGACGCGCGACGTTTAAGTATAATTATGGTAAGCTAGTACGATTTTAGCCAGGCCACGTCTCAGTCCAGCTCACTACTCATGGAGTATCATTTAGGAGCTTTGTCATATCATTTAAAGAAAGGCACTTGCCGCACTGGAAAGAACGAGACGAAAAGGGAGAGGCCAAGAGAAGGACAGCCAAGATGAAAAGAATGGACTATGTGAAGATGGTTGTGAAAGAGAAAGGTATATATGATGACGGGCGACTGAGAAGTATGGTAGCGAACCCCAAAAAATCTACCGCCCGTACTAGAAATAAATCTTATGTGACTCTACAAACATTCAGTCAAAGAGGAAAAGTACCTACACCCAGACCCAAAACAAAGATTTGTGTTCTAAGTACCAAGGCAATCGCTTAAACAACTATACTATTCGTGCAACACAAAGGTAATCAGTGCTCAATAGGCCGATCGAATCAATTTAAGACGGAATCTACCTAATGCCCTGATCCTCATTTAAAATTGAATTGTAATCGTAGCTTAAATTCCGTCATTAACACGTTAATTTGATTTCCAGTCTCATCTGCCTACAGCGGTGTGTGAATGTGTATGTGTGTGCATAACGAAATCACATTACGTGGTTGCGTACCGTGTAATAGCACCGAATAGCTATATAGCGTGGAGTACCGCCCGGCCACGAGATTAGCGATGACCGACGCGACAACAGTCATGATGACATGGGCGACAGTGCAGTGTCGCCTAAAGACACTATCGTCAGGCGCGGTCGCGTGTCGCATCGTGAATTGCTTAAGTTGTAGGTGAGCTCGGAAACCAGGCTTTAACTACAGACTCAGCGACGGGCACTCAAATTCCATCTACATCCCGTGATCTATTCTAGGGCGACAGTGGAGCAAATGCCACCTAAATATTACAGCGCTGTCTCATCGCTTATTATAGTGGATGAGCTGTTATGGTTCCACAACTTCAATCTCTGCGGCGGGCGACTCCATTTACATCTCGCGCACTATTCTGTGGAGTCAGCTAGGTAAAGCGCGACACGAACTTCGCAACGCTGACAAAAAACGCGTTTCTCATCGCTAAGCTTGAAATAGTGGCTACACATGTAAATAGCGGGTCCGGTGCGAGCACCCACGTTCATTTGTCTCTTTGGGGCGAACTAATTTACGTGCTTTGGGTGGCAATTTAAGCTGATTCTATTACAAAATTGATGTCATGCTTAATTCTCGTTGTCTATGTTTACTGCACAAATAATGAACTAGTTTCCAAACAACACTGATACTATGTTGAAATTGAGAATTGAAGTCTGTATGTTTATAATATATTTTATACTTACAATTATATAACACTACTAGTCGACGCCAGCGGCTTCGCACGCACATATTTTTGAATTTCCTGTTTTGCCCGATCCCGTGGGAATTTCGGGAAATCCCGTCTTATTGCATCCCTACGGTCCCCAAGGAATATACATGCTAAATTTCAGCTTCTTGCGCCCATTAGTTTCAGCTGTAGCTTGTCTGTCAGTCAGTCAGTAACGCAAGGATTTTATATATTAAGATAATTATTTTCATAGCAACGATAGCTTAGTGGAAATACCAATAGTCTGCCACGCAATGAGTCTAGAGTTCAAACCCGCTGCTCGCACCACAGACCATCCGTCGTTATGTGCGTATTAAAATTAGATGATTGTCGTGTGTTTCGAGCCTCAGAGAGCACATCACGTCAGCCACGGCTGTCATGAAGAACTTTGGCAGTCGTTATGGTAAGTCAGTTTCCTTGAATATACGACTCTGCTAATACTCATGTAACGGGTCTATATTGTGTAAGTAATAACTTATAATAATAAATGAGGGTTAGTTACCTCCTATTTAGGACATCAGTCCTCCCGTGACCACGGCTTTTGCAACCCATGTCAAAACATCAGGGCTAATAACAGCCGGGGAATATAGACATCACATTGGGTTACAAATATCTGATGGCTGTCACTCTGTGGAAAATATAATATTCTTTCGAATAGGGTTTGACTTAAAAGTGGATAATATTTAATATGCTGTTGGTTCGTAGTTTTATAGTAATAGTAGGCACTGTCATTGAATAATTTAAAACTCTTGTTTACGCAGTCAAACTGTGACCAGTGGACGATACATTATAATAATCAAGTGAGTGAAGCTTCAACGGCTGTCGAACTGAGAATCTATCAAGTAGTAGTATCCTTTGGGGACATTCATTTTCGAGGTGTGTTTATATGTATTTAATACACTCATATATATCAACTTAATCCCAGATTTGTTGAATAAGTGTGAAACATTATTATTAAGTATTATTCAGCCTCGTCAAATAGAATCAAGCCTCGTTAAAAGAAAATAACAAGCTCTAATTACATCAAAGTCTCAAAACTAGTGAGATTTATATTTATTTGTGAAGGGCTATTCTGAGAATTAAATAAAAGGCAATTGCATAATTTAATTGCATATTTATTTTATTTATTTTCAACTTAAGTAATCATAAGTTTACATAAGTGTATACTTGCAGAGATTTTGATCCAGCAAATAGCTTTATTTTCCAATTGCCCTGGTTTTTGCAAAATCAAAACTTGAAGGAACCACACAATTAGTTTCCTTTCGCCAATCGCTAAGGTTCACCAAACCAGAGCACACTTCTTTAAATGCTTGTATGTATCCCGGATAACTTTATAGACATTCAAAACAACAGACAACATAAGTACACCCAGACCCAACACAACAATTTGTCCGTATGGGAATTGATCTCACAACATGCGATCCACTGGTAGTGGCGCGGCCGCCATCTAAACCACTACGCTATACCTTCACTCAATAAAACAAGATATGTATCTCTGTGCCATTAGATACACGACCAGTTTCTTTGAATATATGCAACTACTGCTGATTAAAGCACAACAATAACAAGACATCCACATAAAACAATTAGGTAGTCTAAACATAGATATAGAGTATGTTATAAAAGCGTAAAAATTTATATAAGACTCTTTTTGAGTAACTCTCCTATTAAAACCATTTTGTTAAAATCTTTGTAATCAACTTCTGAACTATCATCAAATTAAATCGCATTTTCGAATTCAACTTTGATATTATCTTAAAGTTGAAAACTCGACGCATAAAAAGCCGCAGACAAACTCTAGTAGTTTCTCCAAACAATTAATTTCCGGTGATTCTGCAGTATAGCGCCCGTTCACAAGTGCGGCCTCGACTAACGAACACGACAGTCATTCCATTTAATACTTTCAGGCTAGCATGCAGTCACATTTTTTGTCCTAGAATAAACCACGTGGCTTTGAAAGCGGAAAAATTGCAGAACAAAAAGGCCTCCGTGGAATTTACACAGTGTATTGATATTTTGTAAAATAAACAGTTGTGTATAGTGAAAAAAGATTGATCGAGGTTTATACAAGTATAAAAACACATTTATTTACGACGCGTTCATAGTGCTACACTTGAGGTTCCGTTCGTCTGATTGTTCTTTGATCCTGTGGCACTATTGTCTTCTTGTCTTCTGGTTGCACAGTGAATGTTCCTAAAGCATTGCCAAGATAACATATTTATACGGTGTATCAAAATTAATATGGTGTTAAAATATACCCTTGCATAGATACAGCCTTCAATTTCAATGGTTTGGGAATAAATAAACACTTTATGAACGATTGAACCGCTAACCCAATGTGCTCGAAAAGTATTATATAATGATCCGTACCTGCATGTTTAGTTTGAAATTCATTTAAATATATTGATTGTTCAGATTATTGTTATCAATATTATACGGGTTTAGAAAGCACACAATTGCAAAATCAAGTATTGGAATCTCTGCATAGTATAAAAAAAGTCTGTCTTCAGGCAATCTGTCCCTATGTATGCTTAAATCTTTAAAACTGCGCAACGGTTTTAAATGCGTTTTTTTTTAATAGATAGATTGATTCAAGAGGAAGGTTTATATGTATAATACATGCATAATATTGCATTGCTCCCGTCATCGGTTGGCGCCGCGGGAGTGTAAGCGACTACTACGCCGAAGGTCGCGGGTTCGATTCCCGCTCAAGTCAAACATTTGTGTACATGAACATGGATGTTTGTTTTGGTCTGGGTGTTTCTATGTATAATATGTATGTATTTACAAAAAAAAAGTATATATGTATGTTTATCCATTATCTAGTACCCATAGTACAAGCTTCTGCTTAGTTTGGGACTAGGTGGTGTTGTGTGAATGTGGTAGAATATTATATTATTATTATATCCCGAGTGAAGCCGGGGCAGGTCGCTAGTTAATTTATAAGTTAAAATTGTAAGTATTTTGTAATAAAATAGTTTTGCCTGACTTCGCAGTATTTGTTTCTCTAGCTGAATGAAGTAAAACAGCTCGTGTGTCCAGGGTTGAGTGTTAAAACCTGAAACTAGAGCTTAAAAGCCTACATGTATGGCCATGAAGTAAACAGTAGAGCTAGAAACTTATAATTTATACTCATATACGATCACGGGTTATGTGTCCCGAATATGAGTCCTTTTTTCAATCTCGATCACCAACTTGCCAAATTCAACTAACTTAAACAATGCGATTTGGTATTCCACTGTAGATGAAGCTGGAGAAAGAGTAATGCACGAAATATAAGGGACAGATTACATTTAAGGACACCTGTAAGTACATATAAAGTGATTCCAATCCAACTTACCCAATTTCAAAGAGCTTACCTTTCCTCTACTAACAGTTTATTTTATTTTAACATTTTCGGAAAACTAACAGCTAACTTAAAAAATAACAAAATGCTAATAAAGTATCTAAGGGGCTAATTAAAAATTTCGTACCGACAGTTCGGATAAAAATAAAAATAAAAAACAAGTGAGGGTAGCTGCCGAAACCCGCGCTTCACGAGGACGACGCTGAGATGACATCAGTCCTGCCGCGACCAAGGCTGTTGTAAGACGGCCGAAACGTCGGTAAAACATAAGTATTTATACCTTAAATTAATTAAATATCGCGAATAAGACCCGTTTAAATTAAATTGTATGATGTATACAAATCGCGAAAGTTTAAAATCGATTATTTTCACAAATAGCTCCTAGCTAAAAAGTAATTAGGAACACGAACGTACACAAAAAAAAAATCTTTAAAAACAGTAATTGATGATCGCGAAAATGTTATGCGAAAATGTTTTAAATGAATAACCCAGTTCCTATGCTATCCTAGAAACGGCTAAACTATCAAACATATAATCACTTTTATTCCACACTTACCAAAAGTCGTCTTCCAAATAATGCACACTTTATTCGCTGCCATTACTTCGCGTGCAAAATTTCAAGTTTCTACATCAAATAGTACCGGAAGGAATCGGCAGTGACAGACAGACACCAAAGTGATTTCCATAAGTGTTCCGTTTTGGCAATTTTTGCCCGGAACATTGTGAACTTTACACAGCGAATGTAAAGCTGTGGCTCACTGCCAATTTGTTTATTGTTTTGTGAATTCACTTAAGTTTCTTACATGTTGTGTCTTTATGAAATGTTTCTGTAGTTGACGAGAGTTCTTTTCATGTGCTCCGTTGTCAGGTCATGCCAAATGTGGCAGTTTCTTCAGGTGTTGTCATTGTTTTTGGCAATGTTTAGTTCATGCTGTATTAAGAATGGAAATTTTAAACCGTATCTGCGGCAAAAGTTATTGCATAATATGAGATTATACGTAGTACAAACTATTCCGTCTTTAATTAGTAGGTATACATTATTAGTTACGAAAAAACGGCTATATTGGGTAAAAGTAAAATACTTAATGAACCAAACAAAATACACAAAACAAAACCTTAATACAATCTAGTAGCAGTATTATGCCGATCTTTAACTGATAAAAGATTTCGGGTTGAACCACAAGATGATGTGCTTTAGAGAGGATTTATAGTTTTTAATTTTATTAAAAACATATTATGTTCACGTAACCAACAAAATTATTTGCTTAATAATATGAGTATAATTGTGGTCGTAGAACATTATACGTATAATGTATTGGTAGCGCTTTGAAGGCCATTCTGTCATCAATAAGACAAATAATTGTAAATTATAAAGTCGTTATCGTCAATAGCCAAAACTACATTACAATGTAATAAATAGAGTGAGTAGAAAGTAAAATAGAGCCATAAATAACTCTTACACACCGCATTCAAATTACGTAGCGCGTATGAGCCGTAATAAACTACTATATTAGGATACGAATCCTCCTTTAGCGAAGATTTTAGATATCCATTTTAAAAGTTCAAAATGTATTAACTGCCAAAATTTATTCAATTTAGTAAAGCTTAAAAGAAGAAAAGGTGTCTTCAGATTGCCCTTCCCTAAGTTTAGACTAGATTCCCAACAAAAAATTGTAGATAACATAGTGTTGTCCCATGTGGACTACGAACCCAGAACACTCTCACAGTGTTGAAAATCAAGGCAACGAACGGTTCAAACCACTACACAATCAACTCAATATTTTTACCTTTATTTCAGAAGCAAGGACCAAACAGATCGTCGAAGAGGATCAGATTGATCGCCGCGGTCTCCCATCCATCGCTTAGCTTTCGATACACCGTTATATTGATCCTCCAAACTGATAGCTTAATGCTAGGAGGCTGACCTGCTATATATTATCGACTCGCTCCGTCGTACTACCGATAACCGTACAGAGATCTTGCCACAAAACGCAGGAATGGAACTAATTCTGTTGTTCACCCTCTAAAGTTGGTGTTTCTTACTAAACAATATTGCGAGGAAAGACTAACTGATGTTGAAAGCTAATCCAAATGTCATACTGAAACAAAAATTACGCAATGTAATCAAAACAACCCAGAATCCAGAAATCCTACTGCCAAATTTTTGTTTATTCAATAAAAAATTTCATTAATTTCATTCATAACATATATTTTTAAGTCGAAAGGGTTCTCTTTGACAGCAATTTATATTCTTGAGATTTGTTTATTTGTATAAAACAACATGTACTATTTTACTTTCAAATCGGCGACTAAGAGTAATATACGCAATAGATACAAATACAATATAAACTTACCGGATATACATAACAATATGATCTATTATAAAAGTACGTATATTACTGCTATTCGTATATTTAACCATTTACCCACAGAAATCAGGCAATTAAATGGTAACATCTTCAAAACAACACTAAAGAAATGGCTACTTAATCATGTATTTTATAATTTTTATGAGTTCTTTTGTAACAAATATGCTTAATGTTAAGAAATTAATTTTGTGTTTCTCTCTTATTGCATATCCGATATGGATAAACTTTTAGACTAATTACTGTATTGTAATCCAGTTATTGTAAGACCTTTTTTTGTACACAGTTACGCAATAAAGATATCTTTATCTTATCTAACAACTCTATCTAATTAGTCTGACATTTTTGTCTCGCAAGTACCCGCGAGGGCTGGTCAAACAGGGCTCTATGCTTATCAAATTATTGTTTTTATCTCTTTCCAATTTTATTAAAGAGAAAGAGATAACTGCTTACCTGCTTGTATTTTAGTTCGTTTTAGTACATCAGAATTGGCGGTGTATCGTGGTATCTGTTGCTAATACAGTAGGTGAAATGAAAATATCTCCTGTTCATCCCCTGCTGATGTCTGGAAGTTCCTTGGAACTCTAGGCATTGGCGGGAAGCGTCGTTTTGATTTCCAGGGGACACTTGGTTTGAATGATATAAATCAACATTTCACCACAACTACTCTCCTTGATCATCAAACCAAGTGTCTCACTATCGATTACCTCGGTAATTTGACCCACCCAAACATCAAATCTTTCAGTTTTTCTCCTATAGCTCCGGACGAGATCAAAAGGATTATCCGCTCCATAAAGTCAAATGCGGTGGGCTGTGATCAGATCAGTCGCCGCATGATCATGACTATCCTTGAACACCTTATCCCTGTGCTTACGCACATCATTAATTTTTCCCTTGACTCCAGCGTTTTCCCTGACTTATGGCGCAAAGCCTTTGTCTCACCTCTGCCCAAGATCCAGAATCCTTCCTTACCCAATCACTTCCGTCCAATTTCCGTTCCTTTTCTGTCCAAAGTACTTGAGGCCAGTGTCCATAAGCAGTTATCTCGCCATATTCACATAAATAATCTCTTAAGTCCCATGCAGTCTGGCTTTAGGCCTGGCCACAGTACTGTTTCCGCTCTCCTTAAAGTGACTGGCGACATTAGGTCAGGCATGGAGGACACCAAAGTCACGGTGTTGGCTTTAGTTGATTTCTCTAATGCCTTTAATGTCGTCAGTCACGTCATCCTGCTAGCTATCCTTTCCCACCTTATGATCTCTTCCGAAGCTCTGGAATGGTTCTCGTCATATCTTCGTGGACGTCAGCAGTCGGTTCACGTCGGCGAATCCTCGTCAAACTGGCGTGAGATCGGCTCTGGCGTTCCACAAGGCGGTATTCTTTCCCCACTTCTATTTTCAATTTTTATCAATCTCCTAACCCAGAATCTTCAATGCGCCTATCATCTGTATGCCAATGACTTGCAGCTTTATGCTCAAGCAAGTATTGATACCATATCTTCTGCTGTAACCCGTGTGAACAGGGATCTTGAATATTTGCATATTTGGTCTAAATCTTTCGGTCTGTCAGTAAATCCCAGTAAGTGTCAAGCAATAGTTGTGGGCAGTCAAAGAATTTTGAGTAGACTTGATATGACCGCACTACCGCCGATCATGTTAAATGAATCAGTTATAGAATATTGTCCAGTAGTTAGGGACCTGGGCCTACATGTAGACTCTACTCTAAATTGGCGTGCTCAGGTGACTCACGTCTGTCAAAAAGTCACCGGTACTCTGCGTGCTCTTTATCGCCTGAAAAACTTTCTACCAACCAGGACCAAGACAACGCTTGTGCATACCTTAATTTTCCCCATAATCGACTATGGTGATGTGTGTTATTTCGACCTGAATGCAGACCTTCTCAATAAACTTGACCGTCTTCTCAATAACTGCATTCGATTCGTCTTTAATCTTCGCAAGTATGACCATGTGTCTACTTATCGCTCCCGTTTGAAATGGTTACCTATCCGTCAACGCCGTAGTATGCGTGCCCTCACAACACTATACTCTATCCTCATGTGTCCTAACCCACCTACCTATTTAACCCCTTATTTTAAGTATCTACATTCCAACCACGACAGAACGTTACGTTCTTCTAACAATCTACTTCTTCTCTGTCCGACACATAACTCTGATTTCCTTCATTCTTCTTTTCCTGTGCAATCTATTCTTCTGTGGAATGCCCTCCCTCTGGAAATCAGGATGGCTACTAGCAGACATGCATTTAAATTGAAAGTGCGGCAACTACTGCAGAACGAGTTGGCAGGATCATCACAGAGTTGACATCTCTATTCAATTGTAGTTATTATTATTATATATATATATATATATATATATATATATGTATATATGATTATATGTATTTATATAATGTATATATATATATATATAAGTGCGTGTGTGTATGTATATAGCGTATTCTTATTTATGAATATTATTTATATGTTTATATATTTTTAGCATAAATTATCTTTATGTATACCTATATATATCTTGATTAGTTTTACTTAATACGAAGAATTGTCCTTCTCTACTTATAGTAACTTCAATTTACACCTACTTTGTTCAATCTCTGCACCACCCAAAAGGTAGACTGGTAGAGAATGCCTTAGGCATTAAGTCCGCCTATACATATATCTCTACAGTGTATGTATGAAGTTTAATAAATAAATAAAAAATAAAGTAGGTACTGCTCTGTTATTATGTTGATAGCAATTAGTAATTTTCTTGTAAACGCAGGTGCATAAAATATGGCATAATAATTGGTTGATCGCTGAATCGATACGATGTAAAATGTCCTTACATACGCAATTCGCTATAGACTATTAGTAGTCAATACGTCATTTATGAAGGTCCCAACCTCCTGCAAAGAATACACACCTATGTTTGTTGTTAACAAGTATTTCTTATTGATCTATAGAGACTTTTATTTCTGGTACTTATCTGGTGATGTGTTATTGATCTAGAGAAAATATTGAGCATCAACATCTAAATGATTTTAGAATCTTGTAATTCACTTGCTTAGAACGTTCTAAATTATGATTGTTGACGCGATTAACCTATTATCTCTACCTTGGAACACACGTGGTTCATAACAATTTTATTGTTTTCTGTTTTCTATCGTTGGGCAGAGTGAGTTAAGATCAGTTAAATAAACGTGTATAACATGTGTATCAATTCAATAATGTAGGAGTTACATATACGACAGCATAGGTGACACAAACTACGGCTCAATAAATTAACCGGCGACATCAACCGGTGTAAATCATATTTACGGTTCTTCGAAACTGTATAGCAAAGATTGTAGTTTGAATTTTGAGGAACTCAACTATGAAAATACAATACAAAATTAGTAGAGTTTATGTAATGTAGTGGCTCGGTAGCATAAAAAATAATAAAAGTGTTTTCAAGATAGAAGTCATACATTATCTTAGCCTTGATCCAGTTGCGATATAGGAACTCGCTTTGGAGCCCAGGGTCCGCATTACGAATACTAATATTTATATGGTTTTAACTAAATCATTATTTTTTAACACAATAAATGACATAATTTCTACTTGCCCATACGATTCAGCACGTCTTACACTGGAGAGACGGAGCCGCGACCTCCGTCTCTCCAGTGTAAGACGTCGTAATCACGTATTCTTATTTGAAAAGACAACTCTCGTACTAGGAATAACTCCTGTATCGCGTGGGACTTAACAAACATATAACCAACGTACATAATGCATATCCAGACTCGAAAACAACAACGTATGGATCGAATCGAATGATGGGAATCGAACCCACAACGCTTGGCGCAGTGTCAAGCGGCGAGTACCGTTACGCCAGCCGTGCAGCAAACGGTGATCACTGATTATCTTAATATATAAAATCCTTGCGTTACTGACTGACTGACAGACACGCTACAGCCGAAACTATTGGGCGCAGGAAGCTGAAATTTAGGATGTATGTTCCTTGGGGACCGTAGGGGTGCATTAAGAAGGGATTTCCCGAAATTCCCACGGGATCCGAAAAAAGGGGTAAATTAAAAAAAAATGCAGGCGTAGCTGCTGGCGTCCTCTAGTTTTAAAATAAATATGAGTCCTTTTGCAATCCTCTCGTTGCTGGAACTAGTCAAACTCATACCGTTTCCACACACATTATGAATATTCTAAATACCTATAACAACGTTTACTTGTACATCCATCAAGTTTTACAATATTCACCAGGAATTGAGCGTTAATCAAATAAATAAAAAAAACTTTTAAATGCAATAAAATCACAAACTTTTAATTGCAATAATGTGCAACAGAAAAATCTTGAAAGGTAGTAACAATTAATAAGACCCCTATAAGTATATCACGTAAAGCGACGCAACTAAGTTGAACTTGTACAGCTCTGCAAGTATTGCTTATATATTGTGATATCAACTTTCCTGCTAGATATTTCTGCTTATTTGTTGCAAATAGATATAGTAAACAATTTATGTTGGGAAGAATTATTGTGATACTTTTAATTGGTGTACGGATGTTGTTTGAGATTGTAAGATTGTTGTTTAAGTTACACTGTTTGTAACAAATAAAAATGTAGGCAGCTTAGCCAGGCAGCGATAGCCTAGTGAACATTCCAACAGAAATGTAGAGGGTATCGGCTTCGAATCCACGGGGTGCACCAGTGACTTTTCGGACTCATGTGCGTATAATTTGTTAACTTAGCGCTTGCCTCGGCGAGCACGTTCAGCCGTCGTCGGTCGTTGACAGTCGTTATTTGATGAACCTTTGAATAAACGAACATTTGTCTAAACCATGAAAGATCGCTCTGTGGAAAAGCTCATATTTAGTCAAATTCAGTTGGACTAGTAAGTGGATCCAGGGTTCAAACTAGGATAACGCTAGGAGGACGATGATATTTAGAAATCCCTTTAATTTTAATTGTTCAGAAAACTTACTACGCTAGAAAGTCACATGTCTGAGAGACTAGATAAAGCGGGACTAAGCGAATGCCGGGCAATAAATTACTTTACTTTGATCTTGCCAATAAAGACGGCGCGTAACACTTCTAAGTTTATACATAAAATATTTTACTACTTTACTTAGTATGTATGCTTCATTAACCCTGTCCGATCGTTTTATGTCAACCAGTTGCCTTAATACAAAGCTACAAAACAGTCGTGTACTTTTATTAAAAATTACCTGAATTAGTACCTCAAGCAAAAATCGACCCTTAGTCGTCACCTTTTGGTCGCATATCGAGCCGGATAACTGGCTAATTATCTAGTAACACGTGCGAAGCGTCGAGTGGCTGATCGAGACCCGCGAACAATAGACGGCCGCATTCCAGAGATTAGCGGACAGTTTATTTATGCAACATTATAATTTTTATAATATTTGTTGAATTCAATTAGTGCCGTTCGCGGTGCAGAAGTGTTATTTACAACAAAACTTTAAAATGGCTACGTTAACAACGGAACAACAAAGTAATTTGAATACATTAGACGATGTGGCGAAATTGATTAAAAAAACACAAGATAACCTAAAGAAATGCCCCAAAGCGAGACTTACAGACGGTTACCTAAAGGCGAGAATAAAGTGTATTGAAGAATACTGGTGTTATTTTAAGCAAGCTCATTAGATGTTGGCAAAGTGTACACCGAGAGAAAAACGTGGAGAAATTTCTTATTTTCTTAACGAAGATTATTTTATCATCGAAGATTTGTACCTTTGTTTACAAGCAGATTTGACCGACATGTTAAGAAACATACAACCAACGCCGCCGTCAATGGACACCTCGAATTCTTCGGCTTTTAGTGGACAATGGCAGAGTTCGCTTGTGAAACTACCTCGTATTCAACTACCAACTTTTTCGGGCAGATACGAAGAATGCCCCACATACCAGGATATGTTTACATCGCTCGTGCATAATAATGTGTCATTAAGTGACGTTCAAAAATTACACTATCTTAAATCTAGTGTTGAAGCGGAAATATTATTACGACACATTCAGATTACGGATTGCAATTATAACCAAGCGTGGCAACTTTTAAAAGAGCGATTCGGCAACAAGCGTGTTATTGTGTTCTCAGTTCTGAAAAGACTTTTTAATCAAAAGAAAATAGTATCACAAACATCTAATTGTCTAAAAAACCTATTAGATACTACTACAGAGTGCATAAATAACTTGAAGAATTTACAAATTAACACCGATTCCTGGGACCCAGTAATTATATTTCTGGTAGTTCAGAAATTGGACCAGGAGTCACACAAAGAGTGGGAAACTCAGGCCTATAAAGAAAAGACCACAGAGATGCCATCTTGGGAAGACCAACGAAAATTCTTAGAGTCAAAATTTCGAACATTGGAGATGATACAACCCGTACCGAACACAGGTACCGAATAAAGAACGTGTCGTCAGGGAGCGATCCTACCACGCTGTTAGTGTTACAAAAAATAAAAATTGTGCTGTTTGCAATGAAAAACACACATTATGTCACTACAAGGAATTTATTAGGATGAATCAAACTGAATGTAGTAATTATGTAAAGGAAAATCAACTTTGTTACAACTGCCTGCTCCCAGGACATACAGTATACAAATGCAAGGTACCAGTGAACTGTTGCGTATGTAATAGGCGTCACCACTCCTTGCTGCATAAAACAGTGATGGCGGTGGATCCCAAGGAACCAACACAACCATCAACATCTCAAGGGAGACAACAACAAACAGATAGTATCAAGCCTTCATGTGGGAGTTGGAACGAGTGGAACAGCATTGTTAGCGACTGCACTAGTGACAGGAAAAGGTGAAGAGGGACATACTGCACTGCTTAGAGTTTTCGTAGATCAGGGCTCACAAGCAAGCTTCATTAGTGAAAGAGCTGCTCAACTATTGAAACTTCGAAGAACACCAATACAAGGCGATGTGATAGGTGTGGGTACAATGAAAACACAAATTAAACACGTGGTTCAGCTCAATATAGCATCAAGATGGAAGCCTGAATTCAACATGCACGTTGAAGCCTACGTCATGTCCAAGCAACTGACCATGAAAATACCACATCAAACTATGACAGTGCACAACTGGCAGCACCTAAAGGGTCTCACTCTAGCTTATCCTGAGTACAGTGTTCCAAGCCCAATAGATCTACTGCTCGGTGTTAAGGAATATGCACATATTGTTGAACAGCAAATAATCAAAGGTCCCCCAGGGTCACCATGTGCTCAAGAGACAACCCTAGGGTGGATTTTATTTGGAGAAATAAATACAAAACACAACGAACATTCATTTCTTGTCATGCATCACCAAATAGACGTTGATAACATACTAAAAGTTTTCTGGGAGAGAGATACAAACACAAGGCGAAAAAATACAAAGGAAGAACAATTATGCGAAGACATTTATGAAAAAACATACACAAGAAATGAACAAAGAAAATTTGTAGTGAAATTACCATTTAAATCAAATAACATTGAATCAACTGAAAGAAATACTAAAGACATTGCTGCAAACAGATTGAGACAATTAGAAAGAAGATTTCATAAACACCCTAAGCTAAAAGAAGAATACACAAAGATCATAGAAGATTACAAAAAAATAGGTCATATGGAAAGGGTTCCTATAGAACAAATACATACAAAAAAATCTGTATACCTACCACATCATGCAGTCATACGCGAAGACAAAGAAACCACAAAGACTCGCATTGTATTCGACGCATCCTGTAAGGGAACAAATGGGATATCATTAAATGATGAACTCTTACCTGGTCCGGTGCTGTAAGAAGATCTACGTAGCATAATTATGTGCTGGAGAATGCACGACGTATGTTTTGCTGCAGATATACAAAAAAATGTATAGATGTATAAATTTATACAAAGAAGTTACAGATTTTCATAGAATACTATGGAGGGATGACAGTAAAGAAGAAATGGCACATTATAGATTACTTACCATGACCTTCGGGACAACTTCAGCTCCGTACCTAGCTGTGAAAAGTCTGATTCAACTTGCTCATGAAGAACGAGACAACTATCCCGTGGCTGCTGACATTACACTATCTGATTTCTTCGTTGATGACGTCATGACTGGCTGCGATACGGTGCCACAAGCTATAGAAACAAGTAACCAGCTGAAAGTCATGTTAAGCAAGGGAGGCTTTGAATTAAAGAAATGGTCATCAAATGATGTGAACTTCATGAAGTCAATAGATCCCAGCAACATTTCTTCGTGCATCCAACTTGACATAAATTTGGATGGTACCGTAAAGGCTTTAGGCATCAGTTGGAACATTGTAACAGATAAATTTATATACAAAATTAGTTTACCTTCACCGCCATCTATCATTACAAAAATAAATGTTTCATCTGATGTACAAAAACTCTATGATCCTTTGGGATGGATTTCACCAAGCATTGTGTTCGCTAAAATGTTTATACAAAAGCTGTGGTTGGCTGGCACACAATGGGATCAACCACTATCAGAGGATTTAACCTTAGAATGGCTAAAGATCAGAGATGTCTTCGAGAATGTCAACCATATTTCCCTAGACCGATGGTCGCACACATACAGCTGCAACATAGAAGTAATGGAACTGCATGGTTTCAGCGACGCTTCAACCCGAGCGTATGCAGCTGTTGTATACAGCAGAGTAAAACAAAACGATGGAACAGTTCACACAAGCATAATTGCATCAAGAACTAAGATTGCCCCATTGAAAACAATATCAGCTCCACGTCTCGAGCTTTGTGGAGCACTGCTGTTGTCTAAGTTACTAAAGCAAGTCGTATTAGCTATGAAAATCCCCTTTACACAAACCTACTGCTGGACAGATTCTACGATTGTGCTGGCATGGCTTCACGGTGAATCTTAGAAATGGAAGACATTTGTAGCAAACCGGGTCGTAGAAATCAAAAACAACACAAACAATATTGAATGGCACCATGTTGATTCACAAGACAACCCAGCTGATATAGCGTCTAGAGGAATGTTTCTAACAGCCTTGAAAAAGGAAAGATTATGGTGGAAGAGACCAGACTGGCTCTCGGACCAGGAAATTCATTTTAAAAGATCAGAAAACACAGAAACTGATTTAGAGTTGAAAATAACATGTCACACAATAGCACGAGACGGAAATGAAGAAAGGCTAATTTGGGAAATATTTTCCAATTTGACTAAAATGAAAAGAGTACTTGCTTACTGCTGAAGACCAATCGTAAAACATGAAAAGAAAGAGAAGTATTTAACTGTAGAAGAATTAGAAACAATAGTGAAAAGATGTATTAAATTCTATCAGACATTAATTTATGAAAAAGATATAGAAGACATAAGGAATAATGGAAAAGTTAGAAAATCAAGTTCATTAATTAGTGTAATGCCATTTTTGGATAAAGATAATTTACTTAGAGTTGGAGGATGATTAGAGAATGCTAACTTACCAGTTGCAATGAAGCATCCAATAATAATACCAAGTAATCAACACATCACGAGATTATTGATTGATGAAGCGCACAAAAACACATTACATGGTGGTATACAAGTTACGATGACATACATAAGAAGTAAATTTTGGATAATTGGTTTAAAATCAGCAGTAAGAAAACACATAAGAAGTTGCAAGGTCTGTATAATAAACAAAGGCAAGGTACAATACCAACTAATGGGTCAATTACCATCTGTGAGAGTAACCCCCCATCGAGCCTTTTTAAATAGTGGAGTCGACTACGCAGGTCCAGTTTTTATCAGAACATCCAAAGGGCGAGGACATCATACAACAAAGGGGTACATCTGCCTGTTTGTTTGTATGGCTACGCGTGCCATACACTTAGAAGCTGTAACAGACCTAACTTCCCAAGCATTCTTGGCTGCGTTCCGGAGATTCGTCGCACGTCGAGGTCGATGTCTTCATCTATACAGCGACAATGGCACCAATTTCATAGGTGCTGCGAAAGAGCTTAAAGACTTGTTCCGGATTGATAAGAAAAACATTTCGGCGGACATAGCTGAACACCTCGCAACTGACGGAACAACATGGCATTTCATTCCACCACGAATGCCAAACTATGGTGGTCTCTGGGAAGCTGAGGTGCAATCTGCCAAGGAACATCTAGTAAGGATAAACAAAGATACCAAACTTACCTTTGAAGAGATGACTACATTGCTCACACAAATAGAGGCATGCCTAAATTCCCGTCCCTTTTGCCAGCTGGATAATACTGTTGAGACGATGACACCACTCACACCTGGCCATTTTTTAATTGGCGAACCTCTTCTTAGTGTTCCGGATGATAGATATGAAACTTCAAACATCAACCTGTTATCTCGATGGCAGTTAGTACAAAGACTGACGCAACATTTTTGGAGAAGATGGCATACAGAATATCTTAATACTCCCTACGAGCTCCTGGATAATTACATTCACTTCTACCTAAACACATCAACATGTTAAAATATTCAGGGTTTGAATACGACATACCTTTTGACGTCCGATTGGCGCCGCGGGAGTGTAAGCGACTGCTACACCGAAGGTCGCGGGTTCGATTCCCGCTCAAGTCAAACATTTGTGTGCATGAACATGGATGTTTGTCTTGGTCTGGGTGTTTCTATGTATGATATGTATGTATTTACAAAAAAAAAACAAAAAGTATATATGTATGTTTATCCATTATCTAGTACCCATAGTACAAGTGTCTTTATACTGTGGTACAAGCTTCTGCTTAGTTTGGGACTAGATGGTGTTGTGTGAATGTGGTAGAATATTATATATACCTAAAGAATTTACTATTTCATAATTTAAAGAGATCCGGAAGTCTAAACAAAAGGAATGCTCGCGAAAGACTGAGTGGTCAAGTAGGCAAATTGTTAATTCGTAAATCAAATAGGTAAATAATTAGAGATGTAACTAATGATTTCATTGGAGTAATGTTTTTATCGATATTTTATGTTATTGTTTACCTGATACAATATCGGTAGGTAAACCTCTAAAATGTTAGCTTTGTGTAATTGCATGTTTTTATGTACTGTTATTCAATAAAAACATTCCATGGTTAAGACCAGTATCAGTTTATTTGAGGGTACTGACTCCCCGTAACGACTGTCAAGGATCTTCATGACTGTTAGTCCGACGGTTTGACGTCCTCTTCCGCGACATGGGGCAAACGTTTATTAATAATTTATTACGCACATATCTTCGAAAAGTCTCATTAACTTATAATAATAATAATAATTTATTTATCCTCAAAAATACAAAAAGGTACAGTACAATTAGCCTTAAATTAGATTAATTGGTATAACTAGCCTAAAGTCTTATATTTAGTTTTATATAATATCATAATTATATGGCATATAAACAATAGTGTACATAAGGCTAAAAAATAACTATTTGCACCATTGGCAAAAAAAAAATTAGATTGCGTTATAATACTTATAATACATCGGCTACCCGCTCGAACTAGGTTATACCTGTGTTTCGAGCTGACGCTTGATTATTACGTAATGATACAAATGACTGTAATATATAAGAGTATGCTATAATATAACTTATTGTGAAAGTAATTAAATTAAGATTTATAGTAATTATGTATTATTATTATGATTGATACGCACCGTGGAGTCGAACCCGATACCTTCTGCATGGCAGTCCGTTGGTATCGCCACTAGGCTATTGTTACCAGTTTGTAACATATCACGTTAAAATTAAATAAATCGTAAACATCACTAGAGCGGTCCCTTTGTGTACGGCGGCTCGCATGCCGGTAAAATTGCACTATTTTAAGGCTTTTTTCCAAATTCAAATTCAAATTCAAAATCCTTTACTCATTTGGGTCACAATGTGACGCTTAAGAACGTCGAAATAATAAATTTATAAAATAATTACTTATACTCAAATTTAAAACATTATTACTGTATGCTTCTACATTTACATTTACTGCCACGTTCGCAAAGCAATAGGTAGAACCATGAGAAAGAACGGGCAATAAAACTCACGGTCGCTCTTTTTCATCGCCAGGTTTTGCATAATACACAATTTACATTTTGTAAGGTGCTGCAACTGTTACACCTTCTATATCACTTGTATATATATACTGTACATAATAATACTCAAGCATAATACTTTTGGTTAGCCTCCTCAGAATAGACATGGTGAAACAGGAGCATCCACTTACATTATATATACCTAATAATGCAGGCAATCCGCGAAAGTGATCAGAACCATGATGGAAATGATGCAGTTAAATTTTAAAATCTAATACCAGCCCGCAAGACCGTCATCGACCAGTCATCGCAAGTAGCACCCGTTCACGAGTATGACGCATGTGCCAGCCATCATCCCTCTCGCCATATTAGAGGGACAGGGATGACCCGACACACGACGCCACCACAAGAAATGACATTTTAGTGAGCATGACGATAACGGTATACGAACCAGCAGTAAGAAACAAACTATTGGTATACTGACCATGACCGCCAATTACCTCCATTTTCCAGATCGTTATTATTAACACAAGTTAGTGGAACGCGTAAAGGAATGCAAATGTAGAAAGAATTTTGTGAAAGTGACAAGTGAACAATGATATTATCAGGGATAAATAATGTTAAACTACATTCAACAAATCATAAAAATATCCAAATCCTGCAAAAATCATGTGTTCACGAGGCACCTCCACTTAACATGTAAATAAAATAATCGTGAGTTAAACAAGCCTAAGCCTATCTCCACGGTGTCTTATCATTTAAAAATTCCTTAATAGTGTAATAACCCCTTTGTAAAAGAAAGTTCCTAATTGTCCGTTTGTATTTGTGCATGGGTAAATTCATTATTTCAAGAGGCAATTTGTTAAAAATCGTATACCAATCCCCGCAAATGAGTTCTGAACTTTATGTAGACGGTAGTTAGTTCCCACCAGTTTATGCTTATTCCTTGTGTTCACTTTGTGCAGATCACTATTTTTGCGGTATAGAATTAAGTTTTTCTTAATGTACATTAAGTTAGCATATTATTATATATATTGCGATGCAACTGTCAATCTACTTCTTTAAATTTATCACGTAAACAATCTCTAGCACCTAACTTATAAATTGCACGTATGGCCCTTTTTTGAATGACAAAAATAGTCTGTATATCAGCAGCTGTACCCCATAACATTATTCCGTAAGACACTTACGTTACGCTGTGAAAATAACTAAAGTAAACTAGTCTAGCAGTATCTATATCTGTGAATTCCCTAACTTTTCTAACTGCAAACGCTGCAGAACTAAGTTTTACTGCGAGACAGGATATTTGGGGGCCACACTGAAGCTTACAATCTAAAGTTACACCTAAGAATACGGTTGATTCGACTAGTTGAATTGTTTCCTTATTTAAAACTATATTAGTAGGAACACTTTTGACATTAGGCAAAGAGAATTTAACACATTTGGTTTTGCTTGAGTTGAGTACCAAATTATTTGTCGAAAACCAATCTAATACTTGTGCAAGAGTGTTATTGACGGTATCAAAGTTACTTAAATTACGATCAACTTTAAAAATTAGTGACGTATCGTCGGCAAACAAAACAATATCACATAAATTTTGTACAAAGAACGGCAAATCATTAATATATATTAAAAATAGAAATGGACCGAGAATAGAGCCCTGTGGAACGCCCATTCCTACTGGCAAACCTAGAGACCTACTCCCATTAACATCTACATACTGAATTCTATCACTAAGGTAGCTGGCAACAAGATTGAGTGCGGTATCTCTAATACCATAAAGTTTCAATTTAAGTAAAAGTGTATTATGTTCCACACAGTCAAAGGCCTTTGATAGGTCACAAAAAACACCAATGGCATCCTTCGAGTTTTCCTAAGCATTAAAAATATGCTTTAACAAAGTTACACTGGCATCAACGGTGGAGCGACCCTTAGTAAAGCCATACTGTTCACTGTGAAATAAATTATTTGTGTGAAAGTTGATGCAAAATAATCTTTTCAAAAATTTTACTAATAACAGGCAAGATAGAAATTGGGCGAAAATTACTAGGGTCGCTCTTTGATCCCTTTTTGAATAATGGTATTACTTTACTGTGTTTCATTAGATCAGGAAATACTCCTGTATCTACGCATCTGTTGAATATTGCAGCTAAATATGGAGCTATGCTAGAAATAATTTGTCGCACAAGTTTAACTGAAATGCCCCATAAGTCAACAGATTTTTTATTATTGAGCGTCTTGAATACCTTCAGTATGTCATTGGTGTCAATATATTTAAAATTAAAAAGCACATCACACTCATTCACATTGCCCCTAACCAACATTTCTGCTTTGCTTGGACATGAATCTAGACAGCTGGTTGTGTTCACTGGTATGTTTATGAAGAAATTGTTAAATGTCTGAGCAACATCAGTTTTCCTAGTAATAATTTCACCATTAAATTTTAATTCATAATTGTTATCTACCAATTTAGCTCGACCAGTCTCATTGTTAATAATACTCCAAGTAGTTTTAATTTTGTTCTTGGATTCTTTGATTTTATTGCTTAAATATAAGGATTTGGCTAAAGCACATGTCCTCTTAAAAACCTTTGAATAATTTCTAACATATTGAATTAATTCAGGATTAAAATTGTATTTCTTCATACCATATAGATCATACAACCTAGCTCTACTTTTGTATATACCTACTGTTGCCCAATCACAAAAATTTACTTTAATGCTCCTTGCAAACGTCTTCAGTTGAAAAATTTTATTGTACTCATTATTAACAATATTAAATAAGCATTTATATAATTTTTTCGGCGGTAGGTGCTAAAAACAATTAGACGTGTTTAAATTCATCCATTTGAATTTAATTAATAAAATACTAGTTTAAGTACAAGTTTTGCCCTAAGTCTGTATATAAACTATAAAACTACTAGTACTTACAGTGGATTGCTAATGTAACACAAGCATCACTCAATTATATACCACCTGCCAGCACATCACATAAAATCACTACCGGCTGTAAAAAATACACTAAGTATGTCACAGCTTGAGGACATCCAGTTGGCGCAGAAGAGTTTGGAGGAGTGCTTTGCACGACGAATGGCTGAGCTTGAAGGCCAAATTCAGTCTGCAGGGCCTGCTAAAGATACCGTGGCAAAAGTAGCGGAGGAGTTTAGGACATTCCGGGAGCTGATGTTCAGCATGCTTGGCCTACTTCGCAGGCAGATAGACGAATGTTCTAGCATGCTTGACGCTATGGAGACAAGACACAGGCGGAAGGATCTTATCTTCATGGGAGTAGCTGAAGCAGAGAAAGACAACTGCAGCGCTTTGATCCTAGATATCATTCGTTCTAGAATGTCTGTCAAGGATGTTGGGGAGAGCTCCATCTCAACTTGTCGCCGGCTTGGGGCACCCAGCAAGGAGCGGCACAGGCCTATCTTGGTGAGGTTTTCGAGTGTGAGCACCAGGACTGCAGTATGGAGGGCAAAGACAGCACTGAAGGGCACGAAGATCGCGGTTAAGGAGTTTCTAACCAAAACCCGACAGTCACTATTTGCCAGGGCTCGCCAGCACTTCGGTATGCGTTCATGCTGGACTCAGGACGGCACTATTGTTGTAAAAGCTCCGGATGGGACACGCTCCAAGATCACCTCCACTCATGATCTGAAGGACTTGCTAGATAAACACCCGAAGACAGCAGGCGATACATCTTCCGCAGCAAAGAACGGCGCTGGCAGTGCAAAAACTGTGCATCGCAAGAATTGACCAACTGTGTTGACTATATCATACTTGTTTCGCGTTCTATTCAGGTCCCCTAATGTCGTGTTTACATATTCGTTTATGTTTTGTGTCAGTGACCCATTAATAATTCAGTTTTTTTGAGTCTTATTCGTATTACCCACAACATGCGCACGCACAACATATAATATTATTATTTGTTATTTTCTAGACAGATGACAGATGACTATGATTGTTATGTGACATAACTGACAGCTCGTTTTGTTTCTACACTGTCAGATTCATAAGTTTTGCGTTTTGTTTGTGCATTCAATTTACACAAAATGTTGTATGTTTATTCTTTCCTTTTGGCTTCAAAACGGTTCGGTAATTTTAGTTTTAAATTTATGTAATTTTCCCTATTTGTTTATTGTGAGTTGGCTGGCGGGTGGTGCAGAGAGAAAAACGTATAAACGTGAGTATAAATTGGTAGTCTTATACGCATTTATTTATTATATTTAATTTATTTACTTATCTAAAGTATACTTATTAAGTTATCATATTTTATTTTATTATATTATTGTATTATATATTAGTTATATTTTATTATGTCATCAGATGATTCCTTTCATTCTGCTAATGAGTCTCTTCATGATGATAGCATTTGCTCCTCAAGCTGTACATTAGGTGATTTCTTGCAACACACTTTCGATCAACGAACAGGTAATCTGATAAACGTGTGCCATATAAACGCGCAAAGTGTGCCAAGCCATTATGGTGATCTGCTTGAAGCCTTTTCGGATGCCAATGTTCACGCCGTCCTGGTTTCAGAGAGTTGGCTCAAGCCTCACCTTCCTTCTACCACTTATCCTCTTCCAGGCTTCATTTTGATCCGAAATGATCGAATTAACAGGAGAGGAGGTGGTGTTGCCATCTATCTCCGTTCCGATTTTCCTTACAAAATCCTCGCTGTCTCCTCTTCTGACATTTCTACGTCTGCCGAATATCTTTTCCTTGAGGTTTGGGTCAAACGAGTAAAGATTGTTATAGGCGTTGTGTATTGTCCCCCCTCAGTCGATTACTTCTCCAGTATCGAATCGATACTGGAATCTTTAGGGTCAGAATACGACCACCACATCATCATGGGCGATTTTAATACCAACCTCCTTGCTCAACAGTCCACTAGATCCTGCAAGCTCCTTCAAATTGTCGAGTCATGTAGTCTCCACATTCTACCATTGCAAGCTACTCATCACAATGTCGATGGGGAGGATACATGGCTCGATTTAATTTGCACCTCTTCCCCTGATCTTGTCTCGAAACATGGTCAAATCCCTGCCCCAGGTTTCTCCCATCACGACCTCATCTTCCTCTCATACATCCTTAAGCCTCCCCGTCCTCCCCTTAAGGTTCTGCATGTGCGTTGCTTTGGGCGCATGGATGTTAATCAACTAGAAAGAGATGCAGCTACAATGAATTGGGATCACCTACCCGCTGCTGCAACTGTTGATGAAAAGGTCGAGATATTTAATAACGCTGTTCTTGAGCTGTACAATGTGCATGCACCCGTCAGAAGGGTAAAACTGAAGCGTCCACCTGCTCCATGGATGACGAAGGCGGTCAAAACGGCTATGAGGCGTAGAGATTGTGCCTTTCGGAAATTTAAGAAGCACAAAACTGAATATTTTTGGTCTCTTTATAAAGTTGCAAGAAATCGGTGTAATCAGGTGATACGTAACGCTAAACGCCGCCATATTCTCAGTAATATTAACTCATCCTCCCCTGCCAATATCTGGAAGTTCCTCAGAACTATAGGTATTGGCAAACAGCATAGTTTTGATCTCCAGTGGACAATTGGTTTGGATGAAATCAATAAACATTTCTCCACGTCCAATTATTTGGATCATCCTACCAAGTGTCACACGGTGAATTACTTACGTAACCTCCCCCGTCTTAACATAGACCTTTTTAAATTTTCTTCAGTGACCCCGGGGGAAATCAAGAAGGCTATCCTGTCCATCAAATCCAACGCTACTGGCTGTGACAATATTAGTCGTAAAATGATCGTCCCTATCATTGATCAATTGTTACCAGCCATTACGCATATTTTTAACTTTTCCCTCGACACCGGTACGTTTCTCTTACTATGGCGGAAAGCTTTAGTAACTCCTTTGCCTAAGACCCCTAACCCTTCCCTCCCCAGCCACTTCCGCCCCATATCAATCCTTCCTTTCCTCTCCAAGGTGCTTGAGGCTTGTGTCCACAGACAACTCTCAAAATTCATCAGTCAGAATAACCTACTGGACCGATTTCAATCTGGATTCAGACCTGGACACAGCACATTGACCGCCCTTTTGAAGGTGACTGGTGATGTTAGGGCGGGAATGGAAGACACTAAAGTTACGGTGCTAGCTTTGGTCGATTTCACGAACGCCTTTAACACGGTCAATCACGAAATCCTATTATCCATCCTTTCTAGTCTTCAGATCTCTCCAGAGGCGCTTGAATGGTTCTCCAAATATCTCATGGGACGTCAGCAGTCGGTTCGCTACGATGAGTCTTCGTCGTCATGGTGTAACCTCGAGTCTGGCGTTCCTCAAGGTGGCATTCTCTCTCCATTATTATTTTCTATTTTTATAAATCTCCTGACCCAGAATCTTCGGTGTTCGTATCACTTGTACGCTGACGACTTGCAACTATATGCACAGGCAGGAGTTAACAATGTCGCTTCAGCTATCGATGGGGTAAATCAAGCTCTGACTGTTGTACATGACTGGTCAAAACGATTTGGTGTGGCAGTGAACCCCGCTAAATGCCAGGCCATCATCATAGGTAGTCAACGCAACATGAGCAAAGTTGATCTTTCAACGCTTCCATCTGTCATGTACAACCATATAGCAATACCCTTCAGCCCAGTCGTTAAAAATCTTGGTTTATACATGGATAGCCACCTCAACTGGCGGGCTCAAGTTACATCTATTAGTCAGAGAGTGACAGGATGCTTGCGATCGTTGTATCGTTTGAAGAACTTCCTCCCTCCTAGCACTAAGGTAATGCTCATGCAGACTTTAATTTTCCCTATTATCGACTATGGTGATGTGTGCTATTTTGACCTGAATGCAGACCTTCTCAACAAACTAGACCGGCTTCTCAATAACTGCATTCGATTTGTTTACAACCTTCGAAAATATGACCATGTCTCTGAATACCGTTCCCAACTCAAATGGCTAACTATTCGTAAACGCCGTAGTTTACGTGCTCTCACTACTCTTTTCTCTTTTCTTAACTCTCCCTGTCTTTCCTCTTATCTAAGTCTCGTCTCCTTTTGTGTCCCTCCCATAGTTCTGGGTTTGTTAACTCTTCTTTCTTCGTCCAAGCTGTCTCATTATGGAATACGCTCCCTCTCGAAGCCAGGATGGCAAACAATCGGCTCACGTTCAAACTAAAGGCTCGAGAGTTTGTTCGGAGTAAAATGGCGGAATAATATCATAATGACTGTATTTACTGACTTATATTATTATGTATATATATTTATAATCTGCAAGTATTTATTCATATACATATATATGTATTTATATATAATTAATACGTGTATACCTATATAAATATATTTATATATTTTAAATATTTATCTATAATTTAAGTAGTAATTTTCATATATAGTAATTATTATCCAATTCCAAATAATAACTTTCTTATAGTCACGCACCTACTATCTTCTATCTCTGCATCACCCTAGGTTGACTGGTAGAGAATGCCTAAGGCATAAAGTCCACCTATGTACCACATTTTTTGTGCTGTGCAAAAAGTTAAATAAATAAAAAAAAATAATTCATCAGGATCTTCAACGGTTAAGTCAATACTGGCGATCTTGGCAGAAACATCATTACTTAAGTGTTTGAGGCGAGCAGAGGTCATTGGCCTACATGTAATTCCTTGTACTTTAGGGGTTGTATTCGTTGGAATTACAACCTGTTGCCCGCAGTGATCTGATGTCAAGTCAGTTAAAACAGCCTTACTTAAATAAAGACAATTGCAAAAAACATTATCTAAGCATGTAGACGAATGTTAGGTTATTCTGGTTGGTTCAGAGAACAAAACATTTAAATTAAATGACCTAAATAAACTAACTAACCTAGTACAAATTGGTGATTTTTCTAACAAATTGACATTAAAATCGCCGCATACGATTATATACTTCCTACTAGCAATTTTGTGTTTTAAGACATCCTCTATAATGCTTTCAAACTGAGTAAAGTCGCTTTGTGGTGGTCGATACACACACACACTATAATATGTTGTTCAAGCTCAACACAAGAAATATCAGCAGTGCGCTCGATAGAAAGTTTAGCTATATCCTTACGTTCTTTACATTTCAAACTATTACATACATATACTCGTATTAGAGAGCCACCACGAATAGCCTTCTTTCTTACGAATGCACTTATAACTGAGTAATGTTGATTGTTAAATATTAATTGGTCAGCTCGCAACCAATGTATCGTAATACATAAAATATCAATCTTATGTTTATTTAAAAATAAATCTTTTTCTAATTCTTTGCCAGATACTATTTATTTTTGATGAACTAAGTTACACATGAATGCCTATCTGTTGTCTCATCTAATAGTTTAAACTAATAGATGTGTCAATACAACTATTGGTATAACTATTATCTACCAAATTCCTAAGTACTCTAGTAGTACCCCTGGCAGTATATAAGTTAAATGCTAATAATTTAGCAAGTTGTCGCCTATGTACATAAGAAAGATACATAGTATCTTTTGTTAAAAAGAAATTACTAATAAAAATATTAGTGTCAAAAACTAAAATATTGTCACTATGACATGTCCTATTGTACAATAATAGATTTAATTTGCCTATCTGCCTGTTTTGGTCATCTGTGAGAGCAAATGAATAAGGCAATGCACAAATAATAAAACTACATCCTATTTTTGTGCTAACATCTATCATTAAGTCTGTTAATTCTATGAGACTGTTTTTGGAGACTAATGAGCTGTCACCATACAATATGATGACAGTAGTTTGTGCATTCAAGTCGACATTCTTAATCTAATCAACTAGGGTACAAGACTGAGCTCCAGGTGAACAAAAGTTCTGTACTGGTTGCTCAGTGTAATGATCAATTAAGCTCCCTAAACCCACTCCCAGTTGGTGTGAAAAAATTATTACATTCTTACTGTCAGTCTTTACTGGATGCAGTTTGTTTTGTGTATTATACTGACATCCAAGTGCATTCAGTTCTAATGATTCAGCAGTTGTAGTTGCACACTTAGTTGTACAACTGGAACAGTAATTATTAGAGTTGGATAATGAGATAAGTTGTTTTAAATTTTCTCGACCAACTCTTGAAATTTCTTCATATTTTAAGATGTATTCATGAGTCTCATTCTGGTGTTCCATTATAGTTCTAGTGAGTTGAGCTTGTAGATTTGATATTTGTGCTTGCAACTAACTTGTGTGTTTTTCATATAACAACCTACCAGAAACTAATTCTTAATTTAACCTAATGGAAGGAAAGAGGAACCCACCACGCACCCTCGAATTGACCACCCCAACTATTGCAATAGAAAAAGGTTGACAATATCAAACTCCTCTAAAAGGATGAGGGATATAGGAATGGTATGGGTTCCAGGAAGATACCTGACTTGCAGTATCCCGCTGTATGCGCCGACTATTCTTCGACACGTGTTTCGCCTCTGCACGAGGCATCCTCAGGAACGATGGGCAACGACTGAGCGCTTTCCAACCGTGGGCATGTCTTATAAACGATTGTACTTTCTAATCCCCTCCCTCCGTTGCTCAACTGATGTGAGTCATTATGACGGTGTGCGAATATATTCAGCAATGGGGACCCGTTAAAGTTGGTTTGATCGTTCAGTAATGTATGCTTGTCCCGCTTTAAAATCTCTAATTGTTCCAATACGCACATTCTAATACCCTTTTGACAAGTGTGTATGACGTCAAATGAATGTCCGCTATTTAAGGTATGACCCGATTCAAGTAAATGTTCGGCAAAATGAGACTTTTCCGGCTGGTTGTTTCTAAACGCCGCTAAATGTTCTTTATATCTCAGCTCAAAACTTCGACCCGTCTGTCCTATGTACTTATTTTGGCATTGGTCGCATGTTAAGCAGTAAATACCGGACTTTTTGTTCTTGCATACTTTATCTTTACCATTGCAAAGAAATTTTAACGTTTTGTATGGTTTATAGGCTGATCTGATACCGTTCCTCCTCAGTATACGCGCCATACGGTCAGTTATGCTTCCAAAATAGGTAAGAACAGCGGTATTATTTATAGGTTCTTTTATAGAGGGATATAAAAGTGACTTGGCCATTCTGAGTTGTTTTCCTCTAATCATCTTGTCAATTAGGCGTTTACTATACCCGTTGGATTGAGCTATATGATAAATAATATTTAATTCTCTGTTATATGATTCTATATTCAGTGGTACATTTAATAATCTATGAATCATACTGTGAAATGCTGCCATTTTGTGTTGCGATGGATGACAGGACGATGCTGGTATTGTACTATCTGTATACGTCGGTTTACGATAAATTTCAAATGAGTGTGAGGTACCCTCCCTTTTGATAGTCAAATCTAAGAAGTTTATTGAGCTGTTTTGTTCTATCTCCAATTCGAACTTAATTTTGGGGTGTATACTATTAATTCTTGTAAGAAAACAGTGAAGCTGACGTTCTGTGCCCTTCCAAGCCAGCAAAATATCGTCCACGAATCTATAATAATATAAGATGTTCGGTTCTTTTACCAAATGCTCGTGTTCGTAGTTATTCATAAAGATATCTGCTAACAACGGCCTAAGCGGTGAACCCATGGCCAAATCCTCCTTCTGTAAGTAGTACTCGTTGTTGAATTGAAAATAATTTTGTTTACTGCATAACTCGGTTAATTTCAAAATATTCTGAATCTGTTCTGGGTGTATTCTATTTCTTCCCAGCAGATTTTTAATTATAACTAAACATTATTTATACGGGACATTTGTAAATAAGCTTTTTACATCCAAAGACACGAGTTTTGTGTTTCTAGGTAGACAGATGTATTTTATTTTGCTAATCAAATCATAACTATTTTTCAAGCTGTATTTTGCGGTGAATGACGTCTTCTCTTTAATCAATCCGTTTAAATATTTCGCTAATTTATAAGCTGGAGCGTTGACATATGAGACGACTGGACGGATGGGCACCTGATCTTTATGTATTTTTGGTAAACCATACAACAGCGGACACTGAGGGTTCATCGGTATAAGACTTTTCGCTAAATAGCAGTTTTGTGGAAAAAGGTAAGTACTTGACTTGATACTTAGTTTTAATTCTGCATGAAATCGTTTGGTAGGATCGTAGGGCAGACGCTGGAAATCTTCGATGTGTATTACATCTTGTACTTTGCTACTATACTGCGATCTAGACATAATTACTACGGTGTTGCCTTTATCCGCCTTATTTACCACCAAATCATTTTGTTGAATTTTATTTTGGATGCATTTATATATTTTTAATTTGCAGTTAATGAAATTAGTCGATTTGTATGTTTTTAACTGATGGGCAGCTAAACCCTTGACTATGTTATCTTTTTTATTTCTGGTAATAGCTATATCTGCATCCACCGCCAATGTTTCCAAAGAATATTGCGTAACTTTTTGAGGAATACTATACTTTAATCCCTTCTCCAAAAGTCAGTTCTCGTCACGTGTGAAAATGGTGTTCGAAAGATTCTTTATTCTGGGATGAAATTGATGATTACAAGTGGTGTTGCCAGTATAGTCTGAAGGTGGTGTTATTCTTCCTATCACTTCTTGTAACTTCCTACTTTGAATGATGTATTTCTCGTGAGCTACAGTTGACGCTAATTCCCTAGCTTTTTGGTCTAATAAATCGAACTCGACATTGTGTAACTTGAATGAAAGTTCTAAGTGCAGTATTTTTAAATGTAGTTTTAAATTATCGCGAACCGTAAACCAACGTCTTGCCTCTTCACCTAGCCAAATTTTTTGAGCTTTTTGTATCGCTATATTGGCAGCCCGACTGTGCGTATTGGAACGTATAGTAATATAATTTGGAATGACATTGTAATATTTACATTTCTGATTGAACCACACGTTTTGACATGCGACCCGGTGTTGCTTCGTAAGTTTGATGTATATTTTCGCCTGTACAGCTATGCTTGCTGATTTGATATAGTTGATTGACTATCCTACCAAACGATTTCATGCAGAATTAAAACTCAGTATCAAGTCAAGTACTTACCTTTTTCCACAAAACTGCTATTTAGCGAAAAGTCTTATACCGATGAACCCTCAGTGTCCGCTGTTGTATGGTTTACCAAAAATACATAAAGATCAGGTGCCCATCCGTCCAGTCGTCTCATATGTCAACGCTCCAGCTTATAAATTAGCGAAATATTTAAACGGATTGATTAAAGAGAAGACGTCATTCACCGCAAAATACAGCCTGAAAAATAGTCATGATTTGATTAGCAAAATAAAACACATCTGTCTACCTAGAAACACAAAACTCGTGTCTTTGGATGTAAAAAGCTTATTTACAAATGTCCCGTATAAAGAATGTTTAGTTATAATTAAAAATCTGCTGGGAAGAAATAGAATACACCCAGAACAGATTCAGAATATTTTGAAATTAACCGAGTTATGCAGTAAACAAAATTATTTTCAATTCAACAACGAGTACTACTTACAGAAGGAGGGTTTGGCCATGGGTTCACCGCTTAGTCCGTTGTTAGCAGATATCTTTATGAATAACTACGAACACGAGCATTTGGTAAAAGAACCGAACATCTTATATTATTATAGATTCGTGGACGATATTTTGCTGGCTTGGAAGGGCACAGAACGTCAGCTTCACTGTTTTCTTACAAGAATTAATAGTATACACCCCAAAATTAAGTTCGAATTGGAGATAGAACAAAACAGCTCAATAAACTTCTTAGATTTGACTATCAAAAGGGAGGGTACCTCACACTCATTTGAAATTTATAGTAAACCGACGTATGCAGATAGTACAATACCAGCATCGTCCTGTCATCCATCGCAACACAAAATGGTAGCATTTCACAGTATGATTCATAGATTATTAAATGTACCACTGAATATAGAATCATATAGCAGATAATTAAATATTATTTATCATATAGCTCAATCCAACGGGTATAGTAAATGCCTAATTGACAAGATGATTAGAGGAAAACAACTCAGAATGGCCAAGTCACTTTTATATCCCTCTATAAAAGAACCTATAAATAATACCGCTGTTCTTACCTGTTTTGGAAGCATAACTGACCGTATGGCGCGTATACTGAGGAGGAACGGTATCAGATCAGCCTATAAACCATACAAAACGTTAAAATTTATTTGCAATGGTAAAGATAAAGTATGCAAGAACAAAAAGTCCGGTATTTACTGCTTAACATGCGACCAATGCCAAAATAAGTACATAGGACAGACGGGTCGAAGTTTTGAGCTGAGATATAAAGAACATTTAGCGGCGTTTAGAAACAACCAGCCGGAAAAGTCTCATTTTGCCGAACATTTACTTGAATCGGGTCATACCTTAAATAGCGGACATTCATTTGACGTCATACACACTTGTCAAAAGGGTATTAGAATGTGCGTATTGGAACAATTAGAGATTTTAAAGCGGGACAAGCATACATTACTGAACGATCAAACCAACTTTAACGGGTCCCCATTGCTGAATATATTCGCACACCGTCATAATGACTCACATCAGTCGAGCAACGGAGGGAGGGGATTAGAAAGTACAATCGTTTATAAGACATGCCCACGGTTGGAAAGCGCTCAGTCGTTGCCCATCGTTCCTGAGGATGCCTCGTGCAGAGGCGAAACACGTGTCGAAGAATAGTCGGCGCATACAGCGGGATACTGCAAGTCAGGTATCTTCCGGGAACCCATACCATTCCTATATCCCTTATCCTTTTAGAGAAGTTCGATATTGTCAACTTTTTTCTATTGCAATAGTTGGGGTGGTCAATTCGAGGGTGCGTGGTGGGTTCCTCTTTCCTTCCATTAGGTTACAATGGAGTTCCGCCAAGTAACGCCTGATTCAATCAACTAATTCTTCATTTGTTTCCCCAAGCTTTAATAAAAGAGACTCACACTCTTTATTTAATTAACAGTTATCTTGTGCATACTGACTCAATTTGGTAGACCACTTAGGACCAGATCTAAGTTTCTTAATTAATTTATTTAACTTAAACAATTTTCTAAATTTATTCAGCTGTCCGGGTGACCCGTACGGGCAGTCTGTGCGCGGAAGGCCCGGACGGATCACGCCCACAGCACTCTGAAACGTGGGTTCATTCAGTACGATACGGTTGCTAACGGGAGACAGTCGCTTAAAAATATGAAAGCAAAAAATGACTGTACAGAGTACTCCCAGAGCACGGCCGTTCCGTGTCGCTGTGAAACGATGAATGAGCAGCGACGAGATCGCGGCAGAGTGCGGGCGGAATCGGGTGCGGGACGCGAGTGGCTTCGTACGGACTCTCCCCGGAGCGGGTCGCGTGCTCACCAATCCGCGTCGCTGTGAAACGATGTTCTAGCTGCTCATGTGAGCTCCCGCTCCGGGCGCCCGTAGTAGCAGCCCATACGGGTCTCCCGTACAGCTGTGAAAACAGCCTAAAAAGGCGGCATGCCCTTTGATACGGAAAGCGGCGAAAGCCGACGATATTTTAATAGAATTAATAGAATCATCTGTTGAGGGGAGTGTTGTTAGCTTAGAGAATTTTCCCCAAATTCGTGGTAATATTTCTCCATAGTACTGTGCTAAGGAAATTAATTCTGATGTTTTATGATGAGCTACATTTTTTTATTATTTTTCCTGGTATGCCTGACAAGTCAGTAATATGTCCATTCGGGATTGGACAGGGGGTTATGAAACACACTGTATAATAGTAGTAATACGTGTAACCAAGGTAAAAAAATACACGCTGCTAAAGTTCGTTATCTATTTTAACCAGAAAGTGTCAAAGATTTATGTAAATTGAAAATTCTACACTAGTGATGCGCGATTGTGAATGATCTGCATAATCGAATTAACCACTACTACTAATCTACTTATTCGAATACAATATTAGTAATATACTAACATTCATAATCGAATGACGACTACTAATTAGTAATTACTAATGATGGCCGACTATATTATTGTCATCACTCGTTAGTTTGAATGAATTTATTCGAATCGTTCGTGTTCGTCGTTTCGTACCGCGGCGCCGGCGCTTAGTTACTGGTTTTGAAACGATTACATGCGAAAGATTAGTTGAAACTAAGAATAACCTAAATAATCTATCTTCTTTGTTCGTTTGTGCTAATAAACTGATGTGAATAAAAGTGTGATAAAAACGGGTCTTGTGTCTACTAAACTACAACTATTTATCTATCAGTGTTAGTAAGAAATGAGTAAATAACAAAAATGGACGGTTTCTTGTGATAGCGCGCTAAAAGTAAAACTAACTTGCAATAGTTGCAATATGATTAAGTGAAGATCGATGTCGAATAAGTCGAATTATTTATTCGTTCCCATCAGAACGAATAATAATTCGACTTCAAGTAAGTACCTATTAGATTAGTAGGCCATGTTAGTAACTAATATCGAATGTCATTCGAATGAGTTGAATGATTGACAAAGTCGAATGATTCGAATAGGATCATTCATAGTCGCGCATTGCTATTCTACACCTTTAAAAGAAAATATAATAAATATGGATATTTAATTATTGGAACTGAGAGCGACCAACGTACAAGCGATAATTAACTTTAATTAGTTGTTTTCCCTCGTTAATTATTTATTTGCCGTCATTAGCAGACAGTAGCATATTTTAGAATGAATTTCTCACAAACATCTTTTCACACCATAGGCTGGGACAGGTTTAATAAATAATTGTGGTTTATATTAACATGGGACATGTGAATAATTCGAGTTTAAGAATTAGTATCCGCAATAACTAATTATTCAATTAATATGTTAACTGTCGCAGATACCGATTTAGGAATACACATTGAAACTAATATTTTATTGTTACAACATGTTTTTTTTTGTGATTGTGTATGGTAGGCTGGAAGGCCTGCAACATGGCCTGATTCTTATCTTGAGACAAGAACCGGGACCGACAGCTTTACGTGCCCTCCGAATGAAGCACGCCGTTTTTAATGACAATTGTATATATGTATAGGCGCAGTCCAAAAATATGACAGAAGTCTATATAAGCAGTGATATGAGTAATTAGAGTTAAAAGCTGCATCATTCTGCCGAATGTAACATAGTAGAGTCATCTTGTAGAGGATGTTCAACGGTCGGTCCCCATATGATCTATCCGTGGATTTAGACATAAGAGGTACATATTTGACATATGTTGTATCGAGCTTATGTCAATTAAAAAAGTCCATGGATGCATCGGATATTAAAGCCGACGGTATAAGGCAAATTTTGCGGCATTAGGTTCATTTCGCGCACAAATATGTAGGTTTTAACTTTATTATTAACTTCAACTTTATCCTTAGCAGTTCCTACGTTGTTTGACCGCAAGTGTCAGAGTACAGAAACACTGAAACGCGACATCTCAACGTAAACACGTAGCACCAGCAACCACATTAAGCTATAAATAAAATAATAACTCTTACGAGAATACTATATATACTTAAAAGAATACACTCTTACGAGGTCGAACAAAAACCCGGATCGATGAGCCACGCAATATATTTACGGTGCGTTCATCAAAATTGTGTTCACGCTGCGACCACGCGGGGCACTAATTTGTTGACAGAACTCCGACATGGTGAATATTTTTAAAGACTGCCTACTTGACAGACGAGCTTCCCCTCTGATTAGAGTCACCATGATCCAGGACTTTTCGTACGTGTCTGAATTTAAAGATCACCATATTTTTAATAGAAGGAACTTATTGAACACCGAAGCGCTCATAGCTTGACTTGGCTTGCGCTTCGTAATAGGTCAGTAAAGTTGTACAGGTTACCACTGGGATGGATGACCACGTGTGGCGTTTACGTAAGAGAGCCAACATGCTGGGACGACATCAAAATCTGTCGTTCCCGGTTTTGTCACAGGATAGGAAGCGTTAGGCCATGTTTGAGGACATTGAGTTGTCTGAAAACCAATGCCAGAGTTGGCCACACACTTACTTGCATATTTGTCTGTAGTTTACATTTTAATCTCGAATATATCAGCACATCGCAACAATCGTTAATAAGCTTCCATCCGTTCTAATTTAAAATGCAATAAGATGAGATAACGTATTGAGTTTCCTTTAATGGCGCTTCGGCAAAAAATCTATCTATATCAGAGGAATCGCATTTCTGTACTAATGATGAAGCTAACGAAAGGATGTAGTAAATTAAAGATTTTATCAAACGCCACCCATCAAGGATATGGATAGACGCAAAACACCGCAGTATAACAACGAAACTGCATCTTCACCCTATATCGAGCAGCTTGCATGGGACCATGTCCCTGCCATTGTCATCATCACTGTCCCAGTATATAAACTTCCAAGAACATTTGTGAAACCTTACCATGCAGGTTTCCTTCTCATCATTTTTTTCATTTCATCTCATAGAACATATCTATTCACTAAGCTATCGCTCAGACTGGCATCCTACAAAATAGGAAGTAGCTTTTTATTGTTTCCTGAGAGAATAAAATTCCGTTTATTTCTGAAACTTCTATTGTCTTGTTCTTGATTTTCGAGCTTTAAGTTGGTAACCCTACACGGGACGATCTTTTATTTGAAAGTTAAAATGGCATTTGAAAGCACCAATATTGATTTAATGTTCATAAAAATACCTTAAAATTATCATTTATTTGCGAACATGCCGAGCACCTTACAGATGTGGGCTTTCCGACGAGGATATAGCATACCTATATAATTAATTTTGTAGTTGAATTGAGTAGATACTTGCTACATTAAATTCGTTTGTAATTTTCAATTTGACTTCGACTCTATCTACTTCGAAATATTATAAATTCGAAAGGATATTCGATAGGATGCATGAGTGGATGGAAACAAATATTATAAATTGTTGTTATATAATTTCATGCAATAAATACGGCACGGCTCTTGATGAAATTTTTCACTAAAAAAGCTAGGTTCTATACCTACCCCCCCGCGGGATCCTCTCTCTCTCCACCTTGTCGTGTGCGCTCAGTAACCGTGGCTTGGAACCCCGCGGTGAAGCTAAGAGGGATCCAGGAGGGGACGCTCCACGTGGGCTTGACGGGGCCTGCGCAGGATGCGTCCAACGGTGCGGGTGCGGGGGACAGTTCTATCTGTCCCTCGCAGTCGTGTCGGAGTTGCGTTGCCGCGCGCCCTATCTCCCGCGACCAAATGGGGGCGCACCATTCGATGCGTCGCGGTGGGGCCGCAGAGGAAGAGGAGATGCGGTGTTGCGTTGCCGTCCTCTCTATACTCTGCGGCCACTGAGTGTTTTGGCGGCGGAGCCCAACACCTTAATCAGCCGCCAAGGGGGTTTTGTTCGGGGCCCGCCTGACCATCTGGCGGGCCAATACCCGTCGGGGGGTAGCGACGAATGCTTATACGAATCCGTACCCTCCGACACACGGGTACATGAGGAACACGGGTTGGTTTTTAGTCAGTAAGAGTCTGACAGTCCCCTTCGTCCTTCCCCCGGGGCGGAGGGACTCCATAAGGATTTTCCAACGCGACATCAAAAAAAAAAAAGGTTCTATACCTAGCTTTTTTACTGCAAAGTTTCGTCAGGATATCAGATGGACTACGTTTATTTTATTGCGCTAAGCGTCACCCATACTGTCAGGATAGGGGCCTGGAACACAAATTCCAACAGTTTTAAGTCTTTTTACAGTACATAAAACCATTTCTAGTACAGAAAAAAAAAGCCAGCCATGAGCTAAGACAATCGTTTGCTCGGCAGGCCAATCATATCCGGATTAGAAAACACGACGCATATGCCGAAAGTTAGTAAACAACACACAGATTTATTTTCCAGTTCAAAAACGTTAAATACACCAATATATATCCTCTAGAAAGTATGGGATTTATGGATATATAACTCCTATAATTGTAGTGAAATCAGAAAAGGATTTGACAAAAATGGTACAAATTTCAACATAGTTTCACATCTCTCTAATGGTTGCTTAAAAAGAAATAAAATTTCCATCAATAAGTTCGAACAGTTTGAGAACCATAATCCGCAGCGTGCTACTAGCACTTTCCAATTAGTTCTGTGTCTTCGCACTGTGCACCTACGCGAGTCTTTGGAACGTATTTATATTACCTGTGCTCAATGTCAAGCTAATTGCTGCCATAAATCACTCAAAATAGGGTCGAATTTGCGATTCCACACAAACATATGAAACATTCGCCACTCATAACTCATTACCTGTTATCGTCTATTGTACCTATTCATAAGTGTCTTTCAATGTTGTTTGTTATGATAGACTGTGCTTTGCTGTGTCGCTTCGATTCTCCTATGTTACTAGTGCATTCTACCGCCATTAATAATTATAATCAGAGTTTATTTGAAAAGCTCCTTATTTTGTGTTTAAAATACATCTTAAATTGCGTGTTAGGAACTATTTATTTATTTAATAATACTATAGATATGCTACAAAATGGCTGTACTTAACTTATACTACCAAAATGTGCGTGGTTTGCGTACGAAAACGGACAATTTGTACCGTGGTGTGTGTATGAACTCTTATGATATTATAATATTTACCGAAACTTGGCTAGTGGACGATATTCTTAACGGTGAGCTATTTGATAATCGGTATCTTATCTGGAGGCGTGATCGGGACTATTCTAATACTGTACAAAAACGGGGCGGCGGCGTGCTGATTGCAGCTAAAAGTGAACTAACTATTATTGAGAGACATGAATGGCGCAGCACCGCTGAGGACATTTGGATCTCACTTTTGCTCAAGAATACGAAGTTCCAGGTAACATATTCTTTATATATATGTGTGCTTTATTTGTGTAAGGAGAACCAAGGTAATTCTTACAACGCCCAATTAAATAATTTTACCTTAAATCTAAACCGCTTATTATATACTCATCCGTTGGATAAATTTTTGGTGGTCGGCGATTTTAATTTTGGTGGTAACGTTGAATGGGTTCTTAGTGATTCTCGGGGTACCGAATTAATTGCACAAAATATAAAATGTCAACAAATTATCGATTTTTTTGATACCGTCAATAGCTCGAACTTGTCACAGTACAACGGTGAACGTAACATTAACGGTAGATTGTTAGATTTGGTTTTCTCAAACGATAATGTATCCGTTTGTAAATGTATGGAACCATTGGCAGTGCCAGTAGATTTGCATCACAAACCACTTATTATAACAGCAGATTTTCTGCAAACGAATAAACTCGCGGATAGGATATCTACAAGATATATTTTCACACGGGGAGATTATGAAGGCATCAAGTCAGAGCTTGACCAGATACATTGGCATGATATCCTTGGTAAGGGAGGATTGAATGATGCTGTTGAGATATTTTACAGTAGGTTATATGAGTTACGGGACAAATATGTACCACGAAAATCTATAAAACAGGGTTCTCATCCGATATGGTATAATTCGGCTTTAATAAAATTATTAAAAGAAAAATATAAATATCACAAAAAATATAAAAGGTATAAAAACATATCAGATTATCATTCGTTTTCTATATTACGTAAAAGGGCAAAAGAGTTAGAAAAATCTTGTTTCGAGGGTTATATTGAAACAATAGAATCTTCCATTACTAAAAACCCAAGAGCATTCTGGTCGTACATAAAAAATAAGAGAACCACGGGTGCGTTGCCCAATGTAATGCAGTACAATGATTTAATGGCAAGTACAGGCGAGGACATCAGTAACTTATTTGCCAGTTACTTTCATTCAACCTATCAGGAAACAAGCTCTGACTCTAGATTAGCGACACCTCTGGGACCTGACCCTGCTAGTGATAGCATAGCGTCTATTGGTACAGTTGAGGTTTGTCATTCTCAAGTATTGAAGTTGCTTAAATCTATGGATCTGTCCAAATCAGGTGGCCCCGATCAGATTCCGCCGATATTTATTGTAAAATGTGCTGAAAGTATTGTTGAGCCTCTATGTATTCTGTTTAAGAGATCCCTTTCGAAAGGTATGGTCCCTAGTATATGGAAAACCGCGTTTATCACTCCTGTTTGCAAAAAAGGAAATAAAGCCCATATTGAAAACTATCGCCCAATCTCGAAAATATGTCTCTTCTCAAAGATACTTGAGCGATTAGTACTCGTATATACCGATGTTTACGCGTCATTAAAATGTTTTTTTAGCCAAAAACAACACGGTTTTCTCAGACAGCGTTCTACCACATCGAACTTATTACTATCGCATGATTATATATCCCACGGGATGGAACAAGGAGCCCAGGTAGACGTCATATATACCGACTACAGTAAATGTTTTGATCGTATTGACCATCGATTGCTTTTGGACAAACTACTGACAGCCGGTATACATGGCGATCTATACCGCTGGTTTTCGTCTTATATAGACCATCGTACGCAAGCTGTAGTGCTTCAGGGGTACACTTCTGGTTGGTATTCTGTGCCCTCAGGTGTTCCCCAAGGTTCAATTTTGGGACCACTTTTGTTTATATTGTTTATTGCTGACATCGATACATGTTTTCAAAATTCTTATGCTCTTCTTTTCGCCGATGACATGAAAATCCATAATAAAATACAAGGATTATCTGATGTCCATGACTTGCAAGCTGATTTAAACAGATTTGAGGCCTATTGTGCAATCAACAAGCTCCAGCTAAACGTGTCAAAATGCTACCATATGAGTTTCACGCGTCAAAAATCAGTTATAGGTACAGGCTATAGATTACACGATCAAATAATTAATAGGACTAATACAGTCAGAGATCTTGGCATTATTATGGAAAACAAATTACTTTTTGACGAACATATTGAGCATATAGTGAATAAGGCGTCTAAGGCCCTGGGATTTATAATACGAAATTCAACCCACTTTCGTTCCCTAAAGCCAATTAAAATTTTATATTGTTCTTTCGTACGCGGCCATTTGGAGTATGCTTCACAAGTGTGGAGTCCTCAGTATGAGATATACAAGTCTCGTATCGAGGGAATCCAGAAAAAGTTTCTAAGATATTTAGACTACAGAGCAAAGCAAGTTTCTAATGGTTATGAGCACCGCTGTAAAAAGTACCATTTTTTACCTTTAGAGAATAGACGTAACATTAATGATGTTTGCTATTTGATTAATATTGCTAATGGTTATATAGACTCTCCTGAATTAAAATCTAAGTTACATCTGCGTACTAACCAAATGGGACTAAGACAAAGACCAGTACTTGATGTACCATTTGCGGCGACGAACTATAGGCGGAACGCCTTTTTCCTGCGCGCAGCACAAAGTTTTAATAAACTGCCTACAGATATTGGTATAGACCTATTCTGTACTAATCCATGCACAGTGCGACGACAACTTGCAAAAACATTTTTCCTTTTTTAAATTATTATTCCGGCGAGTGGTGTTAAAGCTGTTTTAAATCATTGATATATTGATATTATTGTTATAACTTTGTTTATTTTAAAATGAACTGCAACTGCAACCTTTATGTCAATTAATTCCTAAAATTAAACTCCTTTATGTCTGTTAAATCTTATTTCATGTTTATAGTATAATATTATGTAAGATACTTTGATAATATGTTTCTATAAGTGGAAGCTTGTTATTGGCAATTTGATTATATAGTACTAGAAACCTAAAATTGTTATTAGACTGTAAGCTTTCCTCAAAAGAATAAAATAAAATAATAAAATAAATAAATAATTTGGCCGCCACCGCCAGAGGGAATCTGCGGGTGGTCCAACAATTAATGTTTTATTGATATTGTAAATATCAATGTATCGGCTCATGCATGCGTAATTGGCTGATTGGTAGAATTGGATGAAATAAATATTATATTAAATAGTAAAACGTGTTGAAAATGTAATAAATAAATAAGCTTTTCAGAAATGCCTGGTTATAATTTGACTTTTAAAATTTTAATTTTGTACGGATGGATTGGTTCTTTAAATCGGTCGCCTCTCCGGCCAATGCCAACACAGAGCATAGAGATATTCTGAGTTCTTCTCAACACGGAAGAACGGGTTTAGTGTTAACAATTTAATATGTGCTCTCGTCGTGTGTTCTAACCCAATGCTATATGCCTGCAGATCCTAATATTACCATTAGTATATGTCTGCCTCTCTAATAATTTCTGTTTCTCAGGAGACTTTACAAACCTTCAACGCATAAACATAAAGAACACTGAGACTCGAAACAAAGATTCGTGGATCACACAATATGTCGTCCCATGCCTCTCATGGGACGTCGACACTTTGCACCGTAATAAATAGTAAGATTTCTGTTTAAACCATTACTCGATCCGTGCAGTAAATAATTGGATTTATTACTTATTTGTACAGGGCTATTTATAAGCCATGCAATTATGAACTGTATAAACTACAATCACTCCTACCCTTGAAAACTCAAAATAAATCTATCATTCCTCCCCATACTTTTTTTTTTACCGTGCTCCTCGTGTACCCATGAGTCGGAGGGTAGGGTTTCACCGAAGCATTCCTCGCTATCCCCCGACGGGTATTGGCCCGCCAGATGGTCAGGCGGGCCCCGAACGAAACCCCCTTGGCGGCGGATGAAGGTGTTGGGCTCCGCCCCCAAATCACCCTGCCGCAGAGGATAGGGAGGACGGCAACGCAACACCGCATCTCCTCTTCCTCTGCGGCCCCACCGCGACGCAACGATGGTGCGCCCCCATTTGGTCGCGGGAGATAGGGCGCGCGGCAACGCAACACCGGCACGCCTCTCCTCCCGCGACCGCACCCGACTGCGAGGGACAGACAGAACTGTCCCCCGCACCCGCACCTTGGGACGCATCCTACGCAGGCCTCACTCAAGCCCACATGGAGCGTCCCCTCCCGGGATCCCGCTTAGCTTCACCGTGGGTGTACCTCAAACCCACGGTTACTGAGCCCCCCCACCATGACAAGTTGGAGATCCCACGGAGGGGGATTCCTCCACATACTACAAGTTAATGCAAAACCAACCAACAATCAACAAGTCGACCAATTAAAACCCAACCATATTTCATACCTACCTGAAAATTAATGCCTGAACAATACCTTTTTACAAGCGAGGAATAATTAAAGATATCAATACAAAGGACAGCAAAATTGCGCTCCCTGTCCATGGAGGTTGGTAATTGGCTGCGAACAGTGGCCATCCACCAATTTACTTGATTAATGAGCTCTGGTGAGTAGATAAATGAATACTCATTAGGTAACTGAAAGGACTTGCGAAGATTTGATTTGTTACTATGGACTTATTATCCGTTTGTATTGGGTTATGTGGGCTTTGTTTCCGCGCCGAAGATTATATGATGAAAGTAAGTGGTGGTTTTATTAAATATGCTTGACCTCATTTCCTTGTTCTGTTTTGTTTTGTGCTACTAAAGTAATTCAACGATGTGATCATATTGTTAGTTTCAAGGGCTCATAAAATATTGTCATTGAAAAAATCTTCAAAATAATTGATACAGACGCGTCTTGTAAAATCATCCTTTTAGTATAATCAAAGTCGTACCACAAATGTTTTTAATTTCTGGATCTCGAAAAGTTAATTGGGTACTAGGCCTACATAGACAGAGCAACTTTTGACTTATTACGTGCAAGGGAAAAGTAAAGCTATGTCTTCTCAATGGCCACATTTTAGTGTTATAATTTTACGAGTCATGCTGTCAAGTGATACTTATATTTATCTTAATTTAATCCATGATTAGGTTAATTCAACAAAAGAAAAATATTCAACTATGTGTACCGCACATGTATTTGGTAAAATTAACGTTCTATTTTGAGCAATAATAGCAAACTTTACTAGAAGATTAATTTTACACAGATCTTGCATAAATTTATCTTATTTATCTGCATATTAATGAGTCTCTAAAAAAAAATTAATGTGTCTGTCTGGCTATAGTTACTATTTAATATTAGAAACATAAAGAGCTTACAAATTAGACGACCTAATTCTGTGCTTACTTCTATAGACTTTAAATATTTATGAGTACTCATTATTTTGTCTCTATTTTTGCTAAAGAGTGAATGAAATGGTTTTCTCTTTTCTGAGTCCTTTAATGTGCTTCTGATTGAATTTGGCGCGGTTATACTTTACTCAGTAGTCCATTAGATCTAATGGTTATTTATGTCGAGCCCAGTGTACCTACTGCTGAAAAATTATTGATAACTAGAGGACGCCAGCAGCTACGCCTGCAATTTTTTTAAATTTTCCCGTTTTGGCCGATCCCGTGGGAATTTCGGGAAATCCCTTCTTAGTGCACCCCTACGGTCCCCAAGGAACATACAGGCCAAATTTCAGCTTCCTGCGCCCAATAGTTTTGGCTGTAGCGTGTCTGTCAGTCAGTCAGTAACGCAAGGATTTTATATATTAAGATATTTTGTCCGCTTTCGGTCCGCTAAATACCTTTATCTGACTTTTACATGCGTTTTTTGACTAATAAAGAAAATAATTTTTTTAGGATTAAAAGTTAAAATCAATTTTCATATATACATGAATAAAATGCTCTGTTATTTTTATAACTATTAAAATAAAATTGATGCGACTAATTGGTATTTGTAGCCGCTGCTTCTAAAGTTCGCCACGCAGGAATCAAAACACTGACTAAAATAACGTAAACTTATCAAGCATAAAATAATGAAAGAGACACTCAAATTATGAACTCCTACAAGAATAAGCAGTCAAGAAACTAATGAAGTGTCTACTTGTGCAACTTAGATACTCCTTGTTCGAACTACGTATGTAGTGTTTCTAAGCCAGTATGCACTGTGCAGAGGTCCGAAGCCGCAGTAGAATCGGTCCACCAAGTTTGGAATACATTATTCGTTAACTCGTCCTACATAACCGTGAACACGAGTTTCACGCAGTGTTCTCGACGATGTAGGTATTAATCAGCTGTAGAATGGAACATATTTTCGATTCATCGCGTTTTGGTTGCACTTATGGCGTAGTGGTTTAGAGGTTTTTTTTTACTTCTAGAGCTTTCAAATAGATTCGTTGTGTCAACATAGTTAACATAGTAAGCAATCAATATTTGCCATACTTATGGCCAGAGTTCCAAGTAGCACTAGGTATAAAGTAAACAATATCTAACATCTACATATTTATTTAATATAATACTAGGCCGTGCATCGTGGTTTTACCCGCTATATCTACTACGTTCATTTAAGCCCAGGCGCGCACTGGCGACCAGTTCGCAGCGGCCTGAATTTTTTTATTGCAATCAAAATCTTAGTATTAAATTTTATAATTGCTAAACCATTTCATTACTACTCATTTAAAATCAATGTTCATGATGTGTTATATTAAAAACGAGTTTTCCGAAAACAGTTCTCTATAGGGCAACCGTTAAGAACATTTAGTCGTTCCTACCTATCTTGGGAAATGTTTTCCCCTTTGATACTACCAGTTGCGCCAAAGAAAATCTGCTTAAATTCTGGTGTTTGTAATATACCATCTTGTTTTGCTGATTTTTGGGCAAAACCGGGCAGTACAAGGTAAATATAAAATTAGTGATACACTTGTGTAGCGACCAAAAAGCAATAAATAAACCAATCAACGCAAACGTCACTGAGAGTATTATTGTAAAGAATACCTAGAGTCCATGTGGTTTCGTAATGGAAAGACTAATACTATAATTAAAACGTTTCATAATCAACCTTGTTCATAATTTATCCCACTGCTGGGCAAAGGCTTCTTCACAAAAGGGTTAGACCAGAATAGTCCACCACGCTAGCCAAGTGTGGCGATTGATAACGTTGGGCGATTTAAAAAACAATTCTTTGAATTTAACAACAGTAACCCCAAACGGTTACCTCGTACCCTAATCCCGTGTAATCTTAATATATAAAATCCTTGCGTTACTGACTGACTGACAGACACGCTACAGCCGAAACTATTGGGCGCAGGAAGCTGAAATTTGGCATGTATGTTCCTTGGGAACCGTAGGGGTGCACTAAGAAGGGATTTCCCGAAATTCCCACGGGATCGGCCAAAACGCGTAAATTTAAAAAAAATGCAGGCGTAGCTGCAGGCGTCCTCTAGTTGTCAATATTTACAAGGCAAGAGACGCGTGACCTCCATGATTTAATTAGTCGGGACAAAGGTAGCCTAATATTAGCCTAATCGAATTAAGATCTGTCGGTAGGTATTTACTAACAACTATGTAGGTTAGTAGGTCAATGTTCGGGATTAAATGTCATTCGATTACCTTAGACTGTTTGGTTGCATTTGGATTTTGATTTTGGTACAGTGGGTTTCAAATCTCATTTTGCAGACAGAACTATATCGATGCTATTTAAAGACTTTTGAACTTCGGGCATCGATTAGACTCGACAAAACATGTGCTGTTCAACAAGATTACTGACAACGGCTCTCTACAAAGAGCTAGCTATATTTTATGGCTTACTAAAGTGTCAGAATTGTTGAGGGGACTGATTCCGCTAACTCGACTGCCAAAGACCTTTGTAAGAGTCGTAACTGGCAGCTTAGTGTGCTCGGCAAGGCACATGGCAAGCACAAATTACTATTAGAACACACACTTTTGTTATCGATAACTAACTTCCTTGGCAAGCATACGATGAAAGCTAATCATTCAAATTTTATTTACGTTGGGGTCGCTCGGTATAGAACTGACGAAGGATCAGCTGTAAGGTGAATAACCTTTGATGATTAATATATCATTGTAGTAGACTCCCATCTCGGATATTGAAGAGAAATATCTCAACATAATTAATAAAATCCCTTTTTATTTTTTTCATTGGCGTTAATTTTTTTAATTCTGCTCCAGAGCTAGTGGTCTCTGCCGTCATCAATACAAATACAAATTAAATAGCAGGAGGCAGAACAATGAATTATTGTGTATCATTGACTGTTTACATTTTAATTAAAATACTTATTAACCTTTTTGCTTGAGATTCGATTAATCAATTTATTAAGTATTATATTGCGGCGTTAGTTTATGAACATTGTTGGTATGCCACAATGTTTCAAAATGGCGTAGACATTTTACAAACGAGGAATACCAAATTATTTAAGGGTAATTTTCATGCGACGTAATAAATAATGGTTCTAACTTTAGTATTCCTTAAAGCTGTCAGTAGTATTAGTGTTTATAGTGGAGTTATGAATCAGTAATTAATTATGAGATCATAATTTATTACTGATTCATTAAGGCTAACGAAGGACTCTGTAATAAATTGTCCCCTTGAGAAAAAATACTTGTGTTTTAAAGTACACTGCCGATTTAATGTAAGGTAGATATTATTTGAAGGACTTTTTCTGCATACCTAAATAAGGCCGATTTCAATATTCAATTTATCCATGGATATGACTGCTACAGTATACATTTGTATTTCTTTTTTCAGTACAATATTTAACGTATTTTGTATGGAGTTTAGACTAGCTCGAAAGCTATAAGCGATGGAGTTACGATATACCACACATTATTCAAAAAGAGATAAAGCACGCCGTGGGGTCTTCATTAACTAAGCAGGTCCGATATACCACAAACAAAACTATAAAAAAGTAGATACTGATCGAAGGTCCCGGGTTCGATTCCTAGGTCAGGCAAAAGTGTTACTAGGTTTTTCCGAATTCTCAGTAGCAGCACGAATTCTGGTGACGTGGCCGGTAACGGCAAGAGGCTCGCGCCTTATTACGTGGGACCTAAAAAAATCATGGCAAAATGTGGGTGTAATGTTACTAATGTTACACCTCTGCCTACCCTTCGGGGATACAGGAGTGAGCCTTTAAAAAAAATTAGAAAAAGAAAAACATTACATATAAACGTTAAACAATATGAGTAAACTTTATTTGCGTTCATGACCACATCTTTTAGCGACACACAGCATTGCATATAACGAACGCCATAACACTTCACACATAATTACTTAATTCACCAAGTATTCGGGTTAAATATTATGGGAGTACCAATTAGCAGCTGCTTGAGTTACATTTAATTATCAAGTAATAGCGAATCTAATTGAAACATTATCTAAGTTATTTTCGTTAGCGATTTAGACGCGAATCGAGATTGTCTGGCGTAATGTAAATGTTTTGGGAATATAATTTGAAACTAGATATTAATGAATATTTCAGAGGCATAGCCTTATTATAGCTTTTTAATTATTAACTCTAAAGTACACAACGGCACTATGAGCGTTTTGCCGCCCACGGCGACAAAATCGTATTATTTCATACATGATATATCTGTCAAGGTCAAGCATCCTAATAGCGGCCCCCACGCACCTCGGCTCCTTGTCTTAGAAATAAGAAGAAATTCAGTGCTTGGGTGACCGCTGGAGGAAGCGATTATTGTCTGTGCACTGCCTTTGGCGGCAAATTGCTCCCTGCGCGACTACTCACGCAAGTAAAATTCGTGGGACTGTTTTTTAGTTGAGTTTAAATATTATTAGCTTTCTTTGTTTAAAATGTTGTTTTGATGTAAATATCGTAGTAATTTATTATGTTTTTGGGCGATTTTTCTTTTTGCTTATTAAAGTAATGTTTTTTTTTAGGCAAGTAAAATGAACAAGCAAAACTCACAAATAGTTTCTTAGTTGGAAGAAGAGACGGATTTTGAAGAAGCTGGTGCAAGCTGGTCTAAAGTAAATACTTTGCAGTAACAGATGAGAAACGAAATCGTCCGATTTGGGCCACCGGAACAACAAAATATACCTTCGGGTAAGAAAGGTAAGGACCAAAAAAGGGTGCAATAGATGCGCAAAGTTACTGTGCAACGATCATTGTATGTTCATGTGTCAGAACTGTTTTACTGAAGTATATTTTGTTATTAAGTCCTATTTTCCATTTTTTTATGTAGGTAAAGGTAAAAATATTGTTATAATTCAAAAAAATATACCTATAATATACCAAAGCATTTTTTTCAAAAATACTCAGTTAAAAACTTTAATAAATGTTACTTTTTGAAAGTTTATGTTTTATTCTGTCCTTTTCAAATTATTGTATAATTATTTAGCTACAATAGTGTTGATAAATGATTGATTAAAAATGTCATAAATATTTATCTGTGTCTAAAACTTAGTACCTAGGTGTAATGTGGTTACGGATAACGCTTTATAGCTGTTTAGCTTCATTATAAATAAAATGGTCTCTACGCTCTTGAGTATTTCCATGAAATCTGACATTCTTCTGAAGAGTATATATAGCACAAGAAAAAGTTCAGTTTAAAGAAGCATTTCCATTTACTGAGAAGTTCCTAGGAACGCTTGATGGAACTTTTTACTATGCAGAAAAAACTAATACGCATACTGACAAAAATAGAAAACCAAGATAGCTGCAAACCACAATTCCAAAAACTACACATTTTAACCCTACCTAGTATATATATTCTGGAGACCTGCAAATTTGTAAGAAAATACTATGATTTTTACACCAAAAGAGAAGACTTAAATATCAGTTATTCATTAAGACACAAAGATAGATTAAGTCTGCCGACGTCGCGACTAAAAATGCATTCATCAAGCCCTTTCGTAATGTCTATAAAAATCTACAATAAATTACCATCAAAAATAAACCGCGAAGAAAAAGACAACATCTTTGTAAAAAAAATGAAACATTTCCTACTGCATAAATGCTATTACCATTTAAACGACTATTTAAATGACAGACTGAATTAGACTAATTATCATATACAAATACAAAGTCTATTAATATTAAAAAAAAACCTCCTCTCTTCTACAATTGCCGTGCCCAAAAGGGTCCATAATTGTTACTTATTTTATGTTTTATAAGACCTTTATATTTCGTAGAAAAAGGCCATCGTGAGTGGGCTGTTATTTGTAACGTTTGTTTTCTTCAAAGTAAGTTAACGGGTCTTAATCATGTAAGCTAATTTGTTTGAGGTATAAATACCTCTTTATTTGCACGCGTTTTCGACGGTTTAGTTACGTCGTGATTGCTTATTAAAGACTGATTCTTTTCAATGTGGGCAAAATGCCTAGTCTGGTTAACTGTGTTTTGCTTGGTAAAGTGTTATTCTAAAGCGCTCGTAGATTAGTAAAATCAGATTGCTACGCGTGAAAACGTCGAGTGTGTTGCTTGAAATACGGTTCATAAAAGTTAAATATATACTTATTGAGTGCTTCGTTGCTCGGTAATAAATACTTAAATGCTCAAATATATCTATCAAACGAGTCCGAGAATGCTTCAGTCACATTGCAAGGAAATACAGTGCTAACCACATCGTGACCGGCAAAGTAGATTGGCAACTACCTCCTGGACGCAGCCCAATACGTTGGTATGACCAGATCAATTCCACTCTTGGCTCCACAGGACATTCTATACCGCTTCATATCGCTAGACACAGAAACATTTGGCGAAAGACCATATCTGAGAAAATGATGCAGCAGGTAGATCAAAACCCTCAATACTGATCTGATACGACGCAAAGATGAGGATAACTGCTAACTAAATTGCAACACAGACGTCAGACGTTAGGCGAGTACATAAAAACATTAAAATGAAATTTGCCAAGCCGATAAATTTATAACACGTCACGGATGTTTGCATCCAAACCTCGGTACCACATGACCAACCATTTACATGTATTATAAATAAAACGAATAAGTGTCGTAGATACGGACATCTGTACATATCTTTTTGTACGGTGTTTTAAAATGCGTGCCACTCGGTGCGAATGCGGTCTTGTATAGGGGGTTGGTATAGGGTTTGTATCAAGTTTTCCTTCTCTCACAGTGCTGTTCTCTGCATAATATGCTCCCTCTGTCGGCTCTTACGACACCCATGGGATGATATGGGGTGGTGACAATTCGTATTCTTAATCCGTCACCACACGGACGACCCTCCCTAAATTCCCTCCTAGTTTGATTTTTGCAACTTATACTTTGAACATTTTAAATGAAATATTGCAGTATGGCTTATACATCACAATGCCACATGGGGTACCATCTCTTGCGATAACTGTTACCCACATCGGCGAAGCCGTGGGCCGAAGTTAGTCTGTAAAATAAAAGTATCGATAAAATTATAACGTCACTACGAATATCAATACAATCTTTATACTATGAACAAGATCTCAAAATTTCAAATGAAGTTCTATTTCATTTTGATGGGTAATGTATGGTCATGGTCATAAATGTAAGATTCTTTTAGAGATGATCTTGCGATAGTATGCCTCCATCTATTAAGTTATATAAAACGTCACATCTAAGTCAAATAAACTCGACCACATATGGTTTGGCGAAACACATCAGCAAGGTACTGCAACCGTTGGTAGGTAAGACGGCATCTTTCGTGAAGGAGTCTCGTCACTTTATTGACATTATCAAGAGCGTGAAAAAGGAACCAGACTAAGTGATGGTGAGTTTTGACTTGGAGTCACTCTTCACCAATGTTGCGGTACAGGATTGCCTTGAGGTCGTTGAGAGATAACTAACGGTCTGTCTGACACATATACTGTTCTACTTAAAAATGGTTTGGAAGCAAACTTCTTCCTATACCGTGGACAACATTACCTCCAGATCGATGGAGTGGCTATGGGTAGCCCAGTAGAACCAGTTATGGCCAACATCTGGATGGAGTACTTCGAGGAATCCATAGACATGCAGGCATCAAATGTAAAGCTATGGAAGAGGTATGTCGACGATGTGTTCTGTATCATGAAGGGCGACAAGCAAGACGTAGAACAGTTCGCAAAAAGCTTAAACTCCATACACCCTAATATTAGATTTACATTTGAAATGGAGGCAGACGGGTCGTTACCATTTCTCGACGTAAAAGTGACAGTGAGGGAAAACGGTACCTTGGGACACACTGTTTATAAAAAACCGACACACACAGATAGGTATCTCAAAGCATACTCGCATCATCACCCGCGACACTTGGAATCCGTAGTGACTTCATTATAGTAAACAGAGCGTATGACTTCTGTGACCCTGAACATTTGAACAGTGAGCTGTCACATGTTCAGGAGGTGCAACATATTCAACAAGAAGATACCACGTCTGAAGAGGAAGGACCGTAATAAAATTGTATGATGTATACCAATGGCGAAAGTTTAAAATCGATTATATTCTTTCTTCGTGACTTTGAACAATGAAGAGTAAATTTTTCAGAACGCATCTATTTAGCCTACAGATTGCCTCTGTGAATACTGGACAATGTTATATTGGAAACTTTATTGTATAAAATTTTCCATCATAATTACACTGAGGTGTGAATTCAACGGCATTTCACATTTTTTTTTAATTTGACGACGTATAAAACCGGGTCTATAATATCACTACATTTTATGACATGAGAGTCCACTAGATACGAAATAATACCAGCCACAAAATATTTGGAAGCTTCATTAAAATAAATGTTTGCGTTATAAATTAATTATATATTTTTATGGAATGTAAAGTAATATCACGCATATGTTCCGGTTTTTATGTGATGTAAGTTGCAGGTGTAAACTCGGTATGTCGTGAGACCCGGCAAATTTTGCTGATTGAAATGGACGCCTCTTTTACATACGGCATGACATGTGTATAAATAATATAGAGTTGTATGTAGGTTGAATTATTACGGCTACAGCCGTAATATGTAGCTGTACTCAGATATAAGGACAGGCCAGTTTAGATGTCAAAACAGTATCCTAGGAGCTTTTATTTTATTACATTTTGCTCTATTTCTGGTACAAATATTTCTTAAATCAATGTTCAGTTTCAAAAACTTTATAGGAAACAATATTGAGAAAAAACATATCCTAAGTCTCCTGTGAGCCATGCCTTCCCATAAAAATAAGATGGTACAACTTAGTCTTATCCTTCCCGCTATCCCAAACTAAGTAACAAAAGAATTAAACTAATTTTCTAAAACTATTCACAGTGACCTTTCGTACACACTTTTTTCTAATGCTCTCTTAACATATTTATTCCCAAGTTGGTCGCACATATATTCCCATTTGCCCAGACCCTGCCAACCCTATTTAAGGAGCACGTCGAAACACGGAGTCATCTCAATTTGTGGTCTTATTTATTTTTACGGTTTGGATCCTCCTTCTAATGAATATAATTATATAGTTATTATTATATCCATATCAAATATTCTCATAATAATACTGGATAATCTTTTAGAGTTTGTTGGTATGGAAACAATGTCCAATAGGTGCAGTCCACCTTAGGTGAGCTCTAGATCTGTAGACATATAACAAATAAAGTCATTGCTCGATTTTAGATCTATCATTCCTGTCCGTATTATCGCATTACACTCATAAACTACCGAACTGATTTTTGTACGTTTTCACAAATTAAATAACTTCATTACATCATTAGGGTGCATAGGGTTCCCAGCAAGAACTTAGGGTCCCAAGCCAACCTCACCTGCAAGTGGTGCACCTGCCGATCGACGGACGAGGCTCTGGCAAACAAAATATCCCGATAAGCGGCAATAGGCTCGCCACCTATTACGTGGGATCAAAACACTGGCGAAAAGTGGGCGTTTAATATGCCTCTGCCTACCCCTTCGGGGAAACAGGCGTGAGTCTATGTATGTATGTATGTATGTATGTATTACATCATTATTATTTAAATTGTCTTAGCCATACGAATTAAAAACACTTTACTGCTCTGTTTGTAAAACAATGTTTTATTTGTTGATATTTGGTTTAGTAACATTGATAAGTCTTATTAGGTTCAAACAATAAATAATAATTGTAGTTAATTGAATTACAACCAGTGGGCGTCCAACGATCTTCGTAACGCAATTTCAGAAATATACCTGCAGTTTGTATATTTCTGAAATTGGATAATATTTAATTACAACCTAACTACTTCTTTACAATTAATTGAAAGTTGATTAATAGACATACAGTCTTTGATATTATTAAGAGTTTATATTTAGATCTGCTTGACCTTCTTAATTTGTCTAACCACAAGTGGGTTTTAGTTCGCAATGTATTAGATTACTTTTTGATTGCTCAGAGTATTTTCAACGACTTAAAGCCACAAAGACATGAAAAAGTATTAAAATTTACTATGGATTCAGTAGGTATTTCTGTTTTATAGTGATTATTATATTTTAAAATAGAGTTATTATTACCACTTAAATCGTATGATAGTGTTGCCTTTTTAATCTAATAAAGACTTAAATATAATAAATAACACATGAATGTAGTTAAAGTATGTTATGGAGAGCGCTGACTAATCTTTGTGGTTACTGAGTGGACAGTAATATTGAATATGGGAGTGAGAAATTTGTAACAATGCAAGCGTTTCTTTGTTAAAGTATGTAATACCGTGTAACAGCTACTCGTCGTCCAAATTAAATACATAAATCGACGGTTTACAGGAGAGCGTAATTTGTGTTCAACACGCCCTAGAAATAGTTCTATAACCAATAATAAATATTTTCTTTCTACAATATTTAAACAGTTTTAAGAGATTTATAATGCTATTTACACAATTTTTTTTTTTTCGTTTTCTTGAAAAAACTGCTAGATGACCGTTTCTACGCCGATAATAATGTCAGTCATGTCTATTATACCTTTTTATACGCTGTCCGTGTGGTGACGGATTAAGAATACGGAATGTCACCACCCCATATCATCCCATGGGTGTCGTAAGAGCCGACAGAGGGAGCATATTATGCAGAGAACAGCACTGTAAGAGAAGGAAACTTGATACAAACCCTATACCAACCCCCTATACAAGACCGCATTCGCACCGAGTGGCACGCATTTTAAAACACCGTACAAAAAGATATGTACAGATGTCCGTATCTACGACACTTATTCGTTTTATTTATAATACTTGTTCTCTTATACGATTTGTAAAACAAGGTATTTAAATAAAGTTTATAAAAAGTCGTATGTCAGTATGTGCGCATAGATAATCTAAAGCCAATGATGCAATAAAAAAAATATGCCATTTTCGACCCTCGGGTCCAGGCTGCCCCACGTATTCTGGGGGGGGCAATGTTTCACGTGAGCGTAGTTTAGACCTGCACGACCTGGCAAATGCCATGCCTCGTGCAGTACACATAACCAACACCTCCTGGACGGTTGTACCGCGTCGAGCAGACGAACGCCGCAAGGCAAACGTCAGCTCCGCTGCAACCGTATCCAGTAGAGGTAAACACCGCGGAAAGCGCTCCCGTCATCATAGACGTCAGCGTGAGTAAGCAGCGCACGCGGGAGGTAGCGAACCGACAACGTCGGCGAACGCACCCCCCGCGGGAGGTAGCGAACCGACAACGTCGGCGAACGCACCCCCCGCGGTAGGTAGCGAACCGACTACATCGGCGAACGCACCCCCCGCGAGACAACCAACAGCTGGCGCAACGCACCAGCGCGGACATCCGCCCTCAGCCAGCGCGATGAGGGAACCGCCCAGGACGAAGCATTCGGCAGGACGCGGCGCGATTGGTGGACGCAGCAGCTCAGGCTTGCAAGCGGAAACCACGCGGACGGCGAAGAGTGAGCCTTCGGGCTCGCTCCCGCCGGCTGCACGCGCCGCTCCGGCCGGTGCAGCGCCGGGCACCCCCCGTCGCGCCCCCTCGACGGCAGTCGGAGATGCGGAACCAACAGCCCCATGGGGCACAACCGGGCCACGCCGCAAACGCGGCCCCAGAAAAGGCGGACCCAGGTACGCACCGACCAATCCGGCGCTCTCGGGACGGCCCACTTCGGCGACACCGTCGAAGAGGAACCGTCACGACGACACACCACCAAGCGCCACGACGAAGCGTGCGAGAGTGGACGCAACACCGAAGAGGGCAACGATGAGCTACGCCGATGCGACTAACTCGCATCTGATGGTGGCCGTCGTTGCCACTCCACCCACAGACCTGACGGTGGAGCAAGCACGGCAGCTCGAGCTCTCCATAGAGGAGCGCATCTTGGAAGCAGCCTTTGCACCACCGTCAAACAACGAGCCCGCACTCGCGCCATCCTTTAGAGGCAAACCGCTTGCAGCAGGAGGAGTCCTGAAGCTATGGTGCGAGGACGAGAAATCGCTGGCGTGGCTCAAACGAACGGTAGCGGGACTGCAGTCACCGATCGAAGGAACCAGGCTGGCTGTCATCGGGCAGACGGACCTCGCGAAGCGCGTTCGCGCATCGCTCTGGCTGCCGAGGTCGACCAGCCTGGAACTCCCGAAGATCCACCAACTCTTAGCTGCCCAAAACCCATGGTACGCTGTCCAGACGTGGCAACTGTACAGCGCTACCATGCAAGAGCACGGCCTATACTTGTCCCTGGGCATCCCCGAATCGGAGGTCCCGAGAATCGAGGCACGCGACCGCCGAGTCTCCTTCTTCACCGGCAGCGTGTACGTACTGTTCCACGCTGCCGGGGCAGGGGCTGGCGGGACGGTTGCCGCGCCCAGGGAAATGCCGCCCGCCAGCGGGCATACACAGGAACGAGAGACAACATCAGCCGTTCCCAGCACGTCGGGCACAGCCCGCGCACACACAACGCCCGCAGTGACAAAGAGCGCTGTGACAGCAGTTGACGACGAGCACGACTCGTCTGACGGGGAGTCCGTGGACAGCAATGTTCTCGGATCATCGTCAGACTAGAGTCGTACAGACCAACCTCCAGCACAAGCAAATTGCAACGGCTACCCTACGCAGGCTGCTGGAGGTTAACCACCACACAATAGCCCTAATCCAGGAGCCGTGGATTAGAGGCGACACCATATGTGGACTCAACAACATCGGAGGTAAGATATTGCACTGGAGCTCGGCTTCTAAGCCGAGAACATGCATATACATTCCCCGAACAATACCAGCATTGCTGCTGACTAACTTTTGTTCTAGAGATCTCACAGCCGTGGGAATACGAACAGGGCCCAATGATCAGATGCTTGTACTAGCTTCGGTCTACATGCCCGGTGATGAGGAGATCCCATCGAAGGAGCTGGCCGAGCTGGTGCAGCACTGTGAGGACCACGGCTGGCCAATAATACTCTCGGCAGATGCTAACGCCCACCATCCACTGTGGGGGAGCCCCGAGGCAAATAGACGAGGTGAGATCCTAACTGAATATATCTACACAACAACACTAACGGTAATCAACAAAGGCTCAGAGCCCACATTTGTCAGCTCCAGATATCAAACCATAGTAGACATTACCCTGGCATCGGATGGGGCCGCGGAACTTGTCACGAACTGGCATGTGTCCGCCGAACCATCCTTTGCCGACCACAAACGTATCTGCTATGACATAAGAGTGCAAGAGAGGGACATACAACCAAAACGCAACCCACGTAATACCGACATTGCGAGATACAAGACCCTGCTCGAACAAGAAATAGCCATGTCAAATTTCAACGACATGAACACAAGCACTACACACATAGAACACAACACTAATTTACTAACAAAATGCATACAACGCAGCTACCAACAAGCCTGCCCCACCACACTACCGAAAACGAGTAGTAAAACCCTATGGTGGGGATCGGAACTGGAGAAACTCAGGCGCAATCTGAGACAACTCTTCAACCGGGCCAAAAACACAAGGAAAGACACGGACTGGGACAAATACAAAGAAGCCCAGTCGCACTACAAGAAACGCATACGATTCCGCAGGGGAGAATCCTGACGAAATTTCTGCACCAACATTAATTCCACATGCGAGGCAGCCAGGGTAAAAAAGATCCTATCCCAGGACAGCAACAAGACCCTAGGCTCCATAAGAAAGCCTGATTGCACCTACGCAACCACAGACATGGAAATAAGCCAAATACTAATCGAAACGCACTTCCCAGGTTGCACAGTGACCGAAGACTGTGATTGGGAAGAATCAGAACACAGACCACCGACCCAGACAGACTGGACGATAGCCAACAACATGGTTACCGGGGACCGGCTGAAATGGGCAATTAACAGCTTCCAGCCGTATAAATCTGCAGGCCTGGACGAAATAACACCAGCACTCCTACAATGGGGCTGCACAACGATTGTGCCACAGCTACTCAGCATATATAGAGCATCTATAGCGCACAATTACATACCACGAAGGTGGAGGGAAGTAAAAGTCATATTTCTCCCAAAACCGGGCAAAATGGATTATACGCAAGCAAAATCGTTTAGACCTATCAGTTTGACCTCCTTCTTGCTAAAAACACTGGAAAGGCTCGCTGACAGATACCTGCGGGAAGGCGCACTGCTACGCAGACCACTACACCTGCATCAACACGCCTACAGAAGTGGTAGATCAACGGAATCAGCGCTTCACTCCGTAGTGGGGACCATAGAGACAGCGCTATCTGACAAACTAATGATCTTAGGCGCCTTCATTGACATAGAGGGCGCCTTCGACAAGACTAAATTCACCAGCATTAACCGTGCCCTTAACAAGTTCGGAGTTGAACAAACCGTCAGTGGATGGATTGATCAACTCCTGAAACAAAGGGCTATTCAGTTCACGGTTAATACCACCACAAGGTGGATAGTAGCAAAAGGCTGCCCACAGGGAGGGGTCCTATCACCCCTGCTTTGGAACATAGTGGTAGACGATCTGTTGAGAAATCTGAATGACAAATGCTTCTTCACGGTCGGCTACGCAGATGATATTACCATCCTAATCAAAGGAAACTCAGAAGACATGATCCATTATCGGATGCAAGCAGCGATCAGGATCATGGAACAATGGTGCAACCACCATGAACTGACGGTCAACCCAAATAAAACGGAGCTAGTACTTTTCACCAACAAAAGGAACACCCGTATGACCAGTAAACCAAAACTTTTTGGCACGGAGCTTAACTTATCGAGTGAAGTCAAGTACCTGGGCGTAACACTCGACCACAAGCTCAACTGGAATAAACACATCACCACTAAAACCACAAAAGCATGTACAACCTTCTGGCAGTGCAGGAGAATAATAGGCAAGAAATGGGGTCTAAAACCATTCATCACCCTATGGATCTACACTGCCATAATACGCCCCATGCTCACATACGGTGCAGTAGTGTGGTGGCCACGCACTCAACTAAGCACAGTCAAGAGCAAACTGCAGAGCATACAACGCCTCGCCTGTCTGGCCACAACAGGCTGCATGAAAACAACTCCAACGGCGGCACTGGAGGTGCTTCTCGACTTGCGACCACTGCACCTCATCATCCAGCAAGAAGCAGGTGCCGCTGCGATCCGGCTCGATAAGTTCGGGCTCTGGAGGAGAGATGACCGCATAACCCACGCACGCCTGAAAAGGACGTTAACTAACGAGATCCCGATGCTAGATGCAACGTGTGATCTCATACCTAAAACCTTTGTCTTTGACAAAAAATACCGCATACAACTGCAAGAAGAGCACAAGGATAGTTCTGGTATACACGAAGTTAGAGTATACACAGACGGCTCAAAAACAAACGGGTGCCGGAGTGTTCTCCCATGACTTGAATATCAATCTCTCAACATCGCTTGGTAAACTCAACACCATCTTCCAAGCTGAATGCGTTGGGATAACAATGGCGGCGACGGCGATCGCGGCCAGAAATGTGAGCAACCTGTCAATACGCATCATCACAGACAGCGCCTCAGTACTACAAGCTCTCGATGGCAACTGCTTTAATAGCGGCCTAATTATGGAGTGCCACCAAGAGCTGCAGAAAACTGCAACGAGAAATCGGGTCACGCTCCAGTGGATACGAGGACACAGTGACTCCACGGGCAATGACGCAGCAGACCAACTGGCAAAGAAAGGATCGGACACGACAACTCTAGGACCCGAACCAATTGTTCCGATACCGTTCAACCAACTAAGAACATGGTTACGCGAGAGAACCCTACAACAACACGAAAAAGAGTGGGCAGAGTTAAAAGAGTGTAGGCAATCTAAAGATGCCTTTCCCCAATTAGACAAACGACTCTCGCAAAAACTGTTGCACTCCAACAGGAAAACACTCAAGCATCTGACTGGCATAATAACCGGCGACTGTCCACTAAACAAGCATCTCTACAACATCGGCGTCACGGACAGCCCACTATGTAGGGGCTGCATGGGGACCGAAGAAACACCCGCTCATATAATCCTACATTGTACCAGCGTGAGCGACCAACGGACGAAGTTCCTGAACAACCCCAGAACCATGAGCGAAGCCATACGCAATCCTGGTCAACTCATGGCCTTCTGGAAGGAGCTTGCATGGTATGAGTAGCAGGCGACTACCGCGTCACTGCTAACGCACAATGGCCCAATTAAGTGGCTAAGTGCGGAAAACACCTGTCCAACTAACTAACTAACTAACTATGCCATTTTCGACATGTCTTTATATACGTAGGGACCGTCGAAATATTCTTTTATTATGTGAGGTCGGCAGACAAGGTCCGGCCTGCCTGATAATAAATGGCTAACCGTAACCTTTGCCTGGTTCTGACAGAGCTAATTCACACGTTGTCAATCTAAGATAGGAGCAACAACATTGGAACATCCGCCCTCACGCAACTGTAAAATACTGTTACGTAAATCTTTCTGAGGGGGTAGTAGGTACTACAGTGACAGAGCCGGCCTGTTATTGGTGTACTAAAAGACTGGCCGTATCGGTCGGAATCTTGCAGCTGAGGACATAGCCAAGTTAATTTCTACATTAAATTAGACGCCCGCCTGTTATGCCTTTTGAGTCCTTACTTAAAGTAATTACATCGGTTTTCACTCGTCTTGAATTAAGTTTTCGACGACATTATTTAGGCGGTGGTTTATTAGATGACAGAATTTCTTAAGCTAAAAGGAAAATAAGTGTTGGTACGAGTTTCTAAAGATATTTAGCAAATCAGCGTTCAGAAGCAGAAAATTGGATGGTGCAATTAAGTTAATACATTATGTCAACCGCAAAACATTACTTCTCACGAAAAAATATAAACGAATTGCTGAAAATCCTCAGATATATTACACCACCACACTTTTGAAATGTTTTTATTGCTTTCATGTTGCTTTCACAGTTTTTGGTGATCGATGATTCTAATCTACGATCTGGTAACGCGAGATAATGATTTCATAAAATTCTTCATTGGGCTTTGATCAAAGTTGCTGTGTTATAAATATATATAGGTATATTTACTAGCTGACCCGGCAAACGTTCTTTTGCAAATTTTTTTTTTTTTTGAAAAATAGATTTTGGCCGATTCTCATAGATACCGGATAAGCACAAAAAATTTCATCAAAATCGGTCAAGCCGTTTCGGAGGAGTATGGGAACGAAAACTGTGACACGAGAATTTTATATATTAGAGATATTTACAAAATATATTATTTTAAGCACTAGTGTCTACACACATTTCTTCACCTATTATAATTTACAACACGAACTAAATATAGGTATAGCGACTTTCTTAAACAGTTACTATAAAACTTAATTAAAACAATCTTAATCAATCAAAAGTAACGTCTCAAAACTGAAAGAGAAAATAAAATGAAAAAGGAAACTCATAAAGTTATCTACAAGTTTATTCGTCTACACACCGACAACCTTATACTTAAGTACCGCGCTAAAACCGTATTCAATTAAGAAGCGAGTGAGTTGGGCCAAATTAAAATGAATTCTGTAAAGATATGGCTTATCAGTGTTCAATAGAGGAGTGTACGTATAATTTAGAACAGTATAACGCAATGTGTGATAGCACCATCACCTGCGGCGTGTGTATGGGAAACGAATCGTAGTACAACATTCTAATGCTATTATTCGACGACCGACAGTTATATCAGATAGAGCTGTTAAGTTTAAGATGAATGCTGGCGTTTACCATGCTTTTGGATTTTTTAAGGATAGTGTTGTAATTTGGAGAAGGTTTTTAGTACATACATAATTATGTTTGGTTTACGTCGGCACGGATGTTGATTGTTGAAAGCTCGCTAAAAAGGGACGATTTTCGCGGAGGCATGCTGAATAGTCTGCATATTGCTGCTGCGTTGGAATACATCAAATGTAACAAAATGCTAGCCGATAAGTCTCATGTTATTGAGTTATTAGCGACTTTTACATTTTCGGACTTTGCGCTTTATGGGGCTTTACGCATTGGAGAAGAGCGCTCAAAATTCGTGGTGTGACATAATGGCCACCAAATAAATATTTATATTTGCAAATTTGAAGTTAAGGCTAACTAGTCGATTCATGTCAAAAGTCAAAATCGTAAAAACAAATTAAACAATCATGTTCAAGCAAGTAGGGAGCTCATTATAACTGTCTATCATTTAACTCTGAGGGTTTTTATTAACAATGCCTGCTCATAATCCTTTAAACCTATACCTGTCTGCATAAATCATGAAAATGTCACAACCTGTTCCGGATGCCATAAAGGAGAATTAACATGTTCATCCAAAACCCCACGTCAAATTAAATACTGAATGATGTTAACGGAAATATGGACATAGACTCAATATTATATATCCAATATAGACTCAATATAATAATTAAACAATCCTGATTTTATTGTAAAAATAAGTTCTGTTATGGTTTTTCTGTCTACAAATTAATTTTACTGTATGATATCAAAAGGGACACCGGCCTCCAAAGTCGAGGGTCTGGAATCGCAAACTGACAATGCTAGGATGATGTTGATGAGAATATGATTTCGAATATAGGTAAGTATATTTATGATAGTACTATTCCAAAAAAATGTTTTTAGACACATATTTGCTGTAGATGAGGCCATCTGCAGCAAATATCTGATAAATTAATAACCTTGCATGGTCCTGCTACCAGTCTATCCTGAAAGTAAAGGAAGTATGGTAGTCGAGCTGGAATATACCTATTGTGCTCAACGCGTCATATAGATTTATCATATACATATGTATATGATAAATATATATGACGCGTTGAGTACAGAAAAAGGCATTTAAAATACAACTAGGAAGAAACATAACACATAACATAATTTCAACCCTTTTATTCCCGAAGGGGTAGACAAAGGTCCCAATGTAAATGGGGGCGAGCCTATTGCCATCTACGGGGCACATTGTTAGCGAGCGATAATTAACATTTTTTAATACACACATAACTTCGAAAAGTCAGAGGTGTGTGCCCGGGGTAACTGGGAATCGAACCCGAGACCATCGTCTCGGCAGTCGGTTACGTACATATTACTATGAATGTGCTTTACAATTTCATGTAGAATACAGTCACAACGAGAAATTGTCCCCTAAACTCAAATGATTGGGTCATTCGCGCCTACTACGGTATGCTAACCAGCTATTCAATAAGGCACCGAACGACTTTCCAAACAGTTTGATGAAAATATCACCCAGTATTTTCGATAAAATAGCAGTAAAATGGCGGCCGCTTTGATATATCTAGGGATCATTGATAAATAATAAGTTATGTAGTTTTTAAGAGAAAATCGGTATAACGGGTAATGCTTATCAGCCTTACTTAGAATGCGTCGCTGGTCGCTAGGCATACTTTGCCCTTTGCAAATTGTTGTTTTATAATGTAGGGGGCGAGCCCATTGCCATCTACCGGGCACATTATTAAGCGGGCGATAATTAACATTTTTAAACACTCATAACTTCGAAAGGTGTGTGCCATAGGTGTGTGCCCGGGGTATTTTTTATTCTTTTCGTTTGAAATTGGCCGTCTATAACTAGGATCTCGTGGCAGGAATGCGATAGAAGGAAATAGCACAAGCAGGGTTGCAACCCTACATGTGCCCGGGACTTAGAACTTTAGTGTTATAGTAAAAACTTCTTAAAATAGTGTTTTATTAAAATAACACAATTTAATTTATTGCCCAGCAAAATCAAAATATTTATAATAATTATAAAATAAATAATAATCTTCTTTCTTATCAAAAAACTTAAATATACCTACCGTCTACTTCCCTTTGGAATTGAAGATACTTTTAGAGTATTCCGAATCAGGAACTAAAAGTTGGCAATGCTGAAAGATTCTTTACAAAGAGGCTAAATTAAAGTTCGAATGATTTAAAAATTGGTTGGGCATAAATGTACTGCCAGGACATTTTTGTTGTTTGAAATAGGTAACGGATACAAATATGAAATGATTTTGTTGACCAATTCATGATACAAAGTGAAACCAATATAACGTGATAAAATCCGTAAACAATAGTTTAATTTCAATGTGTAACGTTCGCGTAAACCCAAGAAAATACAATGTTTATTTGCGAGTGGATTCATTTTGATTAGATTTATATGGTATATTTTATCATTTAAGTACGATTGTTTTACAGAATGTTTAACTAGCTCTTTTGTAAACGCTCTTTGTATCTCCAATGTTACGTGATAAATAACAATTAGGTATTCATCAACATAACAACTTTAGCCTACTGCCCTAAATTACCTCTAGTTTATCATTCTAATATCATGTATAAGCACTTATGTTCAAATTATATCCACAGTAGGTAATATCATCTTATAATAACACTAGCTGTTTCCTGCGGTTTCACCCGCGTCCTGAGGGACACGTACCCGGTTAATTTATACCCTAAGTTACTCCTTGGTACATCAGTTATCTGCCAGGGAAAGTCCAGCCGTTCCAGAGATTAGCGAGAACAAACAGACAGACAGACAGACCGACAGACAGACAGACAAAAATTTAAAAAAATGTCATTTCGGTAATATGTACCGTGTATACATCCATATGCATTTAGTAAAAAGTGGTTGTTTTAATATTACAAACAGACACTTCAATTTTATTTATGTGTATAGATTGATTTCGCCATAACTTTCAAACCAAATGTCCAATTTTAATGAATTAAAGACTAAATATTATCTACATAAACAGTACTTTGTGACAAAATATTTTATTTTGATAAGAAGTCATTACTCCTTACATGCCTCCTAACATGGGTTAACATAAATGCGTTTAAATGAAGTCCTAAAAAAATTCAAGATTTTAAATAAAAAAATGCTGGTTGTGCTTTACTCGAAATAGATAGGTATAGTGTGTTGCGGACTTTTTTGTAGATATTTTTAAGGTCTTTAATTAATTACAACATTTTATGGTTCTATCTTTTATAGTTAAGGCGGCGTACGCCAAATAAGGAACTTTTTTGGATTATTTTTTACAACTTGGATCCGAAAAACCTAAATATCTTACGGAATACTATTTTTCCTAATATAAAATATAACCTATGTTACTCGCAGATAATGTAGCTTTCTTATGGTGAAAAAATTTTTAAAATCGGTCCAGTAGTTTTTGAGTTTATTCGTTACAAAGAAACAAACAAAAATACAAATTTTCCCTCTTTATAATATTAGTGTAGATAATCCACACAGTTTCATACAATGTCATAAGTAAGCAAATAGCATCTTTCCTGCATTACAATTGAGGCCATTTTATTTCAATTTAATACTGCGCAGCATAGCAGACCACACATGATCTTCACACAAGCTGTCTACCGTCAGATCTACTTTTATGAAAACGTTACCCATCCAAAACAATTTGAATCTAAATCCGTAACCCTAAAGCTCAGAATCACGTGTACAACATATTAAAATTTACAAGAATGATTGGCGTAACTCCAAGTTAATACTCAATGGTAATCGAAAAGCGATAAAGTGCTACTGGCGGACTCATAAAACAACACTTTCAGTTGAATACAGGGTTCTAATAAAAGTTTCCCCCACTTTAGAGCCGCCAGGACATTTGTGACAGTTGACACTTAATTTCCAAGTTGTGTTGTTACATCATTTCAACGCCTTTAAGCCCACTGACACACGGACCGGGCGGTTACGGGGCCGCCATATTGGCGTCAGTTGAGGACAATGCCAAATGTCAGTCATTTTGAATCTGAGGTGTTCGAGTGACGTTTTGCGGTAGAGAACGTCAGTTTGAATGGCGCTTGATGTCATCTATGACGTTGATATGTCTGGGCTGATGACTTTAGTGATCTAATAATTTCTTAGACTATATTCCTTACTTTATTAATAATTTAAACTTATATTTGTATGTGGTAATGTCTACAACTATTAATCCGAATTTGATATTTTGAAGCTGCTAATACCAAATAATACACACTTTCGAAAGAAGTAGTCACTTCGATTCTTGTTGAAACTTTGTTAGCTTGACCACATACTCGTACTTCTAACAATTTACATTTGTGTACAAATACTAAAAATATATATCAATGTGTTTTAACTTACAGTGTGAAATTTACCGATGACTCTTATCAAAATATTAACCAGTATTAACCATTTAAAATCGTCCAATTGTACTTACATGCTATGATCTAATCATTAAGTTAAGACGTGACCTATTTTAATTACAGTATTGTTCTCAATTAAAACGAATCTCTTTAAGGAGTGTGAAGTAGTTAACAACGATTCACACATCTGTTTATTTAGAATTCTTGCGTTACTGACTGACTGAGAGACATCCTACAGCCGAAACTATTGGGCGGACGAAGAAGAAATTTGGCATGTATGTTCCTTGGGGACCAAAGGGCGCACTAAGGAGGCATTTTCCGGGATCGAACAGAAACTTTACATAAATGAAAGTGTACGAGCGTAGCTGCGGGCATCCTCTAATAAACATATAAACGAAAAATTTATTGAAAATGGAGCTAATAGTATTTAACAGCTCTTTGTCTAAATCACGAAATATCGCTATCCCTTTGGGTTGCGGTGGTCAGACGGCTGTCACTGTGCGGAAAAGCGAATATTATGTCAAATCTAATCAGGTTAGACTAGTAAGCGGACCCTATGTTACAAGGTTAAAGTCTTGGAAGCAACTGGCATAACGCTAGGACGGTGATGATGAGTATCATATAGACTGCGTGCGTATCTAGAATTATGTTTTAAAAACGACTGAAGCGACGAATGACAGATAAGAAGTACATATTTAAGCATCACAAAGCATATGTCCCAAATTAGTAGTCTTTAATGTGAATTACTTTTTCTGTCCCTGTAGTCAAGTGGCATTCTACCCGTTAAGTGCAAAAATGTACGGAACTGACAGACTTTTAATATGTCACGTGGTTAACAAAGAACGAATATTTTCTTTATTCTGAACGAACGGAACGAGTATGTTACCATGGCAGCCGAACAATAGCGATAGTAGAAATCACAAACGAACGCCACTTGTCAGAGCCGGCATTTTCTTGTTAATTCTTAATTATATACCTTGGTAGCCTTGACTCTTCAGCCAGGTGTATTCTGCTTAGTGACCATGAGTGGGGAGCCTAGTCCACTAGCTCTGGTGGTCGATTATGAATAGGTAGCTCTGGAAGCTGCCAGCAAAGGCACGTGAGGGCTTGTAGCCTTCCCTGGTTTGGTTGGACATGGTAGGAAGACTGGACTACTCCTGTACCCAATCTTCTTCCCGTAGGATGTCTTTGGTTGGCCGTCGAACTGGCTCTGGCTCTCATTTCTCCACGAGCCGGCGATTCGAAGGAATTTTCCACCTCATAACAAAAAAATGTGGCCTAGTCCATGGTAACACTTGATAGTCTTCGATGAGAAAAGTTTCTTTACATTTTCAAATACGCCTATCTTGGAGTTTATTCATCAACTTCCTAATTTCGCTTTAATTAACATACAAATCGTTGAAATGACAGGTAGGCAATTTCTACGGATTTAATTTAGCTGGTTAGCGCTAATCGACTAATCACATTTCATGAACGTGCACGCATTATTTGAATAATAATATGTGTGAATGATCTTTGTTCATTTGGTTATGTAGAGAAGCAGCATATGTGACTATTTTCAATGTATAAGGATCGCAAAGGCATTCAACGAATTAAAAATGTATGGGAATTACTGTACAATAGGTACAAACAACGAATTCTTAATTTAGGTTGACCTAAATAACTAAGTCATGTTTTTCTTCCATTAGCAATATGTGACGGAGTGTGAAATCTCATGTTACTGTTTTGATTTGACACTTCAATTTTTATTTTTGTTATTTTTAACTATAAGGCCGTATCCATATCTTACAAATGCCGCTCAGGAGCCGTGTGCTGCGTGCATGTGTTTGATTCTGAGCCGACCGAGCGCTGTTCGCGCGCATGTTGTGCACCGCTCGTGACTAGTGGAATACCACGCACGAGAGGATCGCACACTACAGACGTATGTATATCATTTATTATTATTATTTAAACTGCAGTAAACTGATGTGTATGCGCGCGAGCAACACTCACAGTCAGGTATCGTTTGCACCACGAGTTGCTCGCAACGGCACGCACGCGCTTCGCGTATACGTTGCATTTGCACCACTTTCGTCAGATCTGGACACAGCCTTATACGTGTACATACACTAAACGGTCAAGTTGGATAATGGCGCAATAGGGCTCCTAGCATGTCTATGACAGTCAAGGAGCTTACTATGTACAATTTGAAGCACGCCTGTATAGGTATACAATATGGTTAGTTAGTTTTTGCAGAGGAAACCTAACAGACAGGTAATCACCTGAATGAACTCCGTCTGCCCTAGACCAGTAGTCTTCATCAAAAAGTAGTAAAATGAGAGGGGATTATTCATCAAAACAAAGAACCATCTTGAATATTACCAGATGCAAATTATGTTTTAAAATTGCAAATAGTATAGAATTCTAAAGGTTTATTCAAACGAGTTATTTGTTTGTACGTGACCTAATCTGTTTCACGGCCGTGGGTGGAACTACGACTTGGCATTTACAAATTATGACAACTATTCCCTATGCAGACGCCCTAATCTAACATTTTGAACTATTTAATTTAAACCGCATATCTTTCGCCCGTTTACATTTATGTAAGTAGTTTGGAGTTTACGCAATCTCTTGGAGCAATCTAAAATAGTTCGTGCGGTATTTTTCTCATATCTAAACTGTTTTATAGGTTATCGTATAGATAGCCATCCGTCGGTCCGTATAACGATATGAAAGTATAATCTCTTATAAGCATTTCAATTGCCAGATGGACTTTTTATAAACGTGCCCTGCATTGCGTTCGTTCTATTATCGTCATTTTTATCTCTGCATTCAGGTTACCTATATGTTTTTAAGGCGCTGTCCTAAGCGACTGTTTTGGTAAATGAGGAAGTGAAGCAGGGGAGGTAAAGGGAGCTTAGCTCCGTCTACTGCGGGGCGCCCCCCTTCATTCTCGTCGCGTGCCGCCGTATTCTGGCGACATCCGTATTCCAATATTTCAAAATCGCAAGCAAAACGTTTTAGCATATTGAATTGAGATACTGATATTAAAATTTATATTACATACATCAATCTATTTGTACAATATAGGCATAGCGCAATTTTTGTTCTCAGTGCAGCCATGAGCAAAACTGGTTTACGTTAGACGTTATAGGTATTAAATGTTGACGAAAGTAGGTAAATACCTACGTGCCGTAAAATGATAAAAATAATTAAGTCAGTTCCATGTATGGAGAGGCCATTATTATGTTTGTTTTGTTTTTGTATAAAAATAGTGAAGCAGTTCATAGAATACCTACATCCAATTCCATTCCTGCCAGTTTTCAAATCTGTTTTGCAATAAATTGGCTGTGACATACGGGCGGACAGACAGACAGACATTGCGGATCTATAAGGGTTCCGTTTTTACAATTTTTGGCTACGGTACCCTAAAAAACACAATACTGCTCTACTAAGCGCAAAAGCCGTATCTCAACTAAAGCGAGTTACGAGATAATTGAAGTTTAGTAAAAGTTGACTTCTTTTATTTATTTATGGATGTTTATTGTGATTATCCTCGCGACTGGTGAGAGGCCGGAAATCGGCCGCATAAAAAAAGTGCCTGTCTGGCGAGAGGCCGGAACCCGGCCGATCGTCATAGCTCAAGTTACAAAACATTTTAAAACTATGTTATTATATCTATCTTGCTTGCACCTATATCAATGTGCTTATGAAAGAGCATGCAAGCCAATAATATTGGCGCGTTGGGAAGGATTTTTTTAATCTATGCTCAGTGCGAGTTAGCCGAGTTGCCGCGAACATACGAAAATTTCGCCACTTACATAAAGTGAATTTGTTAAGTGATTTATCGTGAATTGCTCGTGATTTTTAAACAGAAAGGATGTTTGGGTAAGTAACCTAATATTAAATACCTTCTACTTGTGTTTTATGTAAGTTTTCATTCAAAATATATCATCATCAGTAAAATTGAATGCTCGCGACTGCCAAAATCAAAACATTCGTGCATGATTTTAGGCAAAACGTAAAAGCAATCTATCTATTTATTTGCTTGTTTAGTGAGAATATATCATAATTTATGCTTGTACAATAGTTAAATACGCAGAATTGGTGCATAAATTCAATAATTCTAGTAAATACGCAATGTTAGTATCGCCGTCCCAAAATGAAATCCGAGCCATTCACATCGGCTTTTGTTCGGGCGACTTCGTGGAATTCCGTGTGACGTCATCGGGACGATTGTTCAGGGAATAGTATGGAAACGGCTTCGATAATATTATCAAATTTTTATATAATTTTGTGGACCATAAGTTTTTTGTTTAATTTGAATTCATGATTTGATGATGTTATTTTATGGACTGTGGACGTAATATTTAGAGTTTTTTTTTGGAACGAAGTTCCTTATCGCGCGTTGCGAAAGGGGAAAAGACGGAAAAATAAAAAAAAAAGTTGTAAAGACAACTTTTTGCTATAGTAAGCTGTTGTAAGCCGTGTGGCGTGCGCATGTTTCTCTATCTGTCTCTCTCTCTCTCTCTCTCTCTTATAGAAAATGACATCTATTTGTGAATCCAAGATGGCGGACGGGACATTTTTAATAAAATTAATATGGGTGTCATTTTCGGGGTTTTTATGGATTCTGGTCACAAAAATGACATATATTTGGGAATCCAAGGTGGCGGACGGGACATTTTTAATAAAATTAATATGGGTATCGTTTTCGGGGTATATATGGAGTCTGGTCACGAAAATGACATCTATTTGGGAATCTAAGATGGCGGACGGGACATTTTTAGTAAAATTGATATTGGTATCATTTTCGGGGTTTTTATGGATTCTGGTCACGAAAATGACATCTATTTGGAAACCCAAGATGGCGGACGGGACATTTTTAATAACATTAATATGAATATAATTTTCGGGGTCATCATGCATTCTGATAACGTAAATTACATTTATTTGGGGATCCAAGACATTAAGATAAAAACGTGCGCATTTGAGCTAAGAACGAAACATAAAATCAGGTGTGAGTCGGACTCGCCCATTTAGAATTCTGTACTAGAGGTATCCACTTAACATACCCATTATCTTCACCTAACAAAGTACCACTATCACTTTTCCGCCAGCACAAATAACTTTGTATTCCATAGTATTCGTATAGACAACAAAGTTATATTTGCGGTTTATGAACATGTGATATATCTCAAAAACTGCTGACTACATATCGTTCAAACTAATTTTCCTTAGAAGTTTTCATTACGATCTATAGGATATATGATTTTTAGATTTTTCACTCTATTACTTTAAAAGTTTTGAGGGGCACTCATTTTATCACTTTGGAAGCGTTTATCTTTCAAACGGTTGAACTTGCGCCAATATTGTTTTTGTAACATGAATGTTATTTTAAAAGATCTATCGATAGACATCCCGCATGTATATTCAGTTAAAATTTTATTATATTTTTTATTACATAAAAATATTAAAAAAATATAAGTATAAATATTTTTATATAAAATATTTTATATTTATGTATAAAATCCAAAATGAATACATTAATGGCGATATTAATAAGAAAGTTGAAAGTCAACAGATAAGTATTAATTTCACACAAAAATAATATGACTGTAAAAAAGCCTTATCCATACTATTATAGCCGTTCCGCAATCGGCCGCGCGCATGCGCGCCATCTGGCTGTCGCGCATGCGCAGTCGTGTTCGAGATAAGATAAAATGGCGAATAAATATGCGAAATTACAGATGTTTGTAAGCGTTTTTCTAATTGTTTTAGTAAGGAAAGTATTTACTGTTTTTATTTATGTTATACAGAATATTATGTACTATTTGTAAAATGAGAGATATTGATAAATTTGCATAATTACCTCTTCATAAAGGTATGATTGTGAAGGTAGTAATTTGAGTGTCAATCTCAGATGGGTTGCTTTATTTGTATACGGATATAATATATATATATATATTATATATATATATATATATATATATATATATATATATATATATATATATATATATATATATATATATATATATATATATATTTAGATTCTTCATAAAGTTTCCTATAGATTGGTATATAAATATTCTTACGTTATTACACATTATAATCTTAAAACTGCTGAAAATAAAGAGGGAAATAAAAAATGCGATCAATTTGTGTAACATTTATATATATTTTCAAAATTAAAACAATTAGAACGAAGTTTTTGTTTAATCTCACAGCTACATATTATATTTACACAATATAATTATTATTTCACATGTTTTCATACATATTTTTTACACCACGGCTATTAAAAATCACGGCGTGAATTATCACACGCTCGTGTACTCACAAAAAAACATAGAAATTTCAAGTGGTTTTGAAGAGTGTCGGGCTATTAAAACGACTTGATTTATGTGTTACAGTGTAGCTCGGTTCAAGGGCACTTTATAAAATACACATCAGATGTATAACTTTGTTTATTAAAACGTATGATACAAATAAAGCAACCCATCTGAGATTGACACTCAAATTACTACCTTCACAATCATACCTTTATGAAGAGGTAATTATGCAAATTTATCAATATCTCTCATTTTACAAATAGTACATAATATTCTGTATAACATAAATAAAAACAGTAAATACTTTCCTTACTAAAACAATTAGAAAAACGCTTACAAACATCTGTAATTTCGCATATTTATTCGCCATTTTATCTTATCTCGAACACGACTGCGCATGCGCGACAGCCAGATGGCGCGCATGCGCGCGGCCGATTGCGGAACGGCTATAATAGTATGGATAAGGCTTTTTTACAGTCATATTATTTTTGTGTGAAATTAATACTTATCTGTTGACTTTCATTTTTCTTATTAATATCGCCATTGATGTATTCATTTTGGATTTTATACATAAATATAAAATATTTTATATAAAAATATTTATACTTATATTTTTTTAATATTTTTATGTAATAAAAAATATAATAAAATTTTAACTGAATATACATGCGGGATGTCTATCGATAGATCTTTTAAAATAACATTCATGTTACAAAAACAATATTGGCGCAAGTTCAACCGTTTGAAAGATAAACGCTTCCAAAGTGATAAAATGAGTGCCCCTCAAAACTTTTAAAGTAATAGAGTGAAAAATCTAAAAATCATATATCCTATAGATCGTAATGAAAACTTCTAAGGAAAATTAGTTTGAACGATATGTAGTCAGCAGTTTTTGAGATATATCACATGTTCATAAACCGCAAATATAACTTTGTTGTCTATACGAATACTATGGAATACAAAGTTATTTGTGCTGGCGGAAAAGTGATAGTGGTACTTTGTTAGGTGAAGATAATGGGTATGTTAAGTGGATACCTCTAGTACAGAATTCTAAATGGGCGAGTCCGACTCACACCTGATTTTATGTTTCGTTCTTAGCTCAAATGCGCACGTTTTTATCTTAATGTCTTGGATCCCCAAATAAATGTAATTTACGTTATCAGAATGCATGATGACCCCGAAAATTATATTCATATTAATGTTATTAAAAATGTCCCGTCCGCCATCTTGGGTTTCCAAATAGATGTCATTTTCGTGACCAGAATCCATAAAAACCCCGAAAATGATACCAATATCAATTTTACTAAAAATGTCCCGTCCGCCATCTTAGATTCCCAAATAGATGTCATTTTCGTGACCAGACTCCATATATACCCCGAAAACGATACCCATATTAATTTTATTAAAAATGTCCCGTCCGCCACCTTGGATTCCCAAATATATGTCATTTTTGTGACCAGAATCCATAAAAACCCCGAAAATGACACCCATATTAATTTTATTAAAAATGTCCCGTCCGCCATCTTGGATTCACAAATAGATGTCATTTTCTATAAGAGAGAGAGAGAGAGAGAGAGAGACAGATAGAGAAACATGCGCACGCCACACGGCTTACAACAGCTTACTATAGCAAAAAGTTGTCTTTACAACTTTTTATTTTATTTTTCCGTCTTTTCCCCTTTCGCAACGCGCGATAAGGAACTTCGTTCCAAAAAAAAACTCTAAATATTACGTCCACAGTCCATAAAATAACATCATCAAATCATGAATTCAAATTAAACAAAAAACTTATGGTCCACAAAATTATATAAAAATTTGATAATATTATCGAAGCCGTTTCCATACTATTCCCTGAACAATCGTCCCGATGACGTCACACGGAATTCCACGAAGTCGCCCGAACAAAAGCCGATGTGAATGGCTCGGATTTCATTTTGGGACGGCGATACTAACATTGCGTATTTACTAGAATTATTGAATTTATGCACCAATTCTGCGTATTTAACTATTGTACAAGCATAAATTATGGTATATTCTCACTAAACAAACAAATAAATAGATAGATTGCTTTTACGTTTTGCCTAAAATCATGCACGAATGTTTTGATTTTGGCAGTCGCGAGCATTCAATTTTACTGATGATGATATATTTTGAATGAAAACTTACATAAAACACAAGTAGAAGGTATTTAATATTAGGTTACTTACCCAAACATCCTTTCTGTTTAAAAATCACGAGCAATTCACGATAAATCACTTAACAAATTCACTTTATGTAAGTGGCGAAATTTTCGTATGTTCGCGGCAACTCGGCTAACTCGCACTGAGCATAGATTAAAAAAATCCTTCCCAACGCGCCAATATTATTGGCTTGCATGCTCTTTCATAAGCACATTGATATAGGTGCAAGCAAGATAGATATAATAACATAGTTTTAAAATGTTTTGTAACTTGAGCTATGACGATCGGCCGGGTTCCGGCCTCTCGCCAGACAGGCACTTTTTTTATGCGGCCGATTTCCGGCCTCTCACCAGTCGCGAGGATAATCACAATAAACATCCATAAATAAATAAAAGAAGTCAACTTTTACTAAACTTCAATTATCTCGTAACTCGCTTTAGTTGAGATACGGCTTTTGCGCTTAGTAGAGCAGTATTGTGTTTTTTAGGGTACCGTAGCCAAAAATTGTAAAAACGGAACCCTTATAGATCCGCAATGTCTGTCTGTCTGTCCGCCCGTATGTCACAGCCAATTTATTGCAAAACAGATTTGAAAACTGGCAGGAATGGAATTGGATGTAGGTATTCTATGAACTGCTTCACTATTTTTATACAAAAACAAAACAAACATAATAATGGCCTCTCCATACATGGAACTGACTTAATTATTTTTATCATTTTACGGCACGTAGGTATTTACCTACTTTCGTCAACATTTAATACCTATAACGTCTAACGTAAACCAGTTTTGCTCATGGCTGCACTGAGAACAAAAATTGCGCTATGCCTATATTGTACAAATAGATTGATGTATGTAATATAAATTTTAATATCAGTATCTCAATTCAATATGCTAAAACGTTTTGCTTGCGATTTTGAAATATTGGAATACGGATGTCGCCAGAATACGGCGGCACGCGACGAGAATGAAGGGGGGCGCCCCGCAGTAGACGGAGCTAAGCTCCCTTTACCTCCCCTGCTTCACTTCCTCATTTACCAAAACAGTCGCTTAGGACAGCGCCTTAAAAACATATAGGTAACCTGAATGCAGAGATAAAAATGACGATAATAGAACGAACGCAATGCAGGGCACGTTTATAAAAAGTCCATCTGGCAATTGAAATGCTTATAAGAGATTATACTTTCATATCGTTATACGGACCGACGGATGGCTATCTATACGATAACCTATAAAACAGTTTAGATATGAGAAAAATACCGCACGAACTATTTTAGATTGCTCCAAGAGATTGCGTAAACTCCAAACTACTTACATAAATGTAAACGGGCGAAAGATATGCGGTTTAAATTAAATAGTTCAAAATGTTAGATTAGGGCGTCTGCATAGGGAATAGTTGTCATAATTTGTAAATGCCAAGTCGTAGTTCCACCCACGGCCGTGAAACAGATTAGGTCACGTACAAACAAATAACTCGTTTGAATAAACCTTTAGAATTCTATACCATTTGCAATTTTAAAACATAATTTGCATCTGGTAATATTCAAGATGGTTCTTTGTTTTGATGAATAATCCCCTCTCATTTTACTACTTTTTGATGAAGACTACTGGTCTAGGGCAGACGGAGTTCATTCAGGTGATTACCTGTCTGTTAGGTTTCCTCTGCAAAAACTAACTAACCATATTGTATACCTATACAGGCGTGCTTCAAATTGTACATAGTAAGCTCCTTGACTGTCATAGACATGCTAGGAGCCCTATTGCGCCATTATCCAACTTGACCGTTTAGTGTATGTACACGTATAAGGCTGTGTCCAGATCTGACGAAAGTGGTGCAAATGCAACGTATACGCGAAGCGCGTGCGTGCCGTTGCGAGCAACTCGTGGTGCAAACGATACCTGACTGTGAGTGTTGCTCGCGCGCATACACATCAGTTTACTGCAGTTTAAATAATAATAATAAATGATATACATACGTCTGTAGTGTGCGATCCTCTCGTGCGTGGTATTCCACTAGTCACGAGCGGTGCACAACATGCGCGCGAACAGCGCTCGGTCGGCTCAGAATCAAACACATGCACGCAGCACACGGCTCCTGAGCGGCATTTGTAAGATATGGATACGGCCTTATAGTTAAAAATAACAAAAATAAAAATTGAAGTGTCAAATCAAAACAGTAACATGAGATTTCACACTCCGTCACATATTGCTAATGGAAGAAAAACATGACTTAGTTATTTAGGTCAACCTAAATTAAGAATTCGTTGTTTGTACCTATTGTACAGTAATTCCCATACATTTTTAATTCGTTGAATGCCTTTGCGATCCTTATACATTGAAAATAGTCACATATGCTGCTTCTCTACATAACCAAATGAACAAAGATCATTCACACATATTATTATTCAAATAATGCGTGCACGTTCATGAAATGTGATTAGTCGATTAGCGCTAACCAGCTAAATTAAATCCGTAGAAATTGCCTACCTGTCATTTCAACGATTTGTATGTTAATTAAAGCGAAATTAGGAAGTTGATGAATAAACTCCAAGATAGGCGTATTTGAAAATGTAAAGAAACTTTTCTCATCGAAGACTATCAAGTGTTACCATGGACTAGGCCACATTTTTTTGTTATGAGGTGGAAAATTCCTTCGAATCGCCGGCTCGTGGAGAAATGAGAGCCAGAGCCAGTTCGACGGCCAACCAAAGACATCCTACGGGAAGAAGATTGGGTACAGGAGTAGTCCAGTCTTCCTACCATGTCCAACCAAACCAGGGAAGGCTACAAGCCCTCACGTGCCTTTGCTGGCAGCTTCCAGAGCTACCTATTCATAATCGACCACCAGAGCTAGTGGACTAGGCTCCCCACTCATGGTCACTAAGCAGAATACACCTGGCTGAAGAGTCAAGGCTACCAAGGTATATAATTAAGAATTAACAAGAAAATGCCGGCTCTGACAAGTGGCGTTCGTTTGTGATTTCTACTATCGCTATTGTTCGGCTGCCATGGTAACATACTCGTTCCGTTCGTTCAGAATAAAGAAAATATTCGTTCTTTGTTAACCACGTGACATATTAAAAGTCTGTCAGTTCCGTACATTTTTGCACTTAACGGGTAGAATGCCACTTGACTACAGGGACAGAAAAAGTAATTCACATTAAGGACTACTAATTTGGGACATATGCTTTGTGATGCTTAAATATGTACTTCTTATCTGTCATTCGTCGCTTCAGTCGTTTTTAAAACATAATTCTAGATACGCACGCAGTCCATATGATACTCATCATCACCGTCCTAGCATTATGCCAGTTGCTTCCAAAACTTTAACCTTGTAACATAGGGTCCGCTTACTAGTCTAACCAGGGGAGCGATTCAGAATCGTTCGATATCTCATTTGACATTCGGTTCCGTTAATTGTCAAACGGGCTAACTCAGTTTTTGTCAAAACTATCGCATTTCCTACCAATTTTATGCATTCAGTATGAAGTAAATTAATAAATAAACCGAATTCAATGAATATTTGTTCAAAATATCTCTGATGGGCGGCTAAAAGACGAGGACAATAATTTGACATATCGTACGATAACTTGTCGTGACATTCTGAATCGGCCTGCTGATTAGATTTGACATAATATTCGCTTTTCCGCACAGTGACAGCCGTCTGACCACCGCAACCCAAAGGGATAGCGATATTTCGTGATTTAGACAAAGAGCTGTTAAATACTATTAGCTCCATTTTCAATAAATTTTTCGTTTATATGTTTATTAGAGGATGCCCGCAGCTACGCTCGTACACTTTCATTTATGTAAAGTTTATGTTCGATCCCGGAATTCCGGAAAATGCCTCCTTAGTGCGCCCTTTTGGTCCCCAAGGAACATACATGCCAAATTTCTTCTTCGTCCGCCCAATAGTTTCGGCTGTAGGATGTCTCTCAGTCAGTCAGTAACGCAAGAATTCTAAATAAACAGATGTGTGAATCGTTGTTAACTACTTCACACTCCTTAAAGAGATGCGTTTTAATTGAGAACAATACTGTAATTAAAATAGGTCACGTCTTAACTTAATGATTAGATCATAGCATGTAAGTACAATTGGACTGGAATACTGGTTAATATTTTGATAAGAGTCATCGGTAAATTTCACACTGTAAGTTAAAACACATTGATATATATTTTTAGTATTTGTACACAAATGTAAATTGTTAGAAGTATGCGGTCAAGCTAACAAAGTTTCAACAAGAATCGAAGTGACTACTTCTTTCGAAAGTGTGTATTATTTGGTATTAGCAGCTTCAAAATATCAAATTCGGATTAATAGTTGTAAACATTACCACATACAAATATAAGTTTAAATTATTAATAAAGTAAGGAATATAGTCTAAGAAATGATTAGATCACTAAAGTCATCAGCCCAGACATATCAACGTCATAGATGACATCAAGCGCCATTCAAACTGACGTTCTCTACCGCAAAACGTCACTCGAACAGCTCAGATTCAAAATGACTGACATTTGGCATTGTTCTCAACTGACGCCAATATGGCGGCCTCGTAACCGCCCGGTCCGTGTGTCAGTGGGCTTAAAGGCGTTGAAATGATGTAACAACACAACTTGGAAATTAAGTGTCAACTATCACAAATGTCCTGGCGGCTCTAAAGTGGGGGAAACTTTAATTAGAACCCTGTATTCAACTGAAAGTGTTGTTTGTATGTATTGTATGAGTCCGCCAGTAGCACATTATCGCTTTTCGATTACCATTGAGTATTAACTTGGAGTTACGCCGATCATTCTTGTAAATTTTAATATGTTGTACACGTGATTCTGAGCTTTAGGGTTACGGATTTAGATTCAAATTGTTTTGGATGGGTAACGTTTTCATAAAAGTAGATCTGACGGTAGACAGCTTGTGTGAAGATCATGTGTGGTCTGCTATGCTGCGCAGTATTAAATTGAAATAAAATGGCCTCAATTGTAATGCAGGAAAGATGCTATTTGCTTACTTATGACATTGTATGAAACTGTGTGGATTATCTACACTAATATTATAAAGAGGGAAAATTTGTATTTTTGTTTGTTTGTTTGTAACGAATACACTCAAAAACTACTGGACCGATTTTAAAAATTCACCATAAGAAAGCTACATTATCTGCGAGTAACATAGGCTATATTTTATATTAGGAAAAATAGTGTTCCGTAAGATATTTAGGTTTTTCGGATCCAAGTTGTAAAAAATAATCCAAAAAAGTTTCTTATTTGGCGTACGCCGCCTTAACTAAAAAAGATAGAACCATAAAATGTTGTAATTAATTAAAGACCTTAAAAATATCTACAAAAAAGTCCGCAAAACACTATACCTATCTATTTCGAGTAAAGCACAACCAGCATTTTTTTATTTAAAATCTTGAATTTTTTTAGGACTTCATTTAAACGCATTTATGTTAACCCATGTTAGGAGGCATGTAAGGAGTAATGACTTCTTATCAAAATAAAATATTTTGTCACAAAGTACTGTTTATGTAGATAATATTTAGTCTTTAATTCATTAAAATTGGACGTTTGGTTTGAAAGTTATGGCGAAATCAATCTAAACAAATAAATAAAATTGAAGTGTCTGTTTGTAATATTAAAATAACCACTTTTTACTAAATGCATATGGATGTATACACGGTACATATTACCGAAATGACATTTTTTAAAATTTTTGTCTGTCTATCTGTCTGTCTGTTTGTTCTCGCTAATCTCTGGAACGGCTGGGCTTTCCCTGGCAGATAACTGATGTACCAAGGAGTAACTTAGGCTATAAATTAACCGGGTACGTGTCCCTCAGGACGCGATTGAAACCGCAGGAAACAGCTAGTGTTATTATAAGATGATATTATCTACTGTGGATATAATTTGAACATAAGTGCTTATACATGATATTAGAATTATAAACTAGAGGTAAATTAGGGCAATAGGCTAAAGTTGTTATGTAGATGAATAATTGTTATTTATCACGTAACATTGGAGATACAAAGAGCGTTTACGAAAGAGCTAGTTAAACATTCTGTAAAACAATCGTAGGTACTTAAATGATAAAATATACCATATAAATCTATTCAAAATGAATCCACTCGCAAATAAACATTAACATTGTATTTTCTTTGGTTTACGCGAATGTTAAACATTAAAATTAAACTATAGCTTACGGATTTTATCACATTGTATTGGTTTCACTTTGTATCATGAATTGGTCAACAAAATCATTTCATATTGGTAGCCGTTACCTATTTCAAAAAACAAAAATGTCCTGGTAGTACATTTATGCCCAACCCCATATTTTTAAGTCATTCGAACTTTAATTTAGCCTCTTTGTAATGAATCTTTCAGCATTGTCAACTTTTAGTACCTGATTCGGAATACTCTAAAAGTATCTTCAATTCCAAAGGGAAGTAGACGGTGGGTATATTTTAGTTCCTTGATAAGAAAGAAGATTATTATTTATTTTATTATTATTATAAATATTTTGATTTTGCTGGGCAATAAATTAAATTGTGTTATTATAATAAAACACTATTTTAAGAAGTTTTTACTATAACACTAAAGTTCTGAGTCACGGGCACATGTAGGGTTGCAACCCTGCTTGTGCTATTTCCTTCTATCGCATTCCTGCCACGAGATCCTAGTTATAGACTGCCAATTTCAAACGTAAAGAATAAAAAAATACCCATCCAAAATTATAGTTATATTCTTACTTACCCATCCAAGATTATACCACTTGCAGGGTTCCTGTTCTTTCCTTCTATCGTTTTCCTGCCACGATATCCTAATTACAGATGATCATTTCCATCACATGGATTAACATCCATGCGATGGAAATGTCTGTGTGCTGCCCAAACAGCGAGTTTGTTTTTATACAAATTGCAAATGTTTATCATCATTTGTTTCTGAATCGCGAATGCTTGTTCCCTATTGTACCAAACGATATGCAACATATTTACTATGTACACGACATACCTATGTTGAACGATCAACAGGTAGGTACGCTATGTGCGGTCAGCCTAAAACTATTTATTTATATTTATTTATTTATATACTCACGCCTGTATCCCCGAAGGGGTAGGCAGAGGTGTAATATTACACCCGCATTTCGCCATAAATTTTTAGGTCCCACGTAATAGGGGGCGAGCCTATTGCCGTACCGGGCACATTACCAGACTCTGAGCTGCTACTGAGAATTTCATAACGGAAAAACCCAATAACACTTTGCCCGACCCGGGAATCGAACCCGAGACCTCCCAATCCCACGCGCACATTTATGCTGCGAGACCAACGACACAGCCTAAAACTATCAATAAATAATTATGAACGCGTCATCATCGGCATCTACTTTGAAATAGATTGTGTGGTTTCATTCGATCCACATTAAATTAATACTGATAACAGTCAAACTGTCAACATCGCATTAATTGAACATCATTATAATTGCAGTGGAATGATAAATCTGGTTGAATAGAGTGTATTTATCTGAGTCAGATTGTACCTAGCTGACTAAATAAAGCACTAGGCTATGTCCTAAATATACACAATTACAGTCTGTCAAACAAATAAGCCTGTTGTTTATTTCAATTCGACCTTGCAGCCACTCTTTTTAGAGAAAGGTGCACCACAAAATTCAGTATTAGTTTCCTCGAACCAGGTTTACCTATAGACTACTAAATATTACGAGACTTAGCCTTGAATACCTATTAAAAGATTTTCTTTCTTCCAAGATTGTAATTTGGCCTATATTCAAATGATGCTTATAAAAGTACCTGTATAATATCTATTGTAAAAGCGACGATAGCCTAGTGGTGTACGTAACGGAATGCCGAGACGATGGTCTTGGGTTTGATCCCCAGTTATCCCGGGCACACACCTATGGCTTTTCGAAGTTATGTGTGTTAAAAATGTTAATTATCGCTCGCTTAATAATGTGCCCGGTAGATAGCAATGGGCTCGCCCCCTACATTATGTATAAAACAACAATTTGCCTCAAAGGGCAAAGTATGCCTAGCGACCAGCGACGCATTCTAAGTAAGGCTGATAAGCATTACCCGTTATACAGATTTTCTTTTAAAAACTACATAACTTATTATGTATCAATGACCCCTAGATATAATTTATCAAAGCGGCCGCCATTTTACTGCTGTTTTATCGAAAATACTGGGTGATATTTTCACCAAACTGTTGTGTTTGGAAAGTCGTTCGGTGCCTTATTGAATAGCTGGTTAGCATACCGTAGGCGCGAATGACCCAATCATTTGAGTTTAGGGGACAATTTCTCGTTGTGATTGTATTCTACATGAAATTGTAAAGCACATTTATAGTAATATAATCTTAATAAATAAAATCCTTGCGTTACTGACTGACTGACAGACACGCTACAGCCGAAACTATTGGGCGCAGGAAGCTGAAATTTGGCATGTATGTTCCTTGGGGACCGTAGGGGTGCACTAAGAAGGGATTTCCCGAAATTCCCACGGGATCGACCCAAACGGGTAAATAAAAAAAAATGCAGGCGTAGCTGCATGCGTCCTCTAGTATAATATAATATTCTACCACATTCACACAACACCATCTAGTCCCAAACTAAGCAGAAGCTTGTCCTATGGGTACTAGATAATGAATAAACGTACATATATACTTTTTTTTTGTAAATACATACATATTATACATATAAACACCCTGACCAAGACAAACATCCATGTTCACGCACACAAATGTTTGACTTGAGCGGGAATCAAACCCGCGATCTTCGGCGTAGCAGTCACTTACTCTCCCGCGGCGCCAACCGGTCGTCATTCATAGTAATATGTACGTAACCGACTGCCGAGACGATGGTCTCGGGTTCGATTCCCAGCTACCCCGGGCACATACCTCTGACTTTTCGAAGTTATGTCATATGTATATTAAAAATATGAGTATTAAAAAAATGATAATTATCGCTCGCTAACAATGTGCCCGGTAGATGGCAATAGGCTCGCCCCTATTACATTGGGACCCAAACATAACTGGCGAAGTGTGGGTGTGTAATACACCTTTGCCTACCCCTTCAGGGATAAAAGGCGTGAAGTTATGTTATGTGTTATGTTTATTCCTAGTTGTATTTTAAATGCCTTTTTCTGCTTTTTACTTACATACATACATATGTATATGATAAACCTATATGACGCGTTGAGCACAATAGGTATATTGCAGCCCGACTACCATACTTGCTCTACTTTCAGGATAGACTGGTAGCAGGACCTTGCAAGGTTATTAATTTATCAGATATTTGCTGCAGATGGCCTCATCTACAGCAAATATGTGACTAACAAAAAATTAGGTAAGTATTTTATCAAATACTTTTTTTGGAATAGTACTATTATAAATATACTTACCAATATTCGAAATCATATTCTCATCAACAGCATCCTAGCATTGTCAGTTTGCGATTCCAGACCCTCGACCTTGGAGGCCGGTGTCCCTTTTGATATCATACAGTAAAATTAATTTGTAGACAGAAAAGCAATAATAGAACTTATTTTTACAATAAAATCAGGATTGTTTAATTCCGTGATCAATACTATAATATGATGAAATTAAATTGATCCAGCGTTATTCAATCAATCTCTTCCAGACAACCTTAGGGTGGACAAGTATGATATAACTCTTGTTGTTTCATACACTATTGCTTAAAAATGTTGTATCATTTTTAAATCACAAAGATCAAATAACACACTAAGAACACCCAAACTGTTTAGCCGTTAGTAGCATTCAGCGACTAATTTATTTATTTAACTTTGCTCTACAAAAATGTGGCACACACCGTACACATTCAAAATTAATGCCCTATGCTCTCCCTCCTAGTCCGCCAAAGATTCTACAGAAAAAATTAGACAGCAGATGCGTTACTGGAGAAAATGTTTATAATATTAAAATGTAGAAAAATAAGTATTTAGTTAGCATTGTGTTTCATTTGGACATTCAACTCTCAACATAATATACTGTCAAGAACAACCACAAGTACTGCACCAAAACAATCTGCAAATTGGTAAAATTTCGAATACGGTAAGGTTGACATTTCTAAGCTGAAGCAAGACAATACTCAGGCATAATTATATCAATCAATTAACAAAACATAACTGTCTCCGAAAGCTCATTGGAAGCTGTGCTGCGACTAATTGTTCAAAGTGCATCGCCCCTGAAAACATCCATCAACTGTCGATGGAGACTGTCAGAACCAAAATAGGAAGAAAGACTCTGTGAAAATGATTCTTCGATGAAGGGATGATTTGTCTTTTCATATCCCCATAACAGAATGTTTTGTTTATTATTCGTATAATCGTATATATTAGTATCTTAGCCAATCCAAACTATAAGATTTTGTTGTATTTTTCTGAATACTTCAGTTTACAATATAACTATAGCAACTATAGTTATAGCAAATATGGCAAGCCTTCTATCTAGAAATTAATCTTAATTTCTGACTAAAAATATATGTATTTCGGTATATTTAGCATGTACCTTTGCTTCGAGTATAGGTACCGGATAATGGAAACAACTGTACATAATACATACTCCGGTCATCTATATCAATTTAACTCATTTTTCTAGTCAGATTCAAATTATTTTTTTAAGTGTCAGTAATGCCTGACATTCTAGTAGTGTTTCGTCATATTTCTACAGCAAGGCTCCAACTTAGCTTAAACAAATACGAGTCTTTGCCATTAATATTTTGAGTTCATATGCTGCAATAATATTTAGACTTTGAATCTCCATAATGCCTTTACCCTAAATGCCCTAGTTTCAATTCTTTAGCCAAATTAGTGACGCCTGCCTACAACAGACGGATTTACCAGTTTAGTAAGACATGTGAGTATCAAAGCCGAATATGAAAAGGAAAGAAATTTTTTTTTCAAACTGCGACTGCGGGCAGATTTGACGGAGCACCATTCAACATGTCACAAAAATATAGTACTGCGACGCTGCTACAATAGTGCACAAAAGTAAAAGCCCGAAATACGGGACTGATCGAGCACAGCCTAATCAGATAAGCACTCAAAGAGTCCTGAGTCTTTTCAAAGGCTAGTTTTTTTTGAAAAACCTTTGTCATTTCCAGTTTTATCCGGATGATTAGCAACCCTAAACCCAATCCTGAACTCAACACCAAGAGGCCAGGATTAATTTGGCGCCAAAATGAGGTATTAAATTAGTAAACAAAGTTAAAGCAAATAATCAAAATTTCTCAGATTTGTGCTTCGGAATCGTTCTTGGAGTTTATTCATTAACTTCCTAATTTCGCTGCCGTGAACATACAATTCGTTGAAATGACAGGTACGTAAGTTCTACGGATTTAATTTAGCTGGTTGGCACTAATCGACTAATCACATTTCATGAACGTGAACGCATTATTTGAATATGAATTATTTATGAATAATCTTCATTTTTCGTTTCGTTATAAGTATAGAAAAGTAGCATCTGTGACTATTTTCGATGAATGAAGGTTCGCAAAGGCATGAAAAATGTATGTCAATTACTGTTTAACAGGTACTGACGACAAATTTTGAATTTAGGTTGACCTAAATTATTACGCCATGTTTTCTTCCATTAGCAATATATGGCGGAGTGTAAAATCTCTTCTTGCTGTTTTGATTTGAAACTTGTTTTTATTTTTGTTATTTTAAAACCATCAAAGGTGGTGTCCAGATCTGACAAATGACGTTCAAGAGCCGCGCGCGTGCTGTGTTTCTGAGCCACCCGAGCGCTGTTCGCGCACATGCTGTGCACAGCTCGTGTCTAGTGGAATACTGCGCACGTGAGGCTCGCAAACTACAGACGTGTGCATCTCATGTATTTGTTTAAACTGCAGTGAACTGACGTGTATGCGTGCGAGCTGCACGCACAGACCTCGCGTGCACCACGCAGCGTTGTGTGAGTAGTTCGCAGACAACATGGACGCGCATCGCGCATACGTCGCATTCGCGCCACTTTTGTCATATCTGGACTTGGCCTGATACGTGTTCATTCGCGAACACTAAACGGTCAAGTCGATAGAGCTCGTAGCATTTCTTTTACACTCAAGGGGCTTAGTACAATTCTAAGCACGCCTGTGTATGTTAACAATATGGTTCGTTAGTTTTTGCAGGCCTAGTAAACAGGTAATCCCCTGAATAAACTCCGTCTACCCTAGACCAGTGGTCTTCATTCAGGGGATGACCTGTTTATTAGGCTTGCCCTGCAAAAACGAATGAACCATATTGTAATATGTAACAATAGTGTTTTTACAAGAATTATCAAATTAAATAAACTAGATATAATAATTTCTTTACTTGTTCTCCTCACAAGTTCAGCACTGAACTGTTCAACGTCTGATAAAATTGTAAGAGGGCTTGTCTCTGAAGTAGACAATAAGTAGTAGCAGTATGAGAGGGAATTATTTATCGAAACAAAGAACCATTTTGAATATTACCAGTTTTAAAATTGCAAGCTATGTTTTAAAATTGCAAATAGTATAGAATTCTGAAGGTTTATTAAAACGAGTTACTCGTCTGTACCAAAATACACACCTAATCTGTTTCACAGCCGTGGGTGGAAGTACGACTTGGCATTTACAAATTATGACAACTATTCCCTATGCAGACGCTCTAATCTAACATTTTGAACTATTTAATGTAAGTAAACCGAATATCTTTCGCCTGTTTACATTTATGTTAGTGGTTCGGAGTTAAAGCCATCTCTAAGAGCCATCTCAAATAGTTTGTACGGTATTTTTCTCATATCTTAACTGTTTTATAGGTTATCGTATAGATAACCGCCTGTATAACGATGTGAAAATATAACCTCTTATAAGCATTTCAATTGCCAGATGGCATTTTTATAAACGTGCCCTGCATTGCGTTCGTTCAATTATCGACATCTTTATCTCTGAATTTTGGTTACATAAACGGTTTTTAATTAGCGCTTAAACAACATTTCGTGAATATTCCGAACGTAATCTTCCTAATTTACTAATTTTAATTATTTGGAGTATTTTGTAACTGGGTGAAGAGACGTTAATAGAAAATATTTACCATGGATACGATATCAAAAGCGTAAATACTAATACTTCTATAAATAAAACACAGATGGGTCGGTTCTCAGAAATAAAATGGGAAAAGTTCCTTTGAGTTAATGGTTGCAATTTCAAATATTAAAATTTGCGTTTGTAACGTGGGACTTTTATGTTAAGCCGCTAGTACCCGCAAAATACATTTAGATTTCAAGGAGTTTTAGGCAAATCTGTACTACATTGAAAGTTGAAATTAATATAATCTATGCTAATCACTATTGAATTTAGAACGTGCCTAAAAATTTCAAGCAGTATTATAACTTCATGGAAATTCTCAGCTCGTTATAATTCTTAAAGAAATAATTTATTTCGTCAGTTGTGAGTATGTTTTTATAAATTCGCAAAATATATGGATATGATGCGTAGACATAAACAATTATTATTTATTCAAAATTCAGATCTAATTTTAGAACAAACCGAAGCCATTCAACATCGACCATACAAGATTTCGTTTTCTACGCGTATAAAGTGGATCACTAAAAATTGAACTCTAAGCAAGTTACAGTTTATCTTCAAAAGACTTTCTTGAACAAAAAACATTGTCAAAATAATTATGTACTCATCGGCGCCTGTTAGCTGTAATGTGGGATAGAGATAATACCACTACCTATTGCATTACATTAATTGACCATCTGTTTTATTGGAATTTATGAAGATACCTTGCATACTTTTTTTATAAAATGGTGATCTGATTAAACTAGTGGCATTTTGTTAAGTAACCATTTACAACAGTAACGCCTGTTTTTCAGTACAGTTAAATAGTAATGTAAGTATTATCATTGGAAAACTTGTAATGACCTCCCTTGTGGGATGTCCCGGTCCAAATGGCATTTACCCCGGTAGTGTCACACTATTTTGATGATTTAATTTTTATAAGAACCTAGGTTACAAAACTTGAATTTTCTCGCGTTAGGCATAATTATATGGCGTTAATTTAAAACCGTATAGAGTTCAGACAATACTTTACCCGTATTATATATTAAAATAGATAGCCTTTAAACTTTTTCTGTCGAAAATAAATCATAATTGCAGGTCGCTTTGATTTTTCATACACCATGTGAAACATTTTTCCAGAATACACATTCTCGAAATTCACTTCCTCACTGCACTAATGTTGACATGGGTCGACGACGCTATAGTTATATACATTAATTTTTCACAGGTAACCGATATCACTTCACAATAACCATTCATTCATATCAGCGAAAAATGACGCCATTTTGACGACCTGACGGAACAACATTTCTAAAAACTGTTTTTTCAAATATTATGCAATATATTACAAGTACAAAAAATACGAAATATCAAACTAACAATGGATTCGAAGACAACTTTGTGAGAAACTTATCTATATTAATTAAAGTAATTAATAAATATTTACATATTATCATGACGGCTACCAGCCAACGCCCGGAAAAGGCATCACAAAAATTACTAACACTTTTTTGTAAATGTTTTTATACCTGGCTAAAACAAATATTTAAAAGAATATGCTCTACTAAATTGTCAATAATTTTTTAAAGTTTCCGTTGAGAATACATTTTTGGAAAATCACAAATTCAACTTAGTTGATCGCCACAGCCCAATATGGCGGCACGGAGAAAACTAATGAACTGATTTCGTTGTGAATAATTTAATAGCGGTTCCATTTAAATTTGAATAGGTAATATAATCGACTAAGAACAAGAGGAAACCGGCCTAAATGCACAGAATTCATTAATAATTACACTAATTGAAAGGTTTTGTTACAACTTCACTCGTATTCTTGTACTAATCACATATAGCATAATGGTAACTCTAATATGAAATTAAACTAAAAAAAAATAGAAAGTACTTGAAAGTCAGAGTAAGTAAACGTCTTTCGTCAAAATAAAGTAAACTAAACTAACATCAGAAATGAAATTACGCTCATTAGTATCGATACCTATACTCAATAGGCCAAATAAAGCTGAACAAACAATTCTCGATTAAACGATCCAAATCTACCTTTCTTTATCGGACGAAACAGTTCAATTTTGAATTTTCTTTTCAGATAGAATTTAAAGAAACTAGCTTTTTTAAGAAGAATTTTTTTTGTTAAAATGTTTTTGTACATAGTCAACTTGTACGCCTTTTATGCTATTTATGTGCTTGTAAATCCTCTTCCCTTTTGCAATTATCTATTTCTTTATTGTGTGTTTTTGTTATGTGTTTATAAAAATAAGTGTCGAGATCATAGTTAACAGTTAGGTGTCGTGTTCATTTCAAAGTAAGGTTTCTTTGATAGTAGATATATATTATTTAGTAGCTACAACGCATAAAATGTACCCAATGAACTGAAATACGCTCTTTTCATAGTTTTTTTGCTTTCGATGAGGGTGCGTTGGAAATTAAATTCAAAGTGGTTTAAAAGGCCGCCTCGCCGCTTGCCACTGCGCAGAGTGGTTCAATCACCACACGAATTAATAATCATCAAACAAAACACAAAAAAGGGTGTACACCCTTGGTGTACTTTGTGTCTGTTGGTTGTATGGTTGTAAAGTCCCTTACGACACCGGATTGTTTGCTGAGCTGCGTTTCCTGAAAGCCTCGACCAAACCAACGCGTTCAGCTCGCGTCCGTAGTGGCGTGCGCGGTGGCGACTATTGCGCGTGCAAAAGATGTGCACACTGTCGCGTTCGTTCAGGCGTTCACCAGGCTGTAATCGCGACACTAAAATTCTGACTGATACAGATAGTGAAATTGAAGAAGTTTTACTTCTGTCTGTTATTATTGAAGAAGCAGAAGAACAAGAAGTGAACTTGAAGTGGGTATGATATACTGTGCCAGTGAAGTAAATACCTACTATCATTCGATAACGCCTTTGGATACATAGTATACATGAAACCAGAGAAAGGGAAGTTGAATTTCATACCATGCACTGGAAATTACGTAAAGATGAAGAGCTTTTACGTTTACTATAGAATGTCTATTGAATGCTTTGATAAACTTTTGAATATGAGGCTCTATTAAAAAGAGTACAAATAATCGCAACCCAATATCACCAGAAAACCATCTGTGTATTACTTTAAGGATATTATTAGTAAGCACTAATTTTAAAAATTCAATCATAAGCATCGTATCACAAAGCTTATAATATATATAGCGTTTTAAACTTGACAGAAACAAATATAAATTACTGGTTTCTGTTGTGCTTTCAAATATAAATTTAATGATTTAAAATAAGTAACCTTAGGCTTATACATATTTAGGCTGCAATTGTTATTTAGGTAGGTATACGATATTTTCTATTTCGTCCCGAACCTGGTCCTTTTTTCTATTATTCTTATAATCAGAACGAGATGTATCATACAACAATGGGTATTTGTGGAACTTATTTATAATTTCTTTCATTTCCACCATACTTAGAAGCCCCAAAAACACAGCTTCCTCAACAAATAATAGCTGCGTGCAGCGTTCTAACGTAACAAGCGCGATTTGATCGCCACCACCGCGTGCAGACGCTGCAGTGGACGCCGAGTCTTATCAGAGGACGCGTAGATGTGAACACGTCGCTATAAGTTTGTACACGACATCTGATCGCCACCGCGCACGCCACCGCGGACGCGAGCTGAACGTGTTGGTTTGGTCGTAGCCTAACATCTAGATTTTTCCTTAACCTCTTCTTTCACTTTCTTTTCTTTTCTTTATTGTTCCTCTTACTCTCACTCAGCAACTATTTCAGGTAGCGTGCCTCTATATCAGTTTTTATATAGCAATGCAAAGGCTTATAATTTATAGAGTGAGAAATCGAGAATTGCCTCCATTTGCAAGTTACGATCGCAGTAACTGCTTAATATCAGAAAAAAGATGCCAGGTGCTTAAGTACTGCCCGCATGCAATCAAATCAAAGCAGAAGCGATCTGTACACACGCTTAAAAAATACCAAACGACTTGACCTAAAAATCCTTACCTATCATCATCATTATTATATTCGTGAGGTTATCCCGGTTGCATTCCATATTTTTCTAACATGCTCTTACCAGATTTGATTTGAACGCATTTCTTACGTATTTATAAATGTATGTTTATCCTTTGTCTAGTACCCATAATATAAGCCCTGCTTAGTTTGGGACTAAATGGTGTTGTGTGTATGTGTTAGATAAATTATATTAAACAGTACAAGACTATTTTACACCCTTAGGGTGTGAACTTCGATAAATCTTCTTTTAGTGCTCTCCTATACCCAAAAGGAACATAACAGTTTAACAGCCGTCGGCCATTTAAAATCGAGAGAGTAAAGAGTGACTAAACAAATTAAATACAAATTAACCTACTAGGGGGCGGCACTTTCCATTTGGAAGCAACAAACGCTCACCAAGTTATAAGAATGTAATTGATTTCTAATTCAGTTTACTGTTTGTTGATTTGAAGCGTTTTCTTTTTTGTAGGCAATTGTGGAGCCGTTTTATGTTGAACTTCGTCGCTTCTGGAATATTTCCTGATTGAATGAAATATAGTAAAGTTATACTTTTATTTAAATCTGGTGACACATCAGGCCCTTTTAAATTTCGACCTATTTCTGTATTGCCAACGCTTAGTAAAATTTTTGAAAAATTAATACTTAGTCAATTGCTTAGTTATTTTAACAGACAAAATCTTCTTCACAAGAAACAGTTTGGATTTACGAGAGGTCGTTCAACTACTGACGCAGGAGTAGAGTTACTCAAAAGTATATTTACAGCTTGGGAGAAGTCGCAAGATGCTTTAGGAATTTTTTGCGACTTGTTCAAAGCCTTTGATTGTGTACATCATGATACTCTGGTCAGGAAATTATATCATTACGGCATTAGGAACAAAGCTCTTAATCTCCTGGTTTCTTATTTGGGCAACAAAATCCAGAACGTTCAAATTAATGATAAGACATTACCAGGTTCCGCTTTAATAATAAGCCGGTCAAGTGCGAGTCGGACTCGCGCACCGAGGGTTCCGTACAAACCTGTAGCTATACAGGTTTTCACAAGACCCATCACCAAGCTGGAGTCTACTCGTTGTGGATATAATTATTTAAAAAATATGTGTTGTAACAAAAAATTTAAGGTTTTCGATTTTTTTTCTATGTGCTATAAAACGTTGCTTTCTGCCAAATTTAAAGATTTTAGATCGACTGGAAGAACCCTTTAGTTTTGACTTGAACCTTTGATATGAATTTCAATTTTATACCTATACGGGTTCATGAGCCAAGGGGTAGTTAGCACCTTTCAAATAATTAAAAATATTTTAATTTTAGTCTTAAATAAAATAAAAACATTTTTTATGTTAAACGGTTTTATTACAATAAAACATATGTAGTTAGGTTATGTACTAAAAGGTAAAATATAATTCGTTAAGTCCTAGCTACCGGATCGCACCAACCTTCTCATCAATCTGGGGTATTGATCAGATAAATATAAAATCGTTGGGCGTAGCGTATCCAGAGTAAACATTTTGATAAAAATTTCACGCATATATATATATATATATATATATATATATATATATATATATATATATATATATATATATAACAAACATGATATATACATTGAAATACATACCTAGAACTCGAGTAAAAAGTAAACTACATAAATAAATTTTAATAGTCGATGATGTGTGTCATGAAGGAACTTGAAACGTTCTTTGAGATAGGCGGGAGTACAGCAATTTTAGTAGCAGTTGGAAGGAAGTTGCGTAGCCTACGCAACGAACCTGCCGATGCAAAAAGCTTGCGACTTGTCTCTTGCACTTGAGATTGCCAGGACAAATTTTCATCCAAAGTGATCCCCAAGTTTTTCACCGTTTTACTGAAAAGGAGATTTGGCCATCAAAATAGATTTGTGGCAGATTGGACCAACTGATTTTTGAGACCAGTTTGGGGCTGCCTATAATAATTAGCTGTGTTTTTCTGGTATTTATTATGAGTCCGTATTTCTTGGTCCACTCACAGATTCTGGTCAGGTCTGCGTTAATAGTATTGCAAGCTTCTGCCAGCTTATTTAAAGGGGCTTGCGTATAGATCTGCAAGTCGTCTGCGTAAAGGTGGTAGGATGAAACTAATTGGTTTGAGATGGTATTAATAAATATAGCGAAGAGTAGTGGAGAAAGCACGCCACCCTGTGGCACACCGGCATTAGTGTTAGACCAAGTGGAATACGAGTCTTCGATGCGTATACGTTGCCGGCGGCCGAACAGGTAACTATGAAACCAGTCAATTGCCGATGTCGATACCTTAAGAGAGCGTAGAATGCCAAGTATGATGTGGAAATCCACGGTGTTAAAAGCATTACTAAAATCAAGTAAAGACAAGACCGTTAGATTTCCACTGTCCATACCAAGCCTAATATCATCAGTTACGTGAACCAGTGCAGTGGTAGTACTGTGGCCAGGGCGGAAACCAGACTTATATGTGTTTAGGAGACAATTTTCATGTAGGAAGAAACTGAGTTGAGCGTGAACTAAGCGTTCTAGGACTTTCGATAAGAAGGGAATTAAGGATATGGGTCGACAATCTGAGAAGGAACAGGGCTTAGGTTTCTTGGGCAAAGGGATTATTGTTGCATCTTTCCAGTCGGATGGAAAGATGCCACGGCTAATGGAATGGTTAAAGATGTGACATAAGACGGGAAGGATTTCGTCGAGAATGGGAAGGATCATTTTACGGCTAATACTATCACTGCCGACTGCATTAGACGTAACAGCCAGTATGTTCTTCTTAACATCACATGCGGTAAATTGCGAGAAGATGAAGGGAGAATAAGCTGGAGTTGGTAAAGATGAAAGATGTTGTAAGGTGGCACTTTTAATATTTCCATCAAATTTGGACGAAGTAGTGAAATGTAAATTAAGAGAATCAAGGTTAATATTGTTTGGAATACATTGACGCCGTGTTTTACCAACTCCCAGACTTTTAAGAAATTGCCAGACCTTAGCTGGATCACCGTTTTCAACGGACTTATGAATATATTGGCGTTGCGCATTCCTACACACCTTGTTGCAGAGATTTCTAGTTGCTATGTACTTCTCATGGTTTGAGGGAGTAGATCTGTACTTCAGTTTAGCCTTGGCAGCAGATTTTTTGGCCATGATTTTCCTGATGTCATCTGTTAGCCAAGGTGCCGGTAGGTGCTTCAGTTTAATGGTACGGAGTGGCGCATGCACATCATATAACTTGATGAGATTGGTAGTAAGTTCATGAACTTTGCTATCGACACACTCGGAGGTATACAGAGGGAGCCAGTCTATATTAGAGGCATCGATGCGCAGTTTGTCAAGATCCATGCCACTAAAATTGCGCTGCTGGACTACCTTGGGTTTCATTTTGGGTGTGCGTATTTTATATGAAACAAAGATAAGGTCGTGGTAGGAAAACCCATCCGCTGTACATTGACCATGCTTATGGACCAGATTGGAAGAAGATACCAGAATAAGGTTGAGAAGAGAAGGAGTGCAATTGGGAAAGTGATGAGTTGCGTTTAAATTCAAAATTGACAAATTGCAAGACTCTATGGTATGCCGGAATAAAGCAGCACGTGAATCTTGTTTGTGGAGACACGTGTTGAAGTCACCCATTATAATAGTGTGGCTATATGATGGAGTTAAATTTTCTAAAATTTGCTCAAAAGATGGAAAATAGTTTACACGGTACTTGAAGGGGAATAGAATACGCCTAACAATACTTTAACGTGGTGAAGTTCTACTCCTAGGAATAGATACTCGCCAGCATTCGACAGTGGCGGCTGTGGAGACATACTGACTATGGTATAGGGAATATGGTGACGTAAATATATGGCAACACCGCCTCCAGTGCCGAATGCACGGTCATTCCTAATCAGCCGGAAACCTGGAAGTGAATAAGACGTGGAAGGGAGACATGGTTTCAGCCATGACTCGGACACAAGGACGGCATGAAAGTGTTGGCAATCTAAATTTGCCAGCATATCTGGAAAATGAGCTGGAATACTCTGCGCATTAATATGGACTACATTAAAGTTTCTGGGTACGTCTGAGAACTGCGATTGAAGAATGTCTCCTAGAGAGGGGACACTTACAAAACTGTCATCAAGACTTGTAGCGGAAAGAAAGGTATCATCGCTATTTGAGTTCGTATCTGACATAAGTATAATAAATATATGAATATAAATAAATATCAATAATTAATAAATAAATAATAAACTAAATAATAAAATAAATCAATAATTATATTTCTAATTACCGCGGCAAGCCTCGCTCATTGTGTCCACCCGCCGGTTGCGTATGAACATCGATATATAATACTACTAGGACAAGATGACGGGTCACGTACAAAATCTTAGCTAAAATCTGTCCGCGACCGTATTCCTACCAAACGGAAACAAATGTTTTAAAACAGTTTTAAGTTCAACCAAATTACAACCATGACACCGAGTAATAAAGTCATAAATCATAAAAAAATTATCTAATACTTACGACCAGTCGTGACAAAATACGTCATTTTCGATTATTTTCTTAATTTTTCGAATTTTGAATTCGAATTTCACTACATGGTATGGGCTAAGACATATATGGACTCGCGCAGAACACTAAAATAATTTATAATATAAATGAAAGTAAAAGTTTACTAGTTTAGTCAACCGCTTGGCGCCGCGGGAGCGTAAGCCACTGCTACGCCGCAGGTCGCGGGTTAGATTCTCGCTCAAGTCAAATAATTCTGTGCTTGAACATGAATGTTTGTCTTGGTCTGGGTGTCTCTATGCATAATATGCAGGTATTAAAAAATAGAAGTAGCTATATATGTCTATCCAATGTCTAGTATCCACAGTACCAGCTTATGCTTAGTTTGGGCCTAGATTGGGCCCAGACTTAATAGTAAAATAGATCAGTTGGATATTTTTCACGATTCCCTTAATAACTTTAAATTGAGAGTGATGAAGTCGTTCTCATAGCTGCCACTTGTTGTTTTTCTTAGTCAAACTTTGTAATGTGTTGCCATTTATGTTTTGTTTTTAATTTTAATTATTACTGTTATTTTAGTTTGAGATAATGTTATGATCGCAGCCTTAATCTTTGTTCCTTAAATGTACGTCAATCTATTGTGTGCTGTGCATGCCTTTTATAGGTGTACATATAAGAACCCTATTATACATTGTAATCTGTGCTATTGAATGTTGTATATGTATACTGTTGGCGTGTCTATTATAATAAATAAATAAATAAATAGATGGTGTCGTAAGTGGTAAAAAAAAACAAATAATTCAAATAGCCTTAACCAATTTTAAACAACCAATTTCGATGTTCTGGTAACAAATTATTAAAAAAATATTACAAAAAAGATCGACTCCATGCATCTACTGTTCTGGTTTGTGTATCAGTTATCACTGTTATCTGTGCCTTGTCAAGACTTTTAGACGTGCGTCAAAATTTTTTTATGGCGGATTAAATCATTAATTTCTTTCAAAATATGATATAATTTGGTAATTCTAAGCTTAAAATGTAACTTATTTTTTATTTACTTACCGAAATTAAGATACTCCATCTTTTAAATTGCATTTTTGGGCATTATTTTTGCAACCTTTTACTAGGCACTGCGGCATTGTGAAACGTATTGACGTTAGCTGTGTTTCAAACCAACTAAACACAATATACGTTCGCGCTGTCAAGCGAGGCGTTATTTGCCGAGACGGTTTTTTGGCGCGGACACGATATCTGGTAGTATTATATATCGATGCGTATGAACAAAGATAGTATATAAAAAAAATCGGATATAAATTAAAACTAACAAATAATATAAAAAGACTTAATTTGACATCAGAGCTACTGTAGGTTCCAGAAACATAAAAACAAAATTATAAATTGATGTCTAAAAATACAAATATTCTGATCCGTGTAGGTAGCGCGTAGCGGAACGTTACTTTGACGGTTGTGACAGTGACAGGTTAGTGGTGTCAAATTGCCATTATCAGATACGCGATACCTACATGAAAAAGAAGTGATAAACTCATGTTTAGAAATGAAGGTGCAACTCATGAAGGTGCAAATGGAACTAAGTGAATATACATATGAAGTCAATGACAATGGAACAAGCTTACTTCTTTGAAGCTGCGGTTCTCTTGGCCTTTGTTGCAGTTGACTTTGCGTCGGGCTTTTCAGTATCTGCGAGTTTGATCTTGCCCAGTTCACTAACGGAGGTGATGCGATACCGTTTAGCATCAGGGCCCATAACGTGAACGTATCCCTCTCGCGTCCAGCACTTCGCAACTCCAAACTTCGCTCGTGCTGCCATGAAAGCTTCGTGTCGACGACGTGTGAGAAACTCCGACAGAGTGATGCCCGTATCCTTGAGCTTCGTCTTTGCGAACCAAACGCTGTCCCGCACCGTAGCTGACGCGAATTTCACGAGAATGGGTCTCGCCTTGTCGCTGGTAGTCTGGCGTCCCATCCTGTGGCAGCGCTTGATGTCTTCGACCACGAAAGTGCCAATTTTGAGACGTTGCTTGACAATATTCGCGACCTGCTCAGATGTCTCCTCGTCCTGACGTCCTACACGCCGTGAAGCAGCAACATCTTGCGGCGGCTGCGCGTTTCAATCGTGTCGATCTCTCGGCTGACGACGTCAAGCTGCTGTGAGAAGGATTTCAAGGTCTTCATAATAAAGGTCTTGAATGCAGCAAATTCATCAGACAGACTCCGAGTGCTTTGAGGCGACTTCTTCTGTAGCTCAGCTTCAAAAGTTGCCATCCGCTCCTCAAAATAAGCTTGCATGTCCAGGATTTTTGAAGCATTGAATGTATCCATTGTGTGTGTATATGTGAAAACTTGTTAGATTTTAAGGAAAACGCTTAACCAGCAGGTAAGTAGTATAAGCTTTAACTTTTATGCATTAAAATGTTTTTATTATGAACTAAACTAAAAAAATTAACTGTTTTATTTGCTATATGATGTAACTAAAAATTTACAGTTCTCACAATTTTTGCTTTATCTGTGCTATAAGGCGTTGGTTCGTACCAAATTTCAAGAATCTGAGTTTATGGGAAGTACCCTGTAGGTTTTGATTCCCTTGCCAGTAGTTGCGAGTTTGAAAATATAGTAAAATCGCTATTTCTGTCGATTGCGTTGAGATAGAAGTTTGATTTTCTTACAGGTTAAAGGTATTATAGACCCGAGTATTTGATATGAATTTCAATTTAATTACTTGCCGCGTTCATGAGGAAAGGAGTAGTAACTTTAAAATTAATACAAATATTTTTTTTATATGATGTAACCAAAAATTTACGGTTTTCGGAATTTTTCCTTTATTTGTGCTATAAGACATTGCTACGTACGAAATTTCAAGATTCTGAATTCACGGTAAGTACCCTGTAGGTTTTGATTCACTTGCGAGTAGTTGCGAGAAAATATGCGGCTTAAATTGCTGTTTCTTTTTATTTCGTTGACATAGAAGTTTGATTTTGTTACAGCTTAAAGGTATTATAGATTTGAGTATTTGATATGAATTTCAATTTAATACCTCTACGCGTTCATGAGAAAATGGTAATAACTTTAAAATTATTAAAATAAAATTTATGATATGATGTAACAAAAAATTTACGGTTTTCGGATTTTTCGCTTTATCTGTGCTATAAGACATTATTTCGTACCAAATTTAAAGATTCTGAGTTCACGGGAAGTACCCTGTAGGTTTTGATTCCCTTGCGAGTTTTTAAATCTGCGTCAATTTGCAGCATAAACGGCTGTATCCATTGATAGCGTTGGCTTAGAAGTTTGATTTTTTCACAGCTTCAAGGAACAGTAGACTTGACTATTTGATGTAAATTTCAGTTTGATACCTCCACGCGTTTCTGAGAAAAAAGGTCTTGACAGACGGAAGGACAACAAAGTGATCCTATAAGGGTTCCGTTTTTTCATTTTGAGGTACGGAACCCTAAAAACCATATAAAAGTATCCCATTCGTACGTGTTGTAGTTTTGTCAAAGTACAATTGAATGTATACATGCATGTCGGCATAAGTCTATTACGATTATCTTGACTTGCATTTCATAATAAATTGGCAAGGCTTCCATCTTAAAAATTAAGGATAGAAGGTGAAAGAGAGAGATTATGCCTTACAAAAGGATGTTCACATAATGTACAATTTCCTAAATGGATAATTACGCAGACCCACATAACAACATAATTATGCTGATTAGTATTGTAAATATAAGTGCCATCCTCAGCTTTTGTCCACTGCTGCATAAATGCCTCTTCAAATGCACGCCACTAAACTCGATTTTCGTTTCTTCCTGTCCAACCACTGCCGCGGCGACAAAAGATATCCAGATTTGTATTGACATAATACGTAAGCATAAAACATGGTGTTTTCCCAATACCTTATTAGTCATAATGCCGCTGCAATGAAGTTCTTAAGATAGAAGAAATTGAAATAGGAGGCAGCCTAGTGAACGGACCGTCAGGTAGTTGTGTGGCGACAGACTGCTACGCAGAGGATCTCTACTTATAATCCAAGGCGCGCACCAATGACTTTCCGAAGTTATGCGCGCATTATGTGTGTGTGCGGTGTAAAAAAAATCGTGAGGAGACCTGTATGTCAGAGAGTTGATTATAATGTTCTCGAAAGACATGTGCTGTCTGCCAACCCGTTATTGGCCAGCGTGGACCATGACCTTGCACTCTCATAGTGAGAAAAGACTCGTACCCAACAGCGGGATAGCTTATATAGGGCCACTGATAATTAAAAAAAAAAAATGTACCATCCAATTAAACCACCCGCGAAGCAATGCCACTTGCCGTGCTACCTTAAACCTAAACTTACGACTCGTCACTCGGGTATTGATATTTGAAATGATGTTTTTATGAAAGTAGATTAAATAAGCTTTGTAGTAATGTTTGAATGGTGACTGAATGACGGAATGTTTAGTTTATGCGACCCGCCGAACTTGATCCTATTGTAAACAATGTCGTCTATCGATGACCTACTCGCTATTTTTGTTTGTCATGATAACAATATGGGTTATTAATTGCTTACATTTATTATTTTGTATACCTGGTGGTATAAGCTTTACAAAAATATAAAATTAAAGCAATGCTTGCTTAGAAAATTATTTAAATGTCAGCATTTGATTTTTTTTTATATTTCACTGTCTTTGCATGATGCGCGCGGGGCGTAATTATGGATTCAAAACATCATTGTAAACAAATAATATAATTATATTTGATATTTTTATGTTTTAATTGTGAATAAACTAATAAGTTATAAAATAACAGCAAAACATAAACAAATATTGTGTAATAATTTAATTCAAGAGGCTATATTCATTCAATTACCGAAACAACGGCATTTATTTTTTATTGAATGAAAATATATAGATAAGGTTACATTATGCTATGAATTATTGTTTTATTATGAGTATATAAATAAACCTATCATGTGATATATAATACTCCTATAATTCATGAGATATAGGCTTTCGAAAATTTTGGCGGGTATGGCAGTTATTTTTTGCGGGAAAAAGTAAACAATTGTGCAAAGTCCTATAAGAATAATTCTTATCGGAATCTTATCAGATATGGTTTTTTAAATTGGAAATCTAGTTGAAAAGAAACTTATCTAGGTTTGAATCTGATGTATAACAAAAAAAATATGTTAAAAAAAAACGAAAATTGGCGGCAATTAACAATCATTTATATTTTATATTTTTTTATGTTTAAAATTAAAATGTTTCTTTCCATTATATTTATTATCTCTGAAAGTAAATTAAAGTACCTTTCTAACCGTGTACAATACTTATATACCTCCCATCATAAAAAACGACGAGAAATATGAATATGTTAGAAATATAATAGCGCGCTCGAAAATGGCGGGGAAATATTATACCGGGCGCGCTTTATACCGCTCTTGCGTGGGCTTCAAGTATATAATTTGGTGTTAATTAATATCACTCGAAAGCTTATTTAATTACGCGTCTTTTGATATACAATATTAACTTAATAAATAGAAATATCACCATTCTTTCAACGAAAATATTACGCGCCGTTCTTAGCTTGAAAGCCTAGCCTCGAAAGTGGCCAAAATACTTCTACGGGTGTCCTGAGATGCCTTGATGGTGGCCAAAATGCTTTGAGGGGATAATACCTTTAACCTGTAAGAAAATCAAACTTCTATCTCAACGCAATCGACAGAAATAGCGATTTTACTATATTATCAAACTCGCAACTACTGGCAAGGGAATCAAAACCTACAGGGTACTTCCCATAACTATAGTTTCTCGCTAACATTGTCGATCGTCGTCAAATACTTGGCATTTACTGACTGATTACTGATTCTAAGCCGGAACTCAGATAGCTGGTGGTGGTTAATGATCGCATAAGTGTTCATTATCGCCAATAAAATCTCTCCACTGATATGGGTACCGATTACATATATGGTTAAGCTGATTGTTTTGAATTGATTCCAAACATTTAGTGAGAGTAATTTACCGTAAGGACAAAGATAGGCCGTGGTTTATTAATTTTAATACCAAGAGCCATTATACGGTTTTATTATTACCATTTTTTGACCAATAAGATTATTTGTATACATTGCTTAAGAGCGCCGCTAGCTCGCTGATAGTAACAGTAGAGACCGCTAGATAGACGCATTTGAAAATGTAAAGAAACTTTTCTCATCGACGTTCGACTATCAAGTGTTACCATGGACAAGGCCCCATTTTTTTTGTTCTGATGTGAAAATCCCTTCGAATCGCCGGATCTTGGAGAAAGGCCCTCAGGCCAGAGTGTGGTGTTTCCACTAAAACCCGAAGATGACAAGGTAAAGGAGTTGTCCAGTCTTCGTACCATGGTGCCATGTCCAACCAAACCCAATCCCAGGGAAGGCTACAAGCCCTCACATGCCTTTGCTGGCAGCTTCCAGAGCTACCTATTCATAATCAATCACCAGAGCTAATGGACTAGGCTCCCCATTCATGGACACGAAGCACCTGGCTGAAGAGTCCAGGCTACCAAGGCATATAATTAAGAAAGAACATGAAAATGTCGGCTTAGAAAAGTGGCGTTCGTTTGTCATACGCTGAGCATTTCTGTACTTATACTTCTCTGGATTTATATCTGAATGAGCTATTTCTTGTTTCGTCCTTTTTAGACCCCTTTTTTACGTAGTCGGGTTATTCAATACTTTTCGTTTATATGTTTACTAGCTGATGCCCGCAGCTACGCCCGCACACTTTCATTAATATAACAGTTTCTGTTCGATTCCGTGGAAATCCCGTGAAAATCCCTCCTTAGTGCGCCCCTTTGGTCCCCAGGGAACATACATGCCAAATTTCAGCTTCGTCTGCCTAATAGTTTCGGCTGTAGGATGTCTGTCAGTCAGTCAGTAACGCAAGAATTCTAAATACTTACAGATGTGTGAATCGTTGTTAACCACTTCACACACCTAAAAGCGATTCGTTTTAATTGAGAACAACACTGTAATTAAAATAGGTCAAGTCTAAACTAAATGATTAGATCATAGCATGTAAGTACAATTGTACGATTATAAATGGTTAAGACTGGTTAATATTTTGATAAGAGTCATCGGTAAATTTCACACTTTTAACTTAAAATATATTGATATATTTTTTAATTATTTGTACATAATTGTAAATTGTTATGTATAAGTATGCGATTAAGCTAATAAAGTTTCAACGAGAATCGAAATCACTACTTCTCTTGCAAGTCTGTTTTATTTGGTATTAGCAGCTTCGATCACTACATATTCAAAATGACTGACTTTTGGCTTTGTTCTCATCGGTCGCCAATATGGCGGCCCCGTAACCGTTCCGTCCGTGTGCCAGAGGGCTTAAAGAGGTTAATGATGTAACAACACAAGTTGGAAATTAAGTGTCAACTATCACAAATGTCCTGGTGGTAGTAAAGTCAGGGAAACTTTAATAAGAACCCTGTATTCAACTGAAAATGCTGTTTTATGAGTCCGCCAGTAGCACTTTATCGCTTTCCGATTACCATTGAGTATTAACTTGGAGTTACGCCGATCATTCTTGTAAATTTTAATATGTTGTACACGTGATTCTGAACTTTAGGGTCACTAGGTTAGATTCAAATTGTTTTGGACGGGTTATGTTTTTATAAAAGTAGATCTGACGGTAGACAGCTTGTGTGAAGATCATGTGTGGCCTGCTCTATAGCTGCGGAGTATTAAATTGAAATAAAATAGCCTCAATTGTAATGCAGGAAAGATGCTATTTGCTTACTTATGACATTGTATGAAACTGTGTGCATTATGTTATTATAGGATGATATTACTGTGGATATAATTTGAACATAAGTGCTGATACATTATATTAAAATTATAAGCTAGAGGTAATTTAGGGCAATAGGTTAAAGTTGTTATGTTGGTGTATTATTGTTATTTATCACGAAACAGTGGAGAAACAAAGAGAGTTTACGAAAGCGCTAGATAAACATTCTGAACAACAATGGTACTTAAATGATAAATTAATAGGTATACCCTTTAAAATCTATTCAAAATTAATTCACTCGCAAATAAACATTAACAACATTTTAACTGTATCATAAATTGGACATCAACAGCATTTCATATTTGTATACGTTACCTATTTCAAAAAACAAAAATATCCCGCTAGTACATTTATGCCCAGCCCTTTCGAGTTTTATTTTCGCAACTAAAGATGTATCTTATAACAATAAGATCTTATCTATTTGTCTATTTCTGTAGAAAAATATCAGAATCTGCTGTTTTGACTACGGAACTGCATACATATTTTAGCATTTATAATAGTATTAATGTTTGTGGAAGCAAAGTCGAGATAAAGGTTCATCCTACCGCTACGTTCAATCGATTAGTAATCAATCATTTGACTACGGCTCTATAAAAAGATAACCCGGTTTTTCTATTTCAATAACAATGGTGATATTAAAGTTTGCCACCTAACAGGCGGTTGGTGAGCGACCGTGTATTTGTGTTTGTTTCTGATTTTTATCCTTCAAGAGCTTGTTGCAATTCCAAAAATAGGCTTACCAATCTTTCAAATATAAACAAGTTGCTACTTCGTATTATAACAAACGGTTCTCTGTGCAATTTAAATGTAAATTGAATATGATACAATTACAACTTAAAAATGGTATCCGTATTTTAGATACACAATTATGTCAGTTTTAATCTTAGCAAGCTTTAGACATAAACGTTTTTTTTTAAGTCATTCGAAATTTTATTTAGCCTCTTTGTAATAGAAGCCCTTCAAACTTTTAGCACCTGATTCGAAATAATCTAAAAGTATCTTCAATGCCGAATCTTGGAAAGTAGACGGTAGGTATATTTTAGTTCCTTGATAAGAAAGAAGGTCACCCAAATGTATTTTTGTTTTGCCGGTCAATTAATTATATTGTGTTATTTTAATAGAACACACTATTTTAATCATTTTTTACTATTAAACCAATGTTCTAAGTCACAGGCACAAGCAAAGTTGCAACCCTGCTTGTGCTACTTCCTTCTTTCGTATTCTTGCCACGAGAGCCTCGTTGCAGACGGTTATTTTCAAACAACAAAAAAATGCCCATATAAAATTATACCACATGCAGGGTTGCAACCCTACTTCTTTTCCTTCCTTTTATCGTATTCTTGCCACCAAATCCTAGTTACAGACCGTCATTTCCATCGCATGGATGTAATGTTTTTATATAAATCGCTTATGAAATCGCTTATGTTTATCATCACTTTTGTGAATCGCGAATGCTTGTTACTTATTGTATCAAACGATATGCAACATATTTACTATGTACACGACATACCTATGTTGAACGATCAATCTATGTGAGGTCAGCTTAAAACTATCAATAAATAATTATGAACGCGTCATCATTGGTATCCACTTTGAAATAGATTGTGTGGTTTTATTCGATCCACATTAAATTAATACTGATAAGTGATAACATTCAAACTGTCAATATCGCATTAATTGAACTTCATTATAATTGCAGCGGAATGATAAATCTGGTAGAATAAAGTGTATTTATCTGAGTCAGATTGTACCTAGCTGACTGGTATAATCTCTAAACTCTACTTGTTATAGGGCAAGAACTAAATAAAGCACTAGGCTTTGTCCTAAATATACAACATTACAGTGTGTCAGACAAATACTTAAGTCTGTTGTTTATTTCAATTTGACCTTGTAGACACTCTTTTTAGAGAAAGGTGCTTCATAAAATTCAGTATTAGTTTCCTCGAACCAGGTTTATAGACTACTAAATATTACCAGACTTAGCATTGAATACATATTAAAAGATTTTCTATCTTCAAAGATTGTAATTTGGCATGTATTCAAATGATGCTTATAAAAGTACCTGTATTTCTATTGTGAAAGCGGCGATAGGCGATAGCCTGGTGGTGTACGTAACGGAATGCCGAGACTATGGTCTTGGGTTCGATCCCCAGTTACCCCGGGAACACACCTCTGACTTTTCGAAGTTGTGTGTGCTAAAAAATGTTTATTATCGCTCGCTAACAGTGTGCCCGGTAGATGATAATAGGCTCGCCCTATAATACATTGGGACCGAAACATAACTGGTGAAGTGTGGGTGTGTAATTCACCTTTGCCTACCCCTTCGGAGATAAAAGGCGTGAAGTTATGTTATGTGTTATGTTTATTCCTCCTCCTTGCTTCGTATTCCTCAGTGCTGAGGGTCGTGACCTCCCTTCTTCATCACTTTCTCAAGGATTTTCCTCCATTTAATTCTGTCTCTGCCGGTGTGAAGGGCGTCATGGACTGTGGAGTCAAGAGTGGTGCGGATCTGGTCGGACCAACGTATTGGGCTGCGTACACGAGGTCTTTTCCCCTCTACTTTGCCGGTCACAATGAGCTTCTCAAGATTACCACCGTCTTTTCTTGCAATGTGACCGAAGTATTTTAGAATTTTGCGCAGACACTCAGACGACAACCGCGAAGAGATGTTGAGTTCTTGCAATATGATGACGTTGGTCCGAAATGCTGTCCAGGGGATACGGAGCATCTTTCTCCAGCACCACATCTCAAAGGCGTCAATGCGCTTACGGTCTGCGGCTTTTAACGTCTATGTCTCAGCGCCATACGAAAAGATCGAGAAGACTAGAGTCCGTACCAGCTTGGTCTTGGTTTTTATGGTGATGTTACGGTCCCACCAGATTTTCCCAAGCTGGGGCATGGCGTTCTTAGCCATGCCAATTCTCCTGCAAACTTCCTTCTCGCACAACCCATCGTTGCTGATGTTGGAACCCAGATAAATAAAGTTTTCCACCGTTTCCAGGTCCAAAGCGCCAGTAAGACCCATTTACCCGGTTCTATCCACCACCATGACTTTCGTTTTGGACCTATTTACAGACAGCCCCATCTCCTCACTAACTCGCTCCATCCGGTCCAAAAGTGCTACCATTTCCGACTCATTTGCCGTAAGAAGAGTAGTGTCATCGGCGTAGCGCAAGTTGGTAATTTTTACGCCACCAGCTGTGATGCCTCCCTCCCAATTCTCGCAGGTACGTCTCATGATGTACTCCCCATAGGCAGTGAACAGTATAGGTGAGAGAATGCAACCCTGCCGCACTCCTCGGTGGAATTTGAAGGGTTTTGAGGTTGAACTATCGACTCTTACGACTCCCTGACTTGAGCCATATGGGTACGCAGTAGGGCGATGAGGTGATTCGGCACTCCAAGTTCGTGTAGGACCTTCCATAAGCCACCCCAGTTAACACAGTCGAAAGCCTTGCTGTAGTCGACGAAACACATTATCACGGGCGTGTCAAACTCGTATGCCTTCTCGACAAGCTGCCTGACATTAAGAATCTGCTCCCGAGTACCCTTGCCCTTAACGAAACCCGCTTGTTCCTGCGGGATTTGCCAATCCAAATAGTAGTGGATGCGATTGTTAATAATGTGGAGCAAAATTTTGCTGGCATCTGAAATGAGGGACCATCTATAATTGCCGCAGCTCTTGGTTGACCCCTTCTTGTGCAGTGGAAGGATAACGGATTCTGACCAGTCTTGCGGCCACTCACCGTTTTGCCAGATGTGTGAGCAGATCCTGTGAAGTGTCTCTACACCCAAGTCACCCATAGCCTTGATCACCTCTGCTGTTATTTGGTCGCTTCCTGGCGCCTTCCTCTTTTTGAGGGACTGAAGAGCAGTAGAAATTTCAGAGCGCAGAATTATGGATTCCAGTTCTAGATGCTCCCAGTCCGGGATAGCTCCGGGGTTTGAAACGGGATCCATATACAACTGTTCGCAGTAGGCGCGCCATCGCTCGGCAATGCGGTCAAGCTCGTGTATTACAGTGCCATTGGCATCTTCTATGACCCACGATTTAGCCTTGAACTGCTTGGAAAGGACTCTAACTTTCTTAAAAAGGTCTGCAGTTTGTAGCTTGTTCGCATGGCTCTGAATGTCGCTGCAGTTTCCCTCAACGAAATTGTTCCTGTCATGGCGACAACTGGCTTGAATGGCTCTGCTAAGCTCGGAGTTTTCAGCCATTATGTTGCGATTTTGCAGACCCCTAGTTTTTAATACTTTCCTGCACTGAATGAGCTCCCACGAATGATCGGAGATTCAGCACTTTTTCTTCTGCTCAGGTTTTGACTTCTTGGTGACTTGGTCCAGCGCATCGTAGATTTTGCCTTTCAAGTGTTTCCACTGCGTGTCAGCGTTAGTGTGTTCTTGCCTCGGACAATTTTTCAAGTTCGCCTCTAAAGCCTCTCGGAAGATTGGTTGATCGGAAGGATTTAAGCTTCTTGCCTTTGGTGGTTGACGTCTAGGCGCTTTCAGATGCAGCGAAAAGTTAGCCACGAGTAAATTGTGGTCAGAGCCGCATTCCGCGCCGGGAAAGGTCTTCACATTAGAAACTGAGGATCTCCATCGGGTATCTAGAATGATGTAGTCTATTTGATTTCTGTGCCTATTGCCTGGAGATCTCCATGTGTACAATCGTCTTAGGTGATGTTGGAAGCACGTGTTCATGATGCTGAGATTTCTATCTAAGCAGAACTCGATCAGTTTTTCACCCCGTTCATTCCTAGTGCCAAGGCCAAATTTTCCAACCGTCCTTCTGATATGGTCATCAGCTAGTGTACTACCGACCTTGGCATTCCAATCACCTAGGATCATTTTAATTTCCCGGCTAGGAATTGAGTTCAACGTTTCCTCCAATTTCCAATAAAAGTCATCAATTGCCTCATCCTGACTTTGTGCCGTCGGCGCGTATATTTGAACAATATTCAGCACGCATGGTTTGGTGTTCAGTTTCATTGTCAGGATTCTATCAGATACTGGGTGATAACCGAGGACATATTTGTTCATGTGTGTCGGTAATATGATGCCGACTCCATTCCTACTTGAGCCTTCACTGCCTGAGAAATACATGGTGCTTCCTGCCGCAGTGGTGAAACGGCCATTACCACGCATGTATGTTTCACTGACGCCTAGTATCGATATATTGTGTGCTTCCATTTCCTTCTCTACGATGGTTAGTTTGCCAGCCATTAGTAAACCTCTGACATTCCAAGCACCAATACGGATGTGGAGATCGTATTGAGGTCTTCTTGCTCTTAGCAGTTGTTACACCGACAGTAGTAGCTCTTCCTTCTGAAGCCTGTCGGTACACCTCAGGGGAAGCATCGGTCGCCAATTTCACACCATCCAGCCCGGGTATTGGGTGGCGCCGATTGTTAGTCGGGTCGCCCAACATACTCACTCTCTTTGTTCCTGACTTCATAAGGGGGGTTTTCTTTTTTTTTATGGTAATAGGCGGCAAACGAGCAGACGGATTGCGTGATGGTAAGCAATTATCGCCGCCCATGGACACAAGCAACACCACAGGAGTCACAAGTGCGTTGCCGCCCCTTGGGGTTGGAAAAAGGGATAGGATGAGGAGTGGGATCAGGGAGAAGGGATAGGGGATAGGGCCTCCGGCACTCTCACTCACCGAATGAAACGCAAAAGTGTAGGTACTGTTACTTTACGTCGATTTTCTGCGAGAGGGTAGTATTTCCCCGGTCGAGCCGGCCCATTCATGCTGAAATCAGCAAGGCTCTACTACCTTGGAAATTCATTTTTTCATGGGAAAGTAAGCGCAGTGGGTTCCCAGATCCTTCTGCGTCAGTCTTTTAAGGTAGAATTCCGTGCATCGCGATCGATCGCGGCCGCGCGCGGCCTACGACTGTCGTCGATCGTTCGCGACAATAGTCAACGTATGAAAATGTATGGCACCGCTGCCGAGGCCCGCGACTGACGCGCGCGGCCGACGAGTGTCGTGAGCCGCGCGCGGCCGTGTCTTGAAATTAGTAGTAATGAAAAAAAAAATCGGAAGTTTTGCCGACTATACAGGGTGTAAAAAGGCCCTTAACGAAAACTAAAATCCCATGTTGTACCAATCACTACGAACATTTTCTACTTCGGCACCATACCAGGGAAATTACTGGTTCAGAAGATATTGAAGCTCAAAGTTAGTATGGAATTTTTCTAATTCGGTACAAAATCGATGCATTTACCCCGCCAATATGTTCTTTAGATGCCCTGTAACTTACAGCTACGGCTTACAGGCTGTAAGCCCATGGATAAGTAGGTTTTTCGAGCATTGCACGCGCGCGCTTTTAATTGCAGTTTAAAAAATGAGAAAACTTTAAAAAAATAAAACGTTTCCCAGGTATTATTTTTGGTTAGTATGACTTGGCATGATGTCCACAACGAGTAGACTTCGGTTTGGTGATGGGTCTTGTGACACTCGTCAATTTTGTATTATCGTTCCAAACTTCCAACATTTTTTTTCATTAGGTACAATATAATTGCCTTTGAATCAATATTTGCTAGTATCCTTTTTCATTTCTGCTTTTAAAGATGGGGTCGATTGGTACTCTAGTTTCATAATATAGCAACAGCAGCTCGTTATTCTCCTCTTCTTCTTCAAGGATGTCAATTAGCATTTCGACCATGATTTTGACTTCGCTAGACACACGTCTAGAGGGAACTGACGAACAACATCTACTAATTTCAAGACACGGCCGCGCGCGGCTCACGACAGTCGTCGGCCGCGCGCGTCAGTCGCGGGCCTCGGCAGCGGTGCCATACATTTTCATACGTTGACTATTGTCGCGAACGATCGACGACAGTCGTAGGCCGCGCGCGGCCGCGATCGATCGCGATGCACGGAATTCTACCTTTAGGGGGTATTTACAGCCCCACGATCACTGGCTACCGTTGATGCTAGATCCTCTCGGGGTTGTCGGGTTAGCTACCGCTGCCCGATACTCGGCGTTGACTGTTTTCCGGTATGGGTAGGTCTCCTCCATACCAACCCTCCTCCTTTCACATGCGGGCTTGGGACTGACAACGGCGGAGTTAATGTTTATTCCTAGTTGTATTTTAAATGCCTTTTACTGCTTGTACTAACATACATACATATGTATATGATAAACCTATATGACGCGTTGTGCACAATAGGTATATTCCAGTCCAACTACCATAGTTCCTCTATTTTCAGGATAGATTGGTAGCAGGACCTTGCAAGATTATTAATTTATCAGATATTTACTGCAGATGGCCTCATCTACAGCAATCATGTGACTAACAAAAAATTTGGTATTTTTTCAAATATGTTTTTGGAATCGGTGATAAATTATGGGTCTGAGTGATATTTTCACCTGTCCTAAAAACAGGACAGGTGAAAAGTACCCTGAACAGAAGAGCATGCATGAGGAATCTGATGGGAGTGAATGAACCAAGAGAGATATGTCAGAATCGTTGTAAATCTCGTTCCGTAGTCTCTGCCTACCCCTCCGGGAAACAGGCGTGAGTCTATGTATGTATGTTTTTGGAATAGTACGATTGTAGATATATTTTCGAAATGATATTCTCATCAACAGCATCCTAGCGTTGTCGTTTGCAATTCCAGACCTGCGACCTTGAAGGCCGGTGTCCCTTTTGATATCATATAGCAAAATTAATTTGTAGACGGAAAAGTCATAATAGAACTTAATTGACAATAAAATCAGGCTTGTATAATATTGAGTCTATGTTCATATTCCCGTTAACATCATTCAATATTTAATTTGACGTGGGGTTTTGGAAGGACATGTCAATTCTCCTTTATGGCATCCGGAACAGGTTGTGACATTTTCATGATTTATGCAGACAGGTATAGGTTTAAGGGATTATAGGGAAATGAGCAGGCATTGTAAATAAAAACCCTCAGAGTTAAATGATAGACAGAATGAGCATCCTATTTGCTTGACCATAATTGTTTACTTTGTTTTTACGATTTTATTTGACTTCACATGAATCGACTAATTAACCTTAACTTCAAATTAGCAAATATAAATATTTATTTGGTGGCCATTATGTCACGCCACGAATTTTGAGCGCTCTTCTCCAATGTGTAAAGCCCCGTAATGCGCAAAGTCCGAAAATGTAAAAGCCGCTAATAACTCAATAACATAAGATTAATCGGCTAGCATTTGATGTATCCCAACGCAGCAGCAATATGCAGATAATGCAGTATGCCTCCGCGAAAATCGTCCTTTTTTAGCGAAAAATCAACATTCGTGCCGACCTAAACCAAACATAATTATGTACCTATGTCCTAAAAACCTTTTCCAAACTACAACACTATCCTCAAACACCCAAAAGCATGGTAAACGCCAGCATTCACCTTAAACTTAATAGCTCTATCTGATATTACTGTCGGTCGTTGAATATTAACATTAGAAACTACGATTCGTTTCCCATACACACGTCGTAGGTGATGGTGCTATCATGTGTGATACTGTTATACTGTTCTAAATTATAGGTACACTCCTCTATTGAACACTGATAAGCCATATCTTTACAGAATCCCTTTTAATTTGGCCGAGCTCACTCGCTTCTTAATTGATATTAAATAGGGTTTTATCTGTCAGATAGCGCGGTACTTAAGTATAAAGTTGTCGGTGTGTAGACGAATAAACTGGTATAATTGACGAATAAAAAAATAAACTTTAAGAGTTTCGTGTTCCATTTAATTTTCTCTTTCGGTTTTGAGACGTTACTGTTGATTTAGATTGTTTTAATGAAGCCTTGTACTAATTGTTAGGGTCGCTTTATATTTAGTTTGTGTTGTAGGTAAAGAAAATTTTCAAATGTAATAAAATCATTAAATTTGGAAAGGGTGTACTACTCCCTAAATTGCTAATAGAAAAAAAAATGATAATGAGGCTCCGGTTTCAATCTTGCGTAAGGTGTTTCTCTAAGAATGGATAGTGAATGTGATGGTAAAATTGTATAGAACAGCAAATTTGGTCAAAAAACGATTTTATAAACTCATTATTTTGCGTTACCAAATCTACCATCAAAACTATGAAAGCAAAAAACATTTCAAAAGTGAGGTATAATACTTATGATGATTTTCAACAATTCGTGTTTATATTTTTCTTGAGTAGTAAAGTTTTGATTTTGACATATTGTATTAACTTAATTACGCCATCTAATTTTCTGCTTTCGAATGCTGATGTGCTAAATATCTTTAGAAACTCGTTCCAGCACTTATTTTTCTTTTAGCCTAAGAAATTTTGTCATCAAATAAACCGACGCGTAAGTAATGTCGTCGAAAACTTAATTCAAGACGAGCGAAAACAGAAGTAATTACTTTAAGCAAGGATTCAAAAGGCACAAAAGGCGTGCGTCTAATTTAATGTAAAAATTAACTTAGCTATGTCCGCATCTGCAAGATTCTACCATGATTACAATATCATCAAAACCCGGTTACATTCACTCCTTCAAATTTTGAGTAAAAGTATTATAAGACTTAAGTCGCACTAGATTTTTTTTACTTAACAAGAGAAAAATTTTTTTTACGACATTAGGTTCATTAAAATAAGTAATAAAAGTAAAGAGGCCGAATGTAATCAAGCTTGTATTTAAATTTTACCGTGATTCCGTAATTATATAAATTGAAAAAAGGTACCTAGTTATCACTTTTCATGCAAATTCCTTTTACAGCGCTGTTGAGGCTATTAAAATATGAGTATGACATTTACAACATCTTATAAAACCACTATATTCTAATGTGAAGGGTAATTAACAATCGTAAATATAAATAATTGTGTGTTCACAGTAGGAATATAAAAGTGATATTAAAACTTGCGACGTAGTTTGATATTATATACTTTTGTATGGTGTGGCGTCTTTTAAATTTAGATACAATTGGGATCCATCGTGCAATTATGTGAGCAGCTGATTCACATGACTGCGTCACAATTATTATTTGTAGAGAAATACCTTGCATATTTGTAATTTTTGTGAAAAACAAGTTACGTAAATGTTTATTGTTTAGACCGATAGACCGATAGAGCCAGCCTTTTAGTACACCAATAACAGGCCGGCTCTATCACTGTAGTACCTACTACCCCCTCAGAAAGAGTTACGTAGCAGTATTTTACAGGTGAGTGAGGGCGGATGTTCCAATGTTGTTTGGTCCTATCTTGGATTGACAATGTGTGAATTATCTCCGTTAGAACCAGGCAAAGGTTACTGTTAGCCGCATATTATCAGACAGGCCGGATCTTGTCTGCCGCCCTCACATAATAAAATAATGTTTATGTATTTAATTTGGACGACTAGTAGCTGCTACACGGTATTACATACTTTAATAAAGAAGCGCTTAAATTGTTACAAATTTCTCACTCACATATTCAATATTACTCTCCATTCGGTAAACACAAAGACCAGTCAGCGCTCTCCATAACATACTAACTACATACATTTATGTTATATATTATATTTAAGTCTTTATTAGATAAAAAAAATTATTAGAAGAAAAAAATTCGATTTTAGTGGTAATAATAACTCTATTTTAAATATACCTCATAATGACTATAAAACAGAAATACTGAATCCAAAGTAAATTTTAATAGGCTTTTATGTCTTTGTCGCTTTAAGTCATTGAACAAAGGACATTGGGCGTATTCCGACCCGGTCACGGACATTGACGAACTTGGTATAAAATGAAAGAGCATGAATACTCTTACCAGTACATACGAGATTTTTTTTTTAATCCATGGGAAAACAAAGTTTGAGCTAGAAATATATTTATAAAAAGAGCAAAAATCTCATACTCTATTAAAAAATATTAATTGTGGTTCTGTTAAGAATAGCTACAAATCGGGTCTGTCGAGTGCATGCATGTGCCTACCGAGTGATCATTCATGCCATAAGATGGAAACAATCCAGATTTTTGAGATTGAACCGATTTTTTATTATCATCGAAGATTGGACAAGTCCTACTGTCATGGGCATGTGAGACCAAGATTTTATAAACAATAAAATATTGATCATCATCATCATCATCGCCCTAGCGTTATCCCAGTGGCATCCAAGACTTACACGTCTTGGAGCCCGAGGGCCGCTTACTGGTCTGACAAGCTATGACAGAATATAAACTTTTCCACCGAACGACTGCCGTCTGACCTCTGTAACCCAAAGGCATAGCGATATTCCATGGTTGGTACCAGTATCTGTTTTTATTTAGGGTACTGATTCCCCGTAACGACTGTCAAAAATCTTCATGACAGCCAGGACCGACAGTTTAACGTGCTCTTCGAGGCACGGGGAAAGCGATAATTAACAATATAATACACACTTATTTCGAAAAGTCATTGGTGTGCGCCGTGGATTCGAAACCCTCAGCATGGCAGTCCGTTGGTATCTCCACTAGGCTATCGCTGCCTTAAACAACCAATACAATATTCTAATTCTAATAATATTCTACCACATACACTCATCGCCATCTAGTCCCAAACTAATCAAAGCTTGTACTATGGGTACTAGATAATGGATAGACATACATATATACTTTGTTTTTTAGATACATACATATTATATATAGAAACACCCAGACCATGAGAAACATCCATGTTCATGCACACAAATGTTTGACTTGAGCGGGAATCGAACCCGCGACCATCAGCGTGGCAGTCGCATACACTCCCGCCGCGCCAACCGGTCGTCATGTCAGAGCGCGAAAATACTACGTACACAGATATTTTGATAAACCAGGTCTCGCCTGGTTTATCAAAATATCTGTGTATCAAAGAAGATAAACTGTTGAAGATTATTACTGCTCGTGTATACATGGCCTCCGTACCATATGCAGTTGCGCGCATATTGTCAGTATCATTTATTTTTTATCCTCGGCTAGACACCAACAGGAAATCAAAATATTTGCGGTATTTTTAGATAAAATCACAATAGACATTGATTACGCCGAATAAATAATGTTAAAGATATGTTTTTTTCAATTCCCACAACTCACAAGAAAGCGACCCTTACCATGATAAACTAGAGATAATTACTGATATATACTCACAATTTCATGTCTGTCCGCCGTGGGTTTTTCTCCCATACTATTTGCCCAATGACCTTTGTTTTATAATTTGAGCAATCAAAAAATAATCTAATACATTGCGAATTAAAACCTATTTATGTTTAGACATATTAAGTAAATCAAGCAGATCTAAATATAAATTCCAATTTATATCTAACACAGTATTTCTATTAATTAACTTTTAATTAATTGTATGGAAGTAGGTAGGTTATAATTAAATGTTATCCAAACAATTTCAGAAGTATACAAACTGTATACCTATTTCTGAAATGGCGTTACGAAGATCGTTGGACGCCCATTTTGTCAATTAACTACAATTATTATTTATTATTTGAACCTAATAAGATTTATCAATATTACTAAATCAAATATCAATAAATAAAACATTGTTTTACAAACAGAGGAGTAAAGTGTTTTTAATTCGTATGGCTAAGACATTTATATAATAATGATGTAATGAAGTGAATTTTATTTAATTGGTGAAAAACGTACAAAAATCACTTCGGTAGTTTGCGAGTTTAATGCGTTATTACGGACAGGAATAATTGAAACAGGACTTAATTTTATGACATGTATAGATCTAAAGTCGAGCAATGACTTTAATGTAATACTTTCATGCGTCCAAAATAGTAATTATTTAGTTAGTTAGTAGGTATCGCAAAATAAGCTTTGCGTTCTTGGAATAGAAACATAAACAAAAATATACGGAAACCTTTACCTGTTTTTATGAATGACATCTTCAAGTAGGTATGATTTGCTGCTGTATAAATAACAGAGAGGTTGGACGTTGACCCCCCCGTGGGATCTCCACCTTGTCGTGGTGGGGGGGCTCAGTAACCGTGGATTTGCCACCCGCGGTGAAGCTAAGAGGGATCCAGGAGGGGACGCTCCGCGTGGGCTTGGAGGGGCCTGCGCAGGATGCGTCCAACGGTGCGGGTGCGGGGGACAGTTCTGTCTGTCCCTCGCAGTCGGGTGCGGTCGCGGGAGGAGAGGCGTGTCGGTGTTGCGTTGCCGCGCGCCCTATCTCCCGCGACCAAATGGGGGCGCACCATTCGATGCGTCGCGGTGGGGCCGCAGAGGAAGAGGAGATGCGGTGTTGCTTTGCCGTCCTCCCTATCCTCTGCGGCCGCTGGGCGTTTTGGCGGCGGAGTCCAACACCTTAATCCGTCGCCAAGGGGGTTTTGTTCGGGGCCCGCCTGACCATCTGGCGGGCCAATACCCGTCGGAGGGTGGCGACGAGTGCTTTGGTGACCCTCCGACACACGGGTACATGGCGGAAGTCGAGGTGGTTTTTAGTGGAAACACCACATACTCCGGCTCTTATTTCCCCCAAGAGTCGGAGATCCGAAGGGATTTTCCACCTCGTAAAACAAAAAAAAGAAAAAAAAAAAAAGGTTGGACGTTGACCTTCTCGTTCGAACCTTTGTGGATAAATAAGACCAACAATGTATTTCTTGTGATCTATTCGTATCGTAAATACCAAATATCATTTCATAAACCAACAAGTGACTTGAGCTTCCGTCAGGTTATATGACTGCAGAACTAAGCTCAACTTACATTGGACATCGTTTCCATGCCAACCAACTCTTAGAGATTATCCAGAATTATTATGAAAATATTGGAATGGATTACTATCTTCTTCTAATGAATATAATTATATAGCTTGCATACTTGCAAGCTATATAATTATATTCATTAGAAGGAGGATCCACACCGTAAAAATAAATAAGACACAACAACAAATTGAGATGACTCCGTGGTTTGATGTGCTCCTTTAATAGGTTTGGCAGGGTCTGGGCAAATGGGAATATATGTGCGACCAACTTGGAAATAAATATGTTTAGGGAGCATTAGAAAAAAATGTGTGTACGAAAGGTCACTGTGAAGAGTTTCAGAAAATTCGTTTAATTCTTTTGTTGCTTAATTTGGGTTATCAGGAAGGATTGGACTAAATTCTTCTGTCTTATTTTCATGAAAGCGCGTTATGGGAAACTAAGATGGCGTTTATCTCAATATCTTCTAATAAAAAGCTTTTTGAAAATGAACATTGATTTAAGGAGTATTTGATACCAGAAATAGAGCAAAATGTAATAGAATGAAAGCTTCTAAGACACTGTTTTAACGTCTAATCTGGCTTCCTTATACTAAAGATATCAAGGCTGAGTACAGCAACATATAACGGCTGTAGCCATCATCATTCAAACTACATACAACTCTATAATAATTATTATTTAAATACACATGTCCGTATGTAAAAGAGCCATCCATTTCACTCAGCTAATTTTCCCGGGTCTCATGTCATTCCAAGTTGCAACCTGCAACTTGCATCACATAAAAACCGGAACTTATGTGTGATATTACTTTACATGCCATAAAAATATAAAATTAATTTATAACGCAAACATTTATTTTAATGACCCGTCCAAATATTTTATGGCTAGTATTATTTCGTACATAGTGAACTCCCGTGTCATAAAATGTAGTGATATTATATACCCGGTTTTATACATCGTCAAATGCAAAAAAATGTGTGAAATGCCGTTGCATTTCATACCGCAGTGTAATTATGATGGTAATTTTTAAACTATAAAATTTCCAATATTAGGTACATTGTCCAGTATTCACAGAGGCAATCTGTAGGTGCGTTCTGCAAAATGTACTCTTCATTATTCAAAATCACGAAGAAAGGATATAACTGAGAATATGTGATAGCCTAGTGGATACAGCAATAGATTGACTTTTCTGCGTTACATATTATTATGTGCGTATTCAATTGTTTAATTTCGCTTGTTCCGTACCTAGGCTGGTTAAAGGCCGACCTCACATTGGGCGACAGCGAAGAGCGTTCCTCGAGCGTACGCTCGGCGTCCGTTCGGCGTGCGCCCGGCGTTCACTTTGTACTACCGAGTGAACGCTGAGCGCACGCCGGGCGTACGCTCGAGGAACGCTCATGAACAATGTGAGGGAGGCCTAAGCTTTCGGCCCCGACTGTCATGAAGACCTTGACAGTCGTTATGGGGACTCAGTACCTCCGGATAAATTACCCCATGGTATATTATGTTGTTTGAGGACGACTTTATCATAAATGTAAATTTTTTGGGACCTGTACAAACAAAAAAAACAAACAAAAAATATTTTATTTGCTTCTCCAAAACATAAAATACATTTTCTTACATATATTTACAGAAGGCGGTATGTGGAGAACAAATTAGGCAACTGCGTCAGCTATTGTTGCAGTTATAAAACTACAACGCTGGTTTTCTCGCAGGCCTATATGCATTTATAATGAGCAACAGACTACAGTTGGTACCTATGAGTACCAACTGTAGTCTCTTGCTAAGCTGCCACTGTCCCGTCGTTCGTTCGTTTGGCTCTCTGTCAGACCCCTTTTTCTCATAAACTGAGTTGAAATTTTCAGTGAGTAACTTCATTGCTGCTATAAAATATCAAGATTTACTTACATAGGGTGCATAGGGTTCCCACCAAGAACTTAGGGTCCCAAGCCAACCTCACCAGCAAGTGGTGCACCTGCTGATCGACGGACGAGGCTCTGGCAAACAAAATATCCCAAAAAGCGGCAATAGGCTCGCCACCTATTACGTGGGATCAAAACACTGGCGAAAAGTGGTCGTTTAATATGCCTCTGCCTACTCCTTCGGGGAAACAGCCGTGAGTCTGTATGTATGTATGTATGTATGTAGATTTACGTACGAATTATAAACACGCAATGCTAATAAAACAATCGATTTGCTTTTATTACTCTGCATAATCCCAATAATAAGAGCAACGAAAGATGTTTTATATACTTATCTGTATATGTATATAAAATTCTTGCGTTACTGACTGACTGACAGACAACTCGCAGCCAAAACGATTAAGCGTAAGAAGCTGAAATTCAGATGTCCCTTTGCGGGGTTATGAAGAGATTTCCTGAAATTTCGAGAGGATCAGACGGAAACGCTTAAATTAAAAAAAATGTGCCCGGCGTAGCTGCAGGCGTCCTCTACTATATTTATATTTTACTATTGACAATACATAGATGCCATACATTTTATGTCTTTAACAATATCAATATCGACCACAGTCAACCCTGGGTCAAACCTCAGGCATACATAATTATAACGTAACTCCATCAACATGCAGTCCCTGTAATTAAATCCCGAAGTATCGGCACTTATCATCACTTATTGTAATTAAAAAATAATTATTACTAAACGTGAGCTTCTTCAAACCTAAATTGTGTGCTTTACCCTAATCCTGTTTTCTTAACATGCTTTTAATACGAGCCTTGGAATGATTATTAGGCCCGAGATGATAATTATGATAAGAACCGGCCAAGTGCATTTTGGGCTACGTACCTACAATGTAGGGTTCCGCAGTAGCCCTTATCTAGTGTCTTAAGGCTAAAACCATTTATCACAATATTGATTTTATCGCTTGCACTCAAAGCTTAATAATATTAAGTTATTCCTATTTCATTAGTAAAGCTACGCACTTATTGTAACACTAGCTATGCCCACGACTCCGTTCGCGCTTATTTGTTTTTTCATTACTCTACATAATTCTTAACTAAAACGTTTTAAGTTACATATATTACCTATGTAGTAGCATAAAAATGTCCACACAGGACATCTATGGAACACATTCACGGGGTAAATGCATCGATATTGTACCTAATTAGAAAAAAAATATGGTGACTTTGAGCCTCAATATCTCCTAAAAAGCAAGTTATTGCCCAGGTGCTAATCGGCCCTCTCCTTTTCATATTGTACAGTGCTGATGTTACCAACCACATCCAGAATACTAAATTCCATATGTATGCTGATGATCTTCAATTACATATATCTTTTCACCCAAATGATACTCATGATGCTGTAGATAAAACAAATGCAGATTTAGGTAGGATATCGGACTGGGCAAGAAAGTTCATTAGTACTTAATCCTACTGAATCCAAATTTTTGGTTTTAGGTTCTAAAGAATGCATCAAAAGGATACAAGATTTAAATCCTGTATTAATGGTTGATGGAAGGTTTAGTTATGGATGGTGATCTGCACTTTGAGACGCATGTACTTGAGTCTGTCAAAAACTGTTTTTACCGTCTCAAGCTGCTATATCAAATTCGCCGTAATCTCAGTACCGATATGCGTATATTGCTTTGCGAGACTCTGATATTGTCCAAACTTAATTATGCAGATACTGTGTTTGGTCCATGTTTACTGCGTAGGACTCAAAACTTAATCCAAAGAGTACAGAACGCTTGCGCACGATTCTGTTATAACATCCCACCGCGTACCCATGTCACTCCATTTCTGAACAGTGGGAACCTCATGAAGATGTCTGCTCGTAGGCACCTACATTAGCAACTTTACTTTTTGGCATTGTTTTATATGAAAAGCCCGAGTACCTTTACAAAAAGCTGACGTGGTCTCGCGATCTCAATCAATACAGAACAAGGGGCGCTTCACATCTGTTGGTGACTTCGAAGCACAGGTCTTCTGCTTTCAGAGGATGTTTTAGATTTTCGGCTACCAAATGTTGGAATGACCTACCGCCACCTCTGCGAAGCCTTAAATCTGTAAATACTTTCCGAAATAAGTTAAAGGAAATTTTATTAAAGAAACAAAAATTATTGTTGTGGCTCTGAGACACCATTGCCTACCTGTATGATAATAATAATTAAGATTAAGTTTAATATAAATATGGTTGTCATGCTTATAAATTGGTGTTATTGTATTGATTTGTTGTTAATATTGTGTACATTCTCTGTTGACTTGTTCTTGTATTTTGTTATGTTGTTCTTCTGTATTTATTTGTTGAAAAAGATTGTACCTAGTTCTTTTGTTTGTTTTAGTTCTCGTAGTTTACAAAAAAACATTGTGTCAGTTGTTGAAGTTCGTTTAATGTATCCCTGGACATAAAGTGTTTCGTACAGATATATTATTTATACTTATAGTTTATAATAATATTAATAAAAGGTCCTGTGAGAATATCAGTGTTGCAGTTCAACTGCAACAAGAGCTGACACAGGTCCCTTATTTGGTCTCCACGAATCGACTGTCTGTATGCTATTGTTGTATAGTTAACTGTACCTTTTGTTTGGAGATACGAATAAAAATATTTTCTTTCTTTCTTTCTTTCAAATAAAAAAAATTCGTAATTATGGTACAATATGAAATTTCAGTTTTCGTTAAGAGTCTTTTTAAACCCCGTATTATAGCAAAATCTTCTCAGGTCATCTTAATAATAAAGGTAGTTTATGTATAACGTAAAAGTAGAGAGAAAAAAATCACAAATTTATCATCTAATAGTCTATATTAAAGTTTCTTTTTACACTATATTAGACGTATAACCCTCGGGGAAGAAAACATAAAGGTTCCTAGTAAGACTTAAACGTGACAGAGACACATAAAGCTGACCAAGCGCAAAACAGCTGTTACTTAGATCCACACCCGCAACTTTCAGCCTTTGTTCTTTGGCTTACTGGAAACTGAACTCGTTTAAAACTAAACGAAAAATGTATTTAATTTAGGGGAGGAAATCCGAGGTATATAAACATTGTCACCTGCCCACCGCACCCTGTTAAAATCTTTGCTTCGATCACGTTTCATTGTAAATTGGTCACTTTTCTGGTGCAATCACAAAGCTTGAGTGGGGTTACATTTCTAAGAAGTATTATATTTAAATTAATATTTTGACATGGCAATCTAGGAGCATTGATGGATTGCAAAAAATCTACTGGTATTCCAATAGTTTTTAGACACACATAATTATTATACGCAGGTGATAAAAGATTTCGCATCAATAAAACTGTGCAATACAGCTTTTCATTCATTTCATAAGAATGACTTTCTCATGATCGTGCTAGTACACACTGCAAAAGTGCCAATCGCGAGTAAAAAACAGAGAATTTCTGTGCATTTTCGTTGCTTCCGAATCGCGCTCGCATGTTTAATCTCAAATGCATAGCAAAAATACAATCCCACAGTCTAGAACTCTTTAGACAGGCTCTAACTTACTCAGCTCTTGTCCCACGTGGCAAAACAGGCAGTCTGACGAAAATCGCCACAAAAAATAACGCCCATGGGTTAATTTTGTTTGATATCCCTTATTTTGTTATCTACATGCTTCGACCGCTTCACAGTTTACCATACCATCGAGTATTCATCCCACTATGGTAAGTTCTAGATATATTACAAACAGAGCTCTGTGTTGTCTAAGCCAATTGGAATGTTATACGTTGAAGGGTACTTTTCCTCCTGGTGACAATGTGGCTGCTATCGATCTGCATATAAATAATTATAAAATTATTGCGTCACTGACTGACTGAGAGACAACGCACTGCCGAAACTATTGGTAGCAAGAAGCTGTAATTTTACATGTATGTTGCTAGGGGACCGTACAGGTGCACTGTGAAGGAATTTTTCGGAAAATTGGAAATTGTAAAATTAATAAAAATGAGCGGCCGTAGCTGATGTCATCCTCCAGTTCCCGATTAAGTGATAGCAATCTTACTTTAGCTTCGTTCCTTCGCCAAAATCATCTTAATAAGAAAAGTCTTTCCCATTCCACCCGGGGCATCTACTTATAGTATTTTGCCTAAAGCACTATCCACGAACACGATCATAATTATATTAAGCGCTGTTCTTCAGTTAGTCTCGGGACATAATTTTGGAGGATTTCGGTTAGATCTAATAGGTAATAGTTTATTCATATCAATCGCGTAATCTTTATCAATGCTTACACCACCTAATGATAGTTCAGTCAGTCATATTGAGTATTAGAAAAGATATAGCTATGTCTTGAATAGCAAGCAAACAAAGATTCATTAGTTGGTTGTTTGTGCCTGAAAATTTCCTCGGCCAATTCGTTTTGAAATCTATGCTATAACTGTGCAGCATCTGAAAGTTTGCAGAACTGTCAGCATTATTTCAAAGTAATGGCGCAATCGATGTGGACTTTCACTGATACTTGCTTCAGACAAAGCGTAATCCCAGTGTTGATACCCTCCAATAAATGACTCGCTACTCGGCGCACTTATTGTACGTACACGCGCGATATTATCCAGCCTAAGCTGAACCCTATATAATATCATAAATTATACAGAATAGAGCTCATTTTAAATTGGATATTATTAATTTTCGAAAATGACCATTTATAATCTTTCAACCTTCGTAATTTTACATTTTACAGATCATACTATATTATGTTTAAACCAATTCAACTAAAGAGTTACTTATTTACATTGCTATAGGACATATTTCAACCGAAAAAATACATCGTTATGTTTAAATTAACATAACTTTTTTATTTATGAACCGATTTGAATAAAACAAAGATTAAATGTTAAGTGAGGCTTTCCACAATATATCAATGAAAACCGCATTCAAATCCAATAAGCCGTTTCTAAAATTAGCGTGCACAAACGCACAGACAAACAGACAAAAAATCCAATAATGATATTTTTGGGTTCTCTTCTTTAATAAAGACCCTTAGAATAGTTTTCTCATAATTATCTTCCATGTACAGACATCGATCACTTACACATCTATTATATGTAGTAAGAAGAAATGGTGTTTACCTGTAACAGTTTATTACACTACTGCAATTATTTGTGTTCTACGATAGACATTATTTTGTGCCACTTCAGTGTAATTAAATGTTGGTAAACCAAATAAATAAATAATTTACTCTCAAAAATTAAAACGACTCATCCGTTATAATTTTTGAGAGTTAATTATATGTGTCACTATAAAACATAATTTACACACCCCCAAATACTAGGGGTTAGAAGATAGGATGGGGTTTACACTTTGCAATCAATAGTTTATGATAAATATTTCGCGGTTTCTGTTTTGTCCGTGTGGACACAATTTATAATTATGCCAAATTTCAGCTCGCCAATGTTTATAGTTTCCTCGTAAAGCCGGGGACCGACAGGCCGACGGATGGACATGAGTCACTCATGACGAAACCTTAAACAAGGAACCTTCTGGTAGTTTACTACGGAACCCTAAAAGTTATACGTCGCCGTCTTGTTCGAAGTTATTACTTGTAAATATGACTTTCTTTTCCATCTAAATAAGATTTTATGGACTGAGTATTGTATTTAATATTATTTTCTTAGCGAACGATAATATTAACTCAAAAAATAATTCACACAGTCACATCAAATAAAATGTTTGCTTTGATAGATTGCCAATGGACTACCACGTATACTAATCTTTATATAAAATCCTTGCGTTACTGACTGACTGACAGACACGCTACAGCCGAAACTATTGGGCGCAGGAAGCTGAAATTTGGCATGTATGTTCCTTGGGGACCGTAAGGGTGCACTAAGAAGGGATTTCCCGAAATTCCCACAGGATCGGCCAAAACGGGTAAATTAAAAAGAAATGCAGGCGTAGCTGCTGGCGTCTTATAGTCTACTATATAAGTGTATGAAAGAATGGACTCTGAAAATGTAATTTTGGAGAAAGATTTATACCTAGTATCTTCGGTCCCTTGTAGCTTAGCTGATAAAGCCAACACCTTACAACTCACTTTTCGCGAGTTGCTCCAGATAAGATTAAAGTCAATAAACTGCACGATTGGCGGAGTGGTTGAAGCGTGTTCCTTGCCGCTTGATATTGCACCGAGTGTTGGGTGTTCTATTCCCACACGAGACAACACTTTATGTTATTGTTAAACATAGTGTGTCCGATAGTTGCATGTCTATAAGGTCCCCTAGGACACAGGGATTTATTCCTAACGCCAAGGTAAGTCTTTAAAAAGAATGACGAATTTTCAATTCCTGTATATGTATCAGTTGAATTACAAAAATAATAAAGTGTACTCAATGCGTTTTTACACAATTGAACCTATCAACCACCGTTGAAGGCATTATAGAGGAACAAAGACGACCTAATAGAATGAATCAATGTCTATTGTGTAGTTACTAAAAGCTCACAAATTAGATAGCGCAATTTTTCTAATCAGCATCTATTATTTCAGTAATCTAGGCCGGATTATTGAAATAATAGGTGGTAAACTTATAGCCGTGACACATTATGGACTAAAATTAAATCCAACTAAAACCCAGATCGTTCTGATTGGTAGTTCCAGGATGGTGTCTAAGGTCAATCCGTCACAACTCCCTGAGATTCAATTTGATGGAAACATCTTACCAATAACAGACAGTGTGAAAAATCTGGGTATTTATTTAGATAAGACTCTATCCTGGGGATGTCAGGTGCAGGAAACCAGTCGAAAATTGTTTGCTTCGGCGGGGTCGTTGCGCAGGTTGCGAAACTTTCTGCCCATAACCACCAAAATTGCGCTGGCACAATCATTGCTTCTCCCAATACTCGATTATGCCGATGTCAGCTATCTTGATCACAAGGAGGAGCAACTTGAGAAACTTGAGCGTCTCCAAAACTTTTGTATTAGATTTATATTTGGTTTACGCAAATATGATCATGTATCTGAATTTCGTAGCAGGCTCAAGTGGCTCCCAATTCGCTTTCGCAGGAATACTCATATTCTAATATTACTATATAATGTATTGTTCAATCCTAACACTCCCCTGTATCTCAAAGAACGGTTCAAGTTCCTTCATGACACACATACAAAGTGCCTAAGGTCGTCAGAGGATCTGCGATTGCAGATGCCAACGCATTCCACAAACTTCTTTGATAAATCCTTTTCAGTTCAGGCTGTACGTTTGTGGAATGCGCTGCCAGTTGAGATTAGACGAGCAAAATCACTGAACATCTTTAAAAATATGTTAAAACAGCACTATTTGTCAAGATGATTGCATTATTGTCCATAACTTTTTATTAGACTATAATATTATGTATGACTATATTATTATATATATATATTTATATTTAATTGTAAACCTATATATGTATTATATGTATTGCCTATATATGTAGTGTATATATAATATATTACATAATATGTATGTCAACGTACCTATTTAGTAGGTATTTATTTTATGTATACTATGCGAAAAATATATTTGTCAAAAATTTCTAAACTACACCATCGAATACTTTTGGCTCCTTCTACAATCAAAAGTCCATTCCTAATGGTTGCCTGGAAGAAATTGCTGTATGCGATAAGGCCGCCAATTGTGCATTTCTTGTTTGTGCTCCTTCAATGTATGTTTTCTTTATGTGGTGTACAATAAAGATTTATCTAATCTAATCTAATCTAATTCGCTTAAATTTGACAATGGATTTTTTTTTGATTCATTACCCTACCTCAGTATTCTATAGCTAAAAACTTGAACTGGATGCGATTTCCATTCCATTTGCTCTGTCTTTAGTGTATTTTATAAAAGTTCCTTTTTTTAGTGTTGATAACTAGTTTGGCTGTTTTTTTAAGCCCCAAGCCTGTATCATCTAATGGGTAGGCAGAAGTGTCCTCTTCTCGTCCACTGGCCAGACATCATTCACGGTCTGTTTTGTTTTGGACTTCATGACATCACCGTCAATCAGCCGTAATTAGTAATGTTGCTGATCGTTTGGTGAAGAAAAAATCTGTTATTTCGATTTAACATCTAATAAAGGAACGAATCAATCACTAATTACATTTTAGGACACAAGCCTAATATTATTACACTCACATTTTATTTTTATGAAATTTTGTCAAAATCTTTTTGGCAAAACGGCAGGATCCCCTTACAACATTCTGTGTCCATATAGATCGCGTGTTTGCTCTAGTCTTCCATGATTACCCTGATTGATACGAAGATTGATCGCATTATTATCTCATCTACGTATGCAACAGCCGGCTTCGTTGCGAAACTCGCAATATAACCTCATCAATAGGCGACAACATTGCTCCGCTAACTTTATCCGGAGAGAATTGACAGCAATTTAGTGGCGAAATTGTTTTACAATGTGATGCTTATTCGTTCCGTGTTTTGTAATGTAAAGTGTAATTTTGTAATGTCATTTCATCCTTTTTTATAATAATGCCCAATTAATAAAAAATACTCATATTCAAATAACTCCGAACAGCCTGACGCGCTGTATGCGCCGACTATTCTTCGACACGTGTTTCCCCTCAGCACAAGGTATCCTCAGGAGCGATGGGCAACGACTGAGGTCAGTGCTCAGTGAGGCGGGGAACTGCAAGTCAAGTATCTTCTTGGAACCCATACCATTCCTATATATCCCTTATGCTTTTAGTGGAGTTCGGTATTGTCAAACTTTTTCTGTTGCAATAGTTGGTCACTCCGAGGGTGCGTGGTGGGTTCCTCTTTCCTTCCATTAGGTTACAATGGAGTTCCGCCAAGTAACGCCTAATTCAATCAACTAGGTCGAAATTTTACTTATCTTATATTTCACAAAAATATTGCACCATGCACAAACATAAAACGTTTCAGTATCAGTTAGAAAGATTCAATAACGTAACCATGTCAAATACGGAAAACTGTAGATCGAACAATTCTAAAACAATTCTAGATAAAATACGACAGAATAATTGAAAGATTGCGCTCGAGGACGAGTGCCGTCAAGTCGATCCGTGTAATCCGATTTACTTACAAGTTACGTTGCAAAAGTATTTAACACTCTGTTTTCCTTTAATTCAGATCAGAGGAATTTTTTTTATTGTCTCCATTGTCTTGATAATGCGGTTTGGTGAAAGCACCGATTCTCCCAGCGCTCGGGAAACTGATACAATTACTGAACGCCCGAATCAGTTGGCCAATTTACAAAAACGAAGATTGAATCCAATCTTTCAGTCAGTTCTAAAAGAATTACAGTTAAAGCTCGGTGCAGTCACGCGATGGTAACAGTAGGAACTGACGAATATTAAGTCCGCGTATGTTTCACATTTTTGGAGTGCAAGACTTGTCGTTACTGACAGTCTAGCAGACAACAGCACATCCAAAACTTTGGGTGCAGGAAGCTGCAATTTGGCATGTACACATGTTCTTTGGATACCGTAGGAGTGCACTATACGAGAATTGTTGGAAATAGCCTATGGGGGTAAAATAGTCTCAGTTGGAGATGCGGCCGATGTCTAGTCAAAATAAAAACTCTTCTTAAATCAGATACTTTTGAGCGTAAAAATGCAGAATTCGTAATATTACTTTTGTGCGAAAATAAGTACGTACTGTATTTTAAGGTGTCTTCCTTTTTACCACCCCGTCGTTGAATTTGTGCACGAACCCGAGTTTAAGCGATTAGCTCCTATAAATTTTGGGTCTTGTGTAACACCACACACCATTTGTACTAAGCCGAGCCCGCTAGATCCACCCTTTTTGAGACGACTTGTAACTTGATGAATGTATAACAGTGACTGATTTTCTACCGCTGCTTTATCAGAATTTAATGCAACTTATTTATTTCAAAAACTTTCTACTGTCGCAAGCATATAGCTGCTTATTTGAGTCGGTAATTGATCATACGTTGGTGACCAGATTTCGGCGAGGTCGCGCTTGCTTATAAGACTGTGGCAGATTAGTGTGATACGGCTACTTATGGAGGTTGAGGATCTTTAAGTCGATTTTCTTTTAAGAATTGCATCACCAAAAAAAGTGAACCACTTATCCAAAATATTTCTTATGGAACGACTCACATCTGTCCACGCGCCCCTGAATCTAAACAGATATCATACTAAAATCGATTTCTCCGCTCATACCGAAGGGCCATAGCAACGGGTTTTTTTCTACAAATTCAAGTATAACATAATTTAATAAATATGATTTACTGTCAGTACTTTGTGCTTTCATTTCGAAATTACCGTTTAGTTATAAATATAATAAAATAGTAGTATGATTTATGTATTACATCCCGCCAATAGGAGAGGTTACCACGGAAAAAATAACTATTACCATTAATAAAAAAATATATATTACAATATTAAATTTGATCTTTCACAACCGTGGCGACTGGTTCACTTTCCCAATTATACTAAATTAGTTTGATAAATCTTTCGCCTAGCGTTATCCCAGTTTCAACCTGGGGTCCGCTTACTAGTCTAACCGGATTTGACTGAATATTAGCTTTTCCACGGAGCGACTGCCTGTCTGACCTCCGCAACCCAAAGGGATAGCGATATTCCATGGTTTAGACTAGTGTCAGTTTATTCAGAGATAGGTACTGACTCCCTATAACGACTGTCAAAGATCTTCATGACAACCGGGACCGACGGCTTAACGTGCTCTCCGAGGCACGGGACAAGCGATAATTAATAATTCAATACGCACATAACTCCGAAAAGTCATTGGTGCGCGCCTAGGATTCGAACCCGATACCCTCTGCATGGCAGTCTGTTGGTATCTCCACTAGGCTATCGCTTTGTTTAGTTTGATAAATATCCAAATTAATTACTTCAGATTTTATGCATATATGTGTAATGTGTATGACTCTTGGGTAGTTCACAAGTGACATATAAAAGTATAAACAAATCATGGTCTGCTTGCTGATCAGACTTAATAAAATAATTGATAATGATTAGGGTATAAATGTCTCGATTAATTATAATGAATGATGCTTTTGCACGGGGACTTATAAAAAATAGTTGGCGAAATGTATTAGTAAAATTTAATAGGTACATGTAGTTTTGTAAAAAATGTCTGTCTGTGCCACATCTCGGTGACATAGGATACAAAAAAGCCTAGAGTATCTACGTTACTATTCCTTTAAAATTTGTTTTATAAACAATATTATTCATTTAATAGTGATTTGGGATGACTTACTAGTATTATCTAATAAATTAATTATTTTTGTACATCAATAGACAGAACTGGTAGACCTTTCATTAGCACGTTGGTCTGTACCATTCAGAGACCAACTTAAACTGGATCTATGCCTACGAGGATGTAAGCGTGAACGCCGAGTAAAACAAACTCCAAATAAAAATATGAAGATACTTATGGTTGAAAGATCACACACTCGACGGGAAACGTCTGGAAGCACAGTCATAATTAATTTTTAATAAGCGATGATGGCTTCGGATACTTCGGAATTTAATTATAAGGGCCCTGCAGAAGGGCCTACATTATAATTATACGGTATTTGGTTTCGAAGGCGAGTGGGTTCGGTCAAGATTCTGCTCATTGATAAGAGAGTACCGACAGATATCTTGTACTGCAGGTTGGGTTTAATTAATGGGTCTGTCTGTAAGGGTCATAATGTTGCGAAGTTTTGCGTGTTTACGTGGTAGTGATGTGTTGTCTGGGTGCGATGTATTTCGGGACTTTGAAGATCGTGGTACAGGATTAAAGAGGTTTTTACTGTTACTTAAGATTTTTTATGTTACATTCATAATATATGCTACAATGGAAGTTATTTACTAGTTAGTATTTAACGTTAGATATTATTGTGTCAAGTAGGTACTTAAAAAATTTGGTGTATCTTAGTTAGATGGTAAACACTATGCACATATCAATCATGGACCCTGTCAGGCACGGCTTAGTAAGCGTTATAGAAAAACAAGACTGATTGTCTTAATATTATTGTTTCTAAATATAACAAACAATGCAAATATTCGCTCAAACTCAGTCACTCAAGAGAACAGATTTGATTACTGTATTCTTGTCAATTATATTACTTTACCCTAAAGATACTTGTAGTTTTTACACAATACAATACAATTTTAATTCGGTACACATAATTCATTAAATTAATCTAGTAATAATTTTATTAGGTCTTACTTTTACTGTGAGCGTGTGACTAACTCGTGTGGTGTCGGATTTTTCAGACTGTCTGAAGGCGTACGACATGGCCAAAAGTTTCTTAAACATGAACCAGGCTTTGCGTACCTCCCGCAGCAACGGTAGCGATCTGATATAAATGTCACACATTGTCATCCATACTAGCGGTGGCCGGTGAGTCCTTAACTTTGCCGACTTATGACGTACGGCAAGCCAAGTCACACTGTGAGCTCTACAATGATAATGTTATTGCAAATAATTTAACGCTAATATATCGAACAGTAATTTTTCGTCCAACATAAAGCTAATACGGCGAGGCAAGCGCAGGCGACGCAGTTATCATAATAGAGTAAATATTGTGAAACCCGAGCGTGTGGCGCAGATTCTGATACAGACTCATTTTATTCGCAAACAATTAAGCCTCTATCTACTTGCCAAGACTAGTACATATTGGACTATTTTTAACATAAAAATACTCTGTTGTCAGGTTACACGATAAGACATCAATGACACCGCCACAAAAATACAAAATAAGCTTAAACTATTCACTCAGATAACTGCATATTAATCTGGTATAAAGTATGACCGTAATAAATTATCATACCAATGTTCTCAACAGGTGTTATAATAAGTTTACGCACAAGATCATATATAACTTGCTTCAACCATAAATCACTTGGAAAACGTTTTTCATTTCTTAACCAGAAATAATGGAATTTGCATTTTTCTATATTCAGTATACCTATGTCCTAAATCCAGATGTATTTGCATTTACCTTATGGTTTACGCGTATAGGGTTGAGCAACTTTAAATTAAATTATTTAATCAAGCTGCATAATTGAAAATGACTGCCATGTTGGCTTGTGTGTGGGTTTACCCAGGTAATTTTGGTTTATTTGGGATCGTAGATTAAATGCCCAGATCTAGCAGAATAATTATATCAAGAAGATTGGTTCATACCGCAGTGGCAATTTATAGGACACCGCGAGGGTCTTAGTCTGATTAGTTGCTTCCTTCGGACCTCTTTTCAATTTTTCTTTCAGATTTCGTCCACTTACCTCAACCTCTAATCATATAAAAGTAACGAGGACGGTACTGAGACAGAATAAATAAATACTGAGATTGAATACACGGTTGGCTATTTTAATTTCCAACCTAAGGTTTATAAATATACATTTTTTTAAAATAAGTGCCAAGGTATGCTATTGTGCAGAGTTTGCATATCTTGCATACCCGGCAATTTAATGAAATTTTGCTTTCTGTTTTGTTTCTATGACCAAAAAAGTCTGTTTGAAATAATATTTCTGAATAAGATGTTTTTAAAGCTTTTGCGTAAGGATACACGGAATTTTAAGCATCGATTTGACCGAAACCGACCGACTGAAACTGGTATTCCAGGGGCACTTAAAGTATTGTGGAACACCCGATGAATTAACGCCTGGCCTGATAAATAAATATATAATTATTAAAGAATATAACCCTGCTCAAGTAATTTAACTATTATGGGAAGCTTTTACAAAGATTCAATCAACGGACAAAATACGAGACAGTATTTTATTGGCCGCCAATACGTCTGTCTACGGTGAGCTTTATCATAAGTCCGTTACTTCGTGTTCTGGCGACACGATGTAGACGCGTGGTTTCCCGCTTTTACATTCGTGCATCAGGGCATTACGATGTCAATTAAGTAATATATTCTATTAAAGATTTTTATAAGCTTACGCAATTAATGCGTTTACATTGATAAACAATTAGTTTTATGGTTTATAGGCAGTTCAATTTGTTTGCAACTGTTGATTTTAAATCAAGAATGCATCTACCTGCACATATTAAATGATTTTAAATTAAGAATGTATTAGCCTACGTGTAACGGAATCGAGCGCTGTTTTAAAAGTTTTGTGAGGTTTATTGTTGCCATAATTTGATTAGTATAAGCCACACACAACGTATTGACTGCTTTAACCATTTTTAAATAGTATTGAATTGAAATACAGTGTAGGTAACTTTATTACCAAAATACAAAAGCTCTTACGGCCCACCAAAGAAAAGCAGCAACGACTTCTACTCGATTTTCGAGGCTGAGCTTTCAGAGGATGATGGGTGATTGTGACTATTATGAACAACAGTTTTTCTGAAACTCTGTCGAAATCATGAAAAAGTAATCAGGTTGCCTGATATGTAATGGTGCACACATGTAAAAATAAACTTTTAAGATACGATCCAGGGGATCCTGCCGTTTTGCCGAAAAGATTTGACAAAATTTCATTACCCAAACAAATTTTAGCAACCTTTTTATATACTATTGCAATATTCCGAATGATTTTAGTACGCATATTTTTATTTGGTCAAATTTTTACTTGGCAAAATATTACCAAGTATAATGTCATTATGGCATTTGGTCTTTAATCGAATGATTTATTACAGCAAACAATCTTCAGACAACAAACATATGGTGATATTAGTTTATTTATGGAAGTAGTTAGAGTAGGTTTATTATTAAAAAACCGGCCAAGTGCGTGTCGGGCCACGCGCTATGTAGGGTTCCGTAGTTGCTCAAAATGACTTGCTGCAAAGGGTATTAATGTACAACAAATCCGACTGTTTATTTTGCTGAAAAAATAATTTTAATAACACTATTATAAGAACCTAAGTTTTGCTTAGAAAAATACTAGGTATGTATCCAGTTATGCATTGTAAACATAAAATGTGGTTTCCAAGATATACTACCACTATACAAAAGTGGTACCGTAGTACATTACATACTAAAGTACGTATATCTTTAAGATTAAGCCAGCGCGCCCAATGTAAACTCACAGAAATAGGTATTTATCACTAGTTTACGAGTAATCGTCGGTTAACTAACCGACGATTACTCGTAAACTAGTGATATTTACTTAGCTGTGATAGTTTTCCTTTTAAAGTCGTTATATGTACTATATTTGTGATTTTTTTCATCTCTTCCAAATTAATAGTTTAGCTGGCAGAGGGGGGGGACACTTGAGTCTAACAATTTTTTCACTTCAAAGCTTGATGTTTGACAAACCAATCACTTGATCAAAAAAATATTTGAGCAAACTAATAATATTTTTTTAAAACCTATCCAATGATACCCCACATGATGGGGTACTCAACCAAAAAAAAAATCAACCCCACTATATATGTAGGGGAGATACCCTTAAAAAAATATTTTCCTAAATTTTATTCTACAGTTTTGTTGCAATATCTTATGTCTATATTCATGTCAAATATCAGCTTTCTAGCACCAGGCGTCTTTGAGCTAGGCTGCGGACGGACAGACGGACGGACATGACGAAACTATAAGGGTTCCTTGTGGACTACGGAACCCTAAAAAATGTTTAGGTTAGGTTAGAACTGTGACCTCCTACGAGCGAGTGGTGCCGCGGTAGCGGCCGGCGAGTGCCAGAAACGACTTGCATTAATAGAAAAAAGAGATTGTTTTTAGTAGGTTACCTGGAACTGAACTATTTATATTACGATAATTATTGATTTTGGGTAAAAACTGTTATTCCAACTGAAATATTTGACTTTGACTGTTAAGAGTACTAGTTGGTAGACAAGTTATAGTTTAAACGTTCATTTCCCAAACATTAGGTTTGCGTTACAATTTTTTGTGAAAAGATTTTTTGCTAAGTAATAATTTGGCAAATGAAATTATGCAAAAAATTTTTTGGGAAGTGAAAATTTGTTAAATTCCTTAGAGACCCTACGATCCAGACTTGATATCATTAGCAATATAACAGAGAAAACAAAATGCTTGCAGTCTTCTTCAAAAACTAACTTTTTAAACAGACATCCAACTCTAACAAACACAACTAAATAAAGTATGAAAAAATAAAAACGACTTTTAAAACTTATAAATAAAGGTGAAGTGTTGCAGATGAGTTTTATCGAGTTTCCATTCTATACAGCTCAATTCTGTTTTCAACACGTTCGTGTACAAACTTGTTCAAGTTTGTAAATAACTTAAAAGATCACTGACAGGAGGAGAATGGTCTTTATTTTTATCTGGAACCTCAGTAGGTACAGATAACACTAACGCCATTTGTACTACTGTTGTTACCTCAGTTATTACAAATGGCGTTAGTTTTCGTTTTCTAGGATTTGATTAGGGTAAATGTTTGGTTAGGAGGACTATAAGGAGGTTTGAGTGTAAACCTCAGTGAAGTTTTATGAATAATAAATAATAATAATAATAAATTTTTATTCACAGTAATACAGAGAGCATAAAATACAAACAAAAATGTTCTAATATAATAATAGTATAAATGCTGTCGATTTTCAATTGATTGGAAAGAACACCATACCCCTGTACTAGTAAGAAACTGTATCACAGGCGGTTGGGTCTCTCTTTACAAATTTGAGATTTGTATTTTACAATACAACAATAATATTACGTATTTAACAAAAGACAGTGGTCAATATAAAACTTAGTTAATAATTAATAGCTACATGAATATAATTAAGATGATCTTGTAATATACGATATAATTGCCTGACGAGCATTTTAGAGAATTCACGAACGTAACTCATAAAGCTGTGGGTCAGCATAATCGTAAATGATGTCAATGTTAATTAAACCTTTATTATTTAGTATGACGTAAATAACTCATGTGTGCATTTTATTAAACTAGATGTTTGATGTTAGTAGGTCAATATTCTAATGAGGTGTGTTAGGTGAATCACAAAATGAAATATCAAGTCTTAAAATTAAATAATAAATATGAGAAAAAATAGTAGATAAAAGGTCGAAAATACGATATTACGTCGCTCCTAGGCGCCTTCATAATCCACGGTGTTTATGTACCTCTTTTCCGCCATTGTTCTTGCTGGGCAGTCATTAGAACCGGTGTTGTGGTTGCTGGGCTTCTTGAAGTGTAAGCATGTCGCGCATTTTGGGTCTTCGGATTTCCTAGTGCAGTCCTTTATCGTGTGTCCTTGGTTGCCGCAATGACCGCATGTATATTGAGACTCTCTACAAGACTTAGCCGCATGACCATACTGCTGACACTTATAACAGCGAGTAACTAGGGTGAAATCCTTCACCGGGCAAGATGACCAATTTATAAAGATCCTGTCTTGGATTATCAGTGCTTTACGAATGGCTGCAGATACTTCTTTTACGTAGTTACAGGTCAGCATCTTTTCGGCCCGATTTATGACTCAGCTTGATTTCATTGAGAAAGGTCTCTAGGTTGCGGCTTTGAAGTTTCTCCGCTAAGTTCTGGTGGTACAGGCACGTGAAAACTTCCGTCTCTTTCATATTTGAAGGCACTCCAACGATAACGATTTTAGGCTTCCGTTTGTGGGGTTCATTGACTATAAGGCCTGAGTTTGCATGTTGTACCGATTGTTTTACTTTCTCAATATCATCTTTGGTCTCGGTGCTGATGATCACGCCGCCGTTCTTAATCTTGCGTTTTGCTCTCACGTGGAGGTTCATTTGTTCAGGCCTGATGATTTTTTGCACTAATGATTTTGTGTCGTCACTCGATTTTAGCTTGTCATTTGGATAGATTGCCACCGAACTTACGCTAATGGGCTGAATAAAATTATGTGCAGATTTTTTAACCATCTCAGCGAAAGACGGTACAGAGGTGGTAGGTTACGAGGACTCCTGTATGGATTGCTTTAGATCTTGAAGGCTCTGAGACAAATCAAGTTGTTCTTGCTGCGATTTGATGGTAGAATGGGCCTGGATAGCATGTGACTTTAGGGACTGGTACTGAATTGCCAACTGCGAAACTTTAGTGCCCACATGGCGACAGAGATTGCTGACTCTCATCTTCTGCTCAGAGTTTAGTTTTCCCTCTTGTGCTATAGAACACACTTCGTTGAGGTACTGCTCAATAGATGACATCCAGTTCTGGATTTCAGGCGTAGGGATGACTTCAAGTGCTGGACGCTCAGGTGCAGGTGCAGGTGCCGGCGTCGGAGGAGGACTCCGAGCAGTCTTCCTACACGGAGTGAAAGGACTGTGATCCATTATATATTGCTTACAATGTCAATCACGATACATTTTATAACACACAGTTTTGTTACGTTCGCAGATAGTTGTACGCGTTGATTGAGGTCACGATTTAAAAATATTTAATTAATAATTACTCATGCGATTCAACACGTCCGTTCTCAACAACAGTGTGCAACGAGTGCGAAGTATCATATATAATGTTTCGATTTGGCAAATTTCAGTTTAATGTTAATGATATGTGCTGGGCAGAGGTCTGTTTTGCTTTTTGGTTGATACTCTTTGCACCGTTTTCGTCAGTATAGAGGGTCTTGACCTGCTTTCTGCGTTATTTTCTCACGTCTGTATGGTCTTTCGCCAAATGTGTCTGTCTCTAGCCGAATGAAGGGCATTCTGTACTGTGGAGCCAAGAGAAAAACTAGACACTTTTTATTAGCCGCAATGTATAGCGCGGGCTTGCAGTAAAAATTGGCGCGAGAAATGCATCGTACCTACGCCAGCCGTATCTACCTACACCGTGCGCTGCGGTCAACCTAAGGGCGGTTTCAGATTAGCGTATTTTTCTGCGCGTATATGGTCGTTTCAGCATACGCGCTTGCACGCGCGCTACATTGTGCGCTACAAAAAACTGGACTCGCGTAAACTATATTTCGGTGTGTTCACTCGAAACGGTAGTGATATCGTGTCAGTATAGCGCTTATACGAGCTTAGACGCGAGTCAATGCTCGTACTAGTTGCGCGTGTGCCAAAAAGCGCGTCTATACGCGCCTACGTGCGCTGCAAAAAACCAGCTTATACGCGCGTATAAAACTCTAGTTTGAAACCGCCCTAACTGCGGCAGTTTATGATCACGTTGTCGCGCGGCCAAGGGGAATGAACTCTCAGCTGATTGCTAGTAGTAGGCATACACTGCGTTTAGCGAACTTTAAAGCCGTTTATTTTAGGGAAATATTGAAAATTTTGCTTATGTTTATTTGGAAGAATGTTTACATTTATCATTCAAAACACGATTTTGGAATAATTAGAAAAAAATGTCGTGATTTTGAGCCTCAATATCTCCTGAACCAGTAATTGCCCAGGTATGGTGCCCAAGTAAAAAATATTCGTAATAAATGGTACAACATGGGGTTTCAGTTTTCGTTAAGGGTTTTTTTACACCCTGTATATCAACCTTTCTATCCGAATCTAAAGCATCACGCTCGACGTTTTGTTGCAATTTGATTTTACTTATCAACGAGCGCTTTATATTTGAGCAAAATACAAAATTAAAATTTTAACCACGTTGAAAAGAATCAGTCTATAAGCGACCACGTCGTGATGCCGTCGAAAACGCGTGCAAACAAAGAGGTATTTATACCTTAAACAAATTAGCTAACGTGATTAAGACCCATTAAATTACCTTAAAGGAAACAAATGTTACCAATAACAGCCCAATTACCGCGGCCTTTTTTCTACGAAAGTTCCATCAAGCGTTCCTAGGAACTTCTTAAATGGAAATGCTTCTTTACATACATACATACGTACATAGACTCACGCCTGTTTCCCCGAAGGGGTAGGCAGAGGCATATTAAACGCCCACTTTTCGCCAGTGTTTTGATCCTTCTTTGATGCTTCTTTAAACTGATCTTTTTATTGTACTCTACTTTTCAGAATAATGTCACATTACACGGAAATACTCAAGAGTGTAAACATCATTTTATTTATAATGAAGCTAAAAATACACAGACTTCCTCCGTGGTCCAGTGAATAGTGTATGCGTCTGTTGATCGGAGGTCCTGGGTCGGGCAAAAGTGTTACTGAGTTTTTCCGAATTCTCAGTAGCAGCACGGAGACTGGTGATGTGCCCGGTAACAGCAATAGGCTATTACGTGAGACCTAAAAATTCATGGCGAAATGTGTATTTAATGTTACACCTCCGCATAGGTACCCCGTCGGGGATACAGGCGTGAGTCTATGTAAAAACACAGCTGTAACTACATTGCACATGCTAAGTTCATAGGCACACATGAATATTTCTGACATATACAAATTATAATCATTTCAAAATTATTACACCTTCTAATGTTCCTAGTAAGCTTTAATTATTTCACGACAAATGAACCTTAGTGAGAAATAAAACAGTTGGAGGAAGTGTTATGTTCCTCTAATTTTTCAAGCAGAGCCTGTGATTTAGCTCGGTTCAATTTGTTTAAGGAACTTATATTATATAGCAGTATCGAGTGATTTTACTACATATAGGTATGTATCGCGCATGCAAAGACAAAATAGTAAATGAATCGATTGTCTGACCATTCAGTACTGCGTCAAGTGTCATAGTTTCGATCCCCAAACGAACAAGTCTGAAGGTCCTTTATATCCGTTAGTTAAATTATCATAAAGTTCCCAAACAAAATGTAGGTATTCCTAGTGCGGTGCAGTGTCTGTGAGAAATAAGTTTTAGGACTGGAGTTGTTTGTAAGAAATTAGCTTAGTAATTAAAAAACTACAATTATGAATTAGGCTTTAAATATTCATAAATGTCTAGTTTCAAACATTATTATTATAATCATAAAATATTAAACGCCAGACAATCTCGACACGCGTCTGAATCGTTAACAAAGATAACTTTGATAATGTTTCGATTAGATTCACCATTACTAGATACTTAAATGTAACTCAAGCAGCTGCTAATTGGCACTCCCGTAATATTTAACCCGATTACTTGGTGAATTAAATAATTATGTGTGAAGTGTTATGGCGTTTGTTATGTGGGATGCTGTGTGTCGCTTAAAGATGTAGTCTAGAACACAAATAAAATTTACCTTTTAAAAAGAATGCTTTTCACCCTTAATCTACTACTGCCTTCATTATTTATAACTAAACATCGTTATCCAGCGGGTGAAGGTCGTGGCATTCGACACTAGGGTTGCCGCGCGTACCCATAAAGCATTTTTTTAAATAATAGTTTAATGTTATTACTTGATATCTTTATGTAATTAAGAATCTATATTTCAATTTGTCCTTGTGTATCTTATGAAAATATCAAAATTAAATTATATTTTAATAATCACTCCTAACTAAGTCAATACAAAATAATTAATGTAGGTTTTTCGTTAGAAATAATTTTGAAATGAAACACATAAATATTGTTCAATTACTTTTTATTGAATATTTTTTGTTAAAATATTCCTTGAAGATATTTAGGTCTACTTGGAATAAAAAACCAACAACTTATTTATACTGCTTTCTGTTAGTTAAAGATGTCTGCTGGAAAAAAAAAAGATTTTAAGTAAGAAAATGACCTTTCGACTTCATTTGACATAACAAAGATGTATTTATTTTAAACTTGTGAAATAATTTGAAAGTTTATATTGTTAATTTTTCACTTAATGTTAGTGTTGCCATTTTTTTAAATATGTTAACACTTTTTAACATTACAACAAAAATATGAAAGTTAAGAATAGATTAAAACATATTTTTAACATAGATGCTTGTAAAAATTTTATCCAATATATGACGACTGCGAAATAATAATTTAATATTTTTGAAAATAATTACGCCTTAACTTTCAAATTACATTGAAGTAGTAAAGAGTAATACGTGAAAAAGTTATTACAATACGAAAAAAAATACAATACTATATAGCTATACTTTTAAAAAAACATTTAAAACTATAATACATTTTAATTAAATAAAGGTATTGTACGATATAACATAATCGAAAAAGCTTATTCAATGTATGCACCTACGTGACGCATACGTATGACAACCCTGCCACCATTTTTACCCGCCCGATAACGATGTTTATTTATAACTTAGTGCGTGGTATTTCGGTCCCGCTTAGATAAAGAAGAACCAATAGCGTGCTTTATCACTATTTTAATAAGCTATCTTATTTCAAAACTCTATCCTTTATCACTATCGGTCTAAGGGCCGGTTACAATATTCGCTCTAGCCATGGCTACTAGAGATACATTGATCTGTATGTATAATATTCTTGTGTTATTGACTGACTGACTGATACCACTCAGACAAAAATTAAGCCAAACGGATCAAGCAGAAACGATTAAATAAATATAAGATGTGCGGGCGCTGCTGAGGGCATCCTTCAGTTTGACATAAGCCATGGAAAGATTGTATATTGAAATCGGCCGTAAGTAGACATGTAGAATAGTCCTTCAAATATTACCTACCTAACATTAAATCAGCAGAGTGTACTTTAAAACACAAGTGCTCTTGGTACTTCTTTATAATTAATTCGAGTGCGTGAATATGGTCACATGTTGAGAACCCTTTCCTCAAACCGGCTTGCTCTATTGGTTGGGTATCTTCTAAAACTGTACTAATTCTTTTATTTATCATACCGGAGAAGAGTTTGTAGAGACATGGTTGCAAGCTTATCGGTCTGTAATTGCCTATATCCTTAGGGTCGCCTTTCTTGTAAATAAGTATAATCTGTGATCTCATATATTAATGACTAATTCATTACTTCACTTTAAAAACTACTACTGACAGCTTTGCTGAATACTAAAGTTAGAACCATTATTTATTACGTCGCATGAAAAACAACTTTTAATAATTCGGTATTTCTCGATTGTAAAATGTCTACGCCACTTTTAAACATTGTGGTAGACCAATAACAAAGTTTAAAAGGCAACGCCGCAATGTAATAATTAATTGATTAATCGATTTTCAAACAAAAAGAGAAATAAGTGTTTTAATTAAAATGTAAACAGTAAATGATATACAGTAATTGTTCTGCCTCCTGCTATTTAATTGTATTTGTATTGATGCCGGCAGAGACCACTAGCCCTGGGGCCCAATTAAAAAAATAAACGCCAATAATAAAATAAAAAGGGCTTTTATTAATTATGTTGGGATATTTCTCTTCAATATCCGAGATGGGAGTCCACTACAATGATATATTAATCGTTAAGGTTATTGACCTTACTGCTGATCCTTCATCAGTTCCATGGCAAGTCATCCCAACGTAGATAAAATTTAAATACTTACCATTCATAATATGCTTGCCAAGGCAATTAGTTATCGATATAAAGTGTACAGGCGTTGTATTGATAATTTATGCTTGCATTGTGCCCTGGAGAGCACTAGCGCGATGGTTCCGATTCTTACAAATCTAAAACTATTGATTACTGATAAACTGATATAAATAATAGTTACAGGTAGCACGCCATTGCGCAATGTTGATGTTGTGCATGTACTGTTAGAGAGAGATGCAGGGGGCCTTTAATGTTGCGTTCTCTCTCGCACCGACGGACACGACGCAGTATTGAGTTGGGTACTATTCTGCCACTCTATCCTTTATATTTCTATGGTTCATAATTTGACTGTCTCTTTCATTATTTTATGCTTGATAAGTTTACGTTATTTTAGTCAGTGTTTTGATTCCTGCATGGCGAACTTTATAAGCAGCGGCTACAAATACCAATTAGTCGCATCAATTTTATTTTAACAGTAAAAATAACAGGGCATTTTGTTCATGTTTTTAATCCTAAAAATTATATTTTCTTAATTAGTCACAAAAAACGCATGTAAAAGTCAGAAAAAGGTATTTAGCGGACCGAAATCGGACAAAATAATATCAATAATTTTTCAGCAGTAGGTACACTGGGCTCGACATAAATAACCATTAGATCTAATGGACTTACTACTGAGTAAAGTATAACCTTGCCAAATTCAATCAGAAGTAGGCACATTAAAGGACTCAGAAAAGAGAAAACCATTTCATTCACTCTTTAGCAAAACTAGAGACAAAATAATAAGTACTCATAAATATTTAAAGTCTATAGAAGTAAGCACAGAATTAGGTCGTCTAATTTGTAAGCTCTTTATGTTTCTAATATTTGATAGTAACTATAGCCAGACAGACATATTAATATGCAGATAAATAAGTTAAATTTATGCAAGATCTGAAAAAAAAAAAATCTTCTAGTAAAGTTTGCTATTATTTCTCAAAAAAGAACGTTAATTTTACCAAATACATGTGCGTTACACATAGTTGAATCTTTTTTTTTTTGTTGAATTCACCTAATCATGGATTAAAATAAGATAAATGTATTGACAGCATGACTTGTAAAATTATAACACTAAAATATGACCATTGAGTACTACTTTTAGTATACTAAAAGGATGATTTTACAAGACGCGTCTGTAGAAATTATTTTGAAGATTTTTCAATGACAATATTTTATAAACCCTTGAACCTAACACTATGATCACATCGTTTAGGATAAATGCCTGAGGCTGATTTACTTTTAGAAAAATTCTAATTGCATCAGATATTACTGCGGCTTTGTTATTAAATACTGCACAACAGAACAAAAGCACAAAACAAAACAAGGAAATGAGGTCAAGCATATTTATTAATACCACCACTTACTTTCATCATATAATCTTCGGCGCGGAAACAATGCCCACATAACCCAAGACAAACGGATAATAAGTCCATAGTAACAAATCAAATCTTCGCAAGTCCGTTCAGTAAGTGACTATTCATTTATCTACTCACCAGAGCTCATTAATCAAGTCATTTGGTGGATGGCCACTGTTCGCAGCCAATTACTAACCTCCATGGACCGGGAGCGCAATTTTCCTGTCCTTTGTATTGATATCTTTAATTATTCCTAGCTTGTAAAAAGGTATGGTTCTGGTATTAATTTTCACGTAGGTATGAAATATGGTTGGGGTTTAATTGTATGACTTGTTGATTGTTGGTTGGTTTTGCACTAATAAGTAGGAATGGGGAGGAATGATAGATTTATTTCGAGTTTGCAAGGGTCGGAGAGCATGTAGTTTATACAGTTCATAATTGCACGACTTATAAAAAGCCCTGTAAAATTAAGGAATAAGTCCAATAATTTTTTCCAATGTTTTCCTTCACCGTTTAGCGAGCGATAATTAACAATTGAATACGCACATAACTCCAAAAAGTCATTGGTGTGCGCCGTGGATTCGAACCCGGACCCTCTTCGTAGCAATCTGTCGGTCTCTCCACTAGGCTAACTCGCTAGCTAAATTAATTTACTATTTAAAAAAAATGGAAAACAAACAGTGATATTACAATCTCAAACAACTTCTGTACACCAATTAAAAGTTCACATTTATTCCTCTTAACATAAATTGTTTACAATATCTATTTGCAACAAAGAAACGGAAATATCTAGTAGGCAAGTTGATATCACGATAACTAAGCAATACTAGCAGAGCTGTAAACTTCCAACTTAAATGCGTCGCTTTACGTGGAGTTTCTCACAAGTTTCCAGCAGGTCGCCTCTAACACTAATATGGTTCTTATTTATTGCAATACTTTTGATGTTCTTATTGTTGCACATTATTGAATTTATAAGTTTTTGATAAATATTTTGTAAAACTTGATGGATACAAGCAAACTTTGTCAAATATACCTATTTGGAATACTCTTAATGTGTAGGTATTAAAAAAATATATGAGATGATTTAAGGCAACGATAGTCTAGTAGAGATACCAACAGACTGCCATGCAGATGGTATCGAGTTCGAATCCACGGCACACATCACTGACTTTTCGAAGTGCGTATTAAATAGTTAATTATCGCTTGCCCCGTGTCTCAGAGAGCACGTTAAACCGTCGGTCTCAGCTTTTATGAAGATCTTTGAAAGTACCCTAAAAATAAACTGATACTGGTCTAAGCCATGGAATATCGCTACCCCTTTGGGTTACGGAGGGCAGATGTCAGTCGCTCTGTGGAAAAGCTGATATTCTGTTATATAATATAATAATATTCTACCACATACACACATCACCATCTATACACATCAGTCTAGCTTTTACTATGGGTACTAGGTAATGGATAAACATACATATATACTTTTTTTTATAAATACATACATATTATATACAGGAATACCCAAATCAAGACAAACATCCATGTTCATGCGCACAAAAGTTTGAATTGAGCGGGAATCGAACCCGCGACCTTCGGCGTAGCAGTCGCTTACACTCCCGCTACGCCAACAGATCGTATATCTGGACTAGTAAGCGGACCTCGGGCTCCAAGGCGTAAGTCTCGGATGCAACCGAGATAACCCTAGGATGATGATGATGATGATGAAAAAAGCAATGAGTTCAACTATTTATAACAAAGAGAGAATCGCATATTTGGGTCAAATCATAATAGGTCACAAACACATATTAATTTTAAAATAGTCAGTCATTCCGTGACCACGGCTAGTGGCATCCCAAATCAAAGAAAGCAAATAGAAGTTTTGTAATTTTATTTTACTATTTAAAGTAGCTTTGAGTAGAGCAGTATAGTGTTCTAGCTTTGTGTACAGCGTACCCGGACTCTAGAGCGAGTTCTTGGATTGCAATCGGGGTAACGCTATGATGATGAAATATGATGATGGTGATCGCCAGACCGATTTCGGTCACGGCGACCACTTCAACTCCTAGTTGTCACTGATGTGCTCTCATATGACTGCAATAGCGAAGGTCCGCGAACAAATATGTGATTAAATATCAGTATGACAACTCCCAAAAATTTGAAAGGATGTTTATCATATTTTTTGTGGCGACATCACATTAACTTTACGTATTTTGTGGATTTCATAATTAAGTTCCTCAGAATCCAACTTAAAGACTTCACAACTCTAATACAGTTCGTAGAACCATAAATCAGGTTAGATGGTCGGGTGCATTGTCTGACGAGTATGGGCTGAGGTGTGGTGTGAGGCAAGGAGGGGTGACGTCCCCAGCGCTTTTCAGTCTACATATTGATCAGCTGATCGAGGAGCTCAGTAGCACTGGTGTCGGATGCTTTGTTGATGGTAAGATTATCAACAGTATCAGCTATGCGGATGACATGGCGTTGCTGAGCCCCTCTGTTGATATGCTCAGACGTTTCCTAACAGTGTGTGAACAAAATGCTACTGCTCATGGCCTACTTTACAATGTCGGGAAAAGCGATGCTATGGTTTTTCGAACAACTTGCAGTAAACCTGAGGCTGTCCCGCCGGTTTACATTTATGGGGTGGCACTGAAAAGGGTGTCACAGTTTAGATACCTAGGACACCTTTTGAATGAGGACCTAGGTGATAATATTGATGTAGAGAGGGAACGCAGGGCGTTGTCGGTTCGTTGCAATATGCTGGTCCGCAGGTTTGCTAGGTGTACTAAGGAAGTTAAAATTACTCTGTTCAAAGCATACTGCCAGACTTTTTACACCTGCAGCCTGTGGCTCAGATATACACAGAAAACCTACAACGCTCTTCGCGTACAATACAATAACGCATTCCGGGTACTATTGGGGCTTCCGCGGTTTTGTAGCGCGTCAACCATGTTTGCTGAGGCAAACATAGACAGCTTTGAAGCGATTATACGCAAAAGGACTGCATCTTTGATGAGCAGAATGCATAGAAGCCCCAATAGCATCCTTCTAAATATTGCAGGGAAACCAGACTCTCCATTCTTGATGCACTGGTCCCGTAAACATTGTTGCGGTCCCGGTGCCGAGGGAAGGTTAATGAATTAGGCAGAGTGCTAATTTTTATTTCCGAATGTTAAGGTCACAAGTGTATTTTATTCTGTGTTTTTGTTACTAATGTTTTTGTAGGAATTTGGAAAGTCTCCGAAATAAATGTTTATTTATTATTTATTTATTTATTATTTATAAATTTGGTGCACAGTGTAGTTATAATAGACTTAGTCTCCCGTGTGGGAATTTCACCGCTGAATGGCAAATAAGCAATGGTTAATTTATTCTGAAATAGTTCACTTGTCATAAGTACAATATCATTGAAATTATAATATGTAATAACTTAATTACCTATATCAAATAAGTTGACTTAACTGATCTTATCACATTTTTTGCCAGACGATAGACAACAGAAACAAATTGATACTAAGCACGTGTGTTCGATGGGAATCATCCATAGGTTAATCGCGTTAACTATCATAATATTGTCATTTGTAATCCGGACGAAACATGAGTTAGACCAGTAAAATAACTTGTGTGAAAATCGTTTATTGATATATAAAATGTTCCTAAAATAATAATTAAATCAAGTAAACAACAAATATAGGTAAATTTTTCGTAGGTGGATAGAACCTCCATATATGACGTATTGACTACTAGTAGCCTCTTAAATGAATTGCGCGTGTAAAGACATTTAACATCGTATCGATTCAGCGATCAACCAATTATTATGCCATATTTTATGCACCTGCGTTCACAAGAAAATTACTAAGTGCTACCAACATAATAACAGAGCAGTACCAATAGTAGTAGCGATAGACACCACGATATGCTGCCGATTCTGATGTACTAAAACGAACTAAAATACAGGCAGGCAGTTATTTCTTTCTCTTTAATAAAATTGGAACGAGATAAAAACATAAAATATACTAAATTTAGAGCCGTTTTTTTATTATTGCTTACAGCATGTTGCGCGACAAAAATGTCAGAATAATTAGATAGAAAATGCCATCAAAAGTTTTTTGAATAATCCGTTTGTTTATCCGACGATAGAAAATTGGGCAGTAGGATTTCTGGATTGTTTTGATTAAATTTTCTGTTTCAGTAGGAGATTTGGTTTCGCAGTTTTAAATATCACTTTATCTTTTCTCGCAATATGTTTTAGTAAGAGACAGCAAGGTTAGTTGGTGAACAACATAATTAGTTCTATTGCTGCAACATGTCGGAACGATTTATCAATAGTGCGATGGAGCCAGTCGACAATATATGGCAGGTCAGCCTCCTAGCATTAACCTATCAGTTTAGAGGATCAATATAACGGTGTAGCGAATGCTAAGCGATGGATGGGAGACCGCGGCGATCTATTTGATCCTCTGTCGATTTGTTTGGTTCTTGCTTCTTTGCTTTTCTGAACATAAAGGTCAAAATATTAAGCTGATGCCATAGTGGTTTAAAACGTTGCCTTGACGTACAACAATGTGGAGAGTGTACTGGGTTCGTAGTCCATAAAGGACAACACTTTGTGTGTTCCACAAAATTTGGTTGCGAATATTGGTCTAAACTTAGGAAGCGGAAATCTTTGACCACCTTCTCTTCTTTTAATCTTTACTAAAATGAATAAGTTTTAGCAGTCAATATAATTATTTTGAACTATTAAAGTGGATTTATAAAATCTACGCTTAAGAAGGATTCGTGTCCTAATGTCGCGATACGTAATTTGAATGGGGTGTGTAAGAGATATTTATGCCTCTATTTTACGTTCTACTCACTCTATTTATTACATTGTAATGTAGCTTTAGCTATTGACGATAATGACTTTATAATTTACAATTATTTGTCTTATTGATGATGGAATGGCCTTCAAAGCGCTACCAATACATTATACACAATTATTATCTTCTTAATATATAAAATCCTTGCGTTACTGACTGACTGACAGACACGCTACAGCCGAAACTATTGGGCGCAGGAAGCTGAAATTTGGCATGTATGTTCCTTGGGGACCGTAGGGGAGCACTAAGAAGGGATTTTCCGAAATTCCCACGGGATCGGCCAAAACGGGTAAATTAAAAAAACATGAAGGCGTAGCTGCTGGCGTCCTCTAGTAAATATTATAAGGCAAATGATTTTGTTGGTTTCGTAAACATAATATGTTGTAATACTATTACAAACTACAAATCCGTTTCAAAGGACGTCAGCTTGTGGTTCAACCCGAGGTCTTTTATATACGTCAGTTAAAAATCGGCGGGATACTGCTATCAGATTGTAGTAAGGTTTTGTTTTGTGTTCTTTGTTTGGTTCTTTAAATATTTACTATTTTGCGCAATATGGCCTTATTTCGTAGCTTAAAAATTAATACTTATTAAAAACGTAATTATAGGTATACTCGTATATTATGTCATACTAATATCCGCAGATTAAGTAAGAGATTTCCATTTTTAATATATCATGACCAAAACATTGCCAAAAACAAACACAGCAGCCGAGGAAACTCCCTCATTGGAAGACCTGACGACGGATCACATAAAAAGAACTCTCGTCAACTACAAACAGTTCATAAAGACACAAAATTTAAGAAACTTAAGTGAATTCACAAAGCAATAAACAAATTAGCAGTGAGCTACAGCTTTACATTCACTGTGTAAAGTTCACAATGTTCCGGAACAAATTGCCAAAGCGGAACACTTATGGAAATCACTTTGGTGTCTCTCTGTCACTGCCGATTCCTTCCGGTACTATTTGATGTAGAAACTTGAAATTTTGCACCTGAAGTAATGGAGCGAATGAAATGTCCAGTACTTGGAAGACGACAATTTGTAAATGTGGTTTAAAAGTGATTTGATGTTTGATAGTTTAGACGTTTCTACTTTCTTGGATAGCATAGTAACTGGGTTATTCATTCCAAACTGTTACTTGAGGAAAGATAGTGAGTAAAAGAGGTTTCGATGAAATTGGGTAACTTGGATTTAAATAACAGGTGTACCAAACTGTAATTGGTCTATTATTTAATGCATACCTCTTTCTACATCTTTCTATCTAAAGTGGACTTCGCATCTTCCTAAACGTATTGTTCAATTCAGTTGAATCTGGCTAGTTGGTGATTGAGATTGGAAAAAAAAGACTCATGGTCGGGACACTTACCCCGTGCTCGTATATGAGTATACATTACGAGTTCCTAGCTCCACTGCTGTCTTTTAAGCACTCTAGTTTCAGTTTTCAACACTCAACCCTGGACATACGAGGTATCTTACTTCATTCGGATAGTGAAACAAATACTGAGAAATGAGCCAAAACAATTTTATTGCATAATACTTACAATTAAAACTTATAAATTAATTCCAATACTTAATTTCGCAATTGTGGGCTTTCTAAGCCCGTATTATATGGACTATGATAATCTGAACAGTCGATATATTGAAATGCATTTTAGACTATAAATACATGCAGGTCCGGATCATTAAATAATACTATTCGAGCACATTGGTTTAGCGGTTCAACCGTTCATAACGTGTTTATTTGTTTCCAAATCATTGAAATTGGAGGCTGTATCTATGCAGGGGCATGATTCTAAAACTATACCATTTTTGATAGACCATGTAATATGTTATCTTGGCAATACTTAAGAAACATTCACTCTGCAACCAGTCCGAAGACAAGAGCGTCACAGGAACAAAGAACAGGCAGATGGATATTGGTATCTCAAGGGTAGCACCCTTTATAAATAAAAATCAGTCACCGAAATGTTTGTACCCGCATAAATTCCAAATTACTGCACCAAATTGGATAAATCTTGTTTTAGGAGTTCATTATTGTCAGGAGAAGGTAAAAATATGGCGGCAAGAAGTTCTCCGGGTCGGCTAGCTTTTAATCATACACAAATTATTATATTACCAATATAGCAAACAAGTATAATTATGAATTGCCCGAATAACTACTTTCTACCAACAGCATTTTAAATGACATTTGAGTAAGTACTTAAACAATCCGGCACACGTCATCCTTTCTGTATAAATTTGCCAATATAAATTAGGCGTTATGCACTAATCCAGTTAGCCGCCTGTCTACACAAGCACACGTTGCACGCAACTTTTAAATAGAGATTGTCGCTAATAATATTTCAGCAACAAAGCCAGTCAACCGATTACAGCAACAATATCCATCCGAACATAAACTCTTGGAAAATATGTAACGTGAAATATGAACGCGTCGTAAATAAATGTGTTCCTACATTTGTATAAACCGCGAGCAATCTATTTTCACTATACACAATTCTGTTTATTTTACGAAAAACCGATACACTATGTAAATTCTATATAGGCGTTTATGTTTTGCGATTTTTGCGCTTTTTGTGGCTTTTCACACTACGGGTTTTACACTACGGGTTTATTCTAGGACAAAAAATTTGACTGCATGCTAATGGAATGACTGCCGCGTTTGTTAGTCGAGGCCGCACTAGTAAATACGTACTTTTTATGCGTTGAGTTTTCAACTTTGAATAAATATCAAAGTTGAATACGAAAGTGCGATTTAATTTGATGATTGTTTGGAAGTTGATTATGTAAATATCTTTTATTAATTTGCTCAAGAATAATCCAATATCAATAGTTTAGCTTATAGTACAAATACCTATTTAGGTTTAGGTTAATTGATTCATGTGGATTTTTCAATGTTGTTCTATTATCAACAGTAGTTACATATTTTCAAAACAACTGGTCAGTTATCGAATAATAATATAATAATAATATAATAATAATAATAATAATATTCTACCACATACACACATCACCATCTAGTCCCAAACTAAGCACAGCTTGTACTATGGGTACTAGATAATGGATAAACATACATATATACTCTTTTTTTGTAAATACATACATATTATACATAGAAACACCCAGACCAAGACAAACATACATGTTCATGCACACAAATGTTTGACTTGAGCGGGAATCGAACCCGCGACCTTCGGCGTAGCAGTCGCTTACACTTCCGCTGCGCCAACCGGTCGTCGAATGGTACAGAGATACATATCTTGTCTCATTTACTAAATATATAGCGTAGTGGTTTAGGTGGCGGCCAGGCCTCTACCAGTGGATCGCGTGTTGTGAGTTCGATTTTCATACGGACAAATTGTTGTGTCGGGTCGGGGTGTATTGTTGTCTGTTATTTTGAATGTCTATAAAGTTATCCGATATACATACAAGTATTCAAAAGTAGTGAGGGCGATACATATATGTTGTTGTTAGAAGTATACTCTGGTTTGGTGAACTTTAGTGATTGGTGAAGAAACACTAATTGTGTGGTTCCTTTAAGTTTTTATTTTACAAAAACCTAAGGGGAATTTCCATCAACATCTCTGTAAGTTTAAACTTATGTTAAATTATGATCATCTTCTATATTTGATTTAATTATGCTAGTGTCTTTTATTCAATTCTCAGCATAGTCCTTCACAAAGAAATATTAATCTCACTAGTTTTGAAGCGTTGATGTAATTATTAGGGCTTGTTATTTTCTTTTAACGAGTCTTGATTCTATTATACGAGGCTGAATTAAACTTATTTCGCACTTTTTCGACAAGCTTGGGATTAAGTTGATCTATATGCATTAAATACATTTTGACTCAAGTCTGTATGTACCCAAAGAGTATCCTTTGGTGACTACGCCTTCATAGATTCTCAGTTCTATGTTTTGAAGCCTCACCCATTACAAGATTAATTTATCGTCCACTGGTCATAGTTTGACACCGTAAACAAGAATTTGAAAATAATCAATGACAGTCCCTACTATTACTATAAAACTACGGTCCAACAGCATATTAAATAGTATCCAATTTTTAGTTAAACCAGATTCGACAGAATATTATATTTTCCACAGAGTGCCGTCTGACGTCCAAAATGATAGCGATAGTCGACGGCTGGTATTAGCCCCGATGTTTCGGCATGCGTTGCACCAGCCGTGGTCAAGTTGAAGACTGATGTCCTGAATAAGAATATATTAATTTTATTTTTAATAACTTTGACACATAGGGAACATATCAGTGTTGTTTGGAAACTTGTTCATCATTATGTTTGCAGTAAACATAAACACAACAACGAGAATTAAGCAAAACATCAATTTTGTAATAGAATCAGCTTAGGTTGCCACCCAAAGCGCGTAAATTAGTTCGCGCAAGAGACAAATGAACGCGGGTGCTCGCACCAGACCCGCTATTTACATGCAAGGCCATGGTTTCAAGCTTAGCGACGAGAAACGCGATTTGGGACAGCGTTGCGAAGGTCATGTCTTGTTTTACCTAGCTGACTCAACAGAATATTACGCGAGATGTAAATGGAGTCGCCCGCCGCAGAGATTGAAGTTGTAGAACCATAACAGCTCGTCGACTATAATAAGCGATGCGACAGCGTTGTAATGTTTAGGTGGCATTTATTCCACTGTCGCCCTAGAATAGATCACGGGATGTAGGTACATGGAATTTGAGTGCCCGTCGCTGATTCTGTAGTTAAAGCCTGGTCACCGAGCTCACCTACAACTTAAGCGTGTTTAAGCGACACTGCACTGTCGCCTATGTCATCATGACTGTCGTCGCGTCGCTCATCGCTAATCTCGTGGCCGGGCGGTACCCCACGCTATATAAAGCTATTCGGTGCTAACACGGTACGCAACCACGTAATGTTATTTTAATTCGTTATGCACACACATACACATTCACACACCGCTGTAGGCAGATGTGAATGGAAATCAAATTAACGTGTTAATGACGGAATTTAAGCTACGATTACAATTCTGTTTTAAATAAAGATCAGGGCATTAGATAGCTTGCGTCTCAAATTGATTCGATCGGTCTTTTGCGCACAGATTACCTTTATGTTCTGACTGCACGTTAGAACACAAATCGTTGTTTCGGGTCTGGGTGTACTTTCTCTCGTTGACTGTTTTTTAAAGTCACACTAGATTTATTCCCAGTGCGGGTGGTCGAGATTTTGGGGTTCACTACCATACTTCTCGTCATCATATATACCTTTCTCTTTCACAACTATCTTCACACAGTCCTTTCTTTTCATCTTGGCTGCCCTTCTCTTGGGCTCTCCCTTTTCGTCCCATTGTTTCTAGTGCGGTAAGTGCCTTCCTTTAAATGAAATCATAAAGCTCCGTGAGTGACTGAGATGTGACTAAAATCACGTGACCTGGCTAAAATCATACTAACTTGCAATATACCGTCGCAACCATACTGCCTCAAAATGTTTTCAGCATCGGTTCTACTCCAGCCATTCAGTATTCTTTGTAATGTTGTCCTTTTGTGACGCACTCTTATTTCAATCGCAGAAAGACTAAAAGTGAGGCAAGGCAACTACTTAGGAAGGATTTTTCAATATTCCATTAGAAAGTAAAGAGGGGTTTGCAAAATTGAAGCTGGCTCTATGAAAATGCAAGTAATAGGCAGTGAGGAATAAAAATGTTTGAAGCATGTCGATTGCAGTTCCTGGCTCAAAGACAGCAAAACTGTTCTGAAAATATGTTTTGTAGTGAACTAAGAGAAAATACGTGTCAAAGGGTAGTATTTCTTTTCAATATTGGTGCCTGACCACATTGGGAACTAAAAATACGTAAAGGTTTGCTCTGATATGTACTTATATATTTTTTATGGGTCGTTGTTGATAAAATTCAATAGAAATGATCCGCTAAAATCTCTCTCTCTCTCTCTCTCTCTAAAAAGGCTGTATTTGGATAAGCACAAATCGAGCAAAATTTAATTATCTAGCACACAACTCAATATTTAGAAAATAAAGTAAAATATACTCTAATATTAAATATTCATATATATAAATATATGAATATTTAATATTAGAATATTTAGCATCAAAATGAATATTAAACTTACTGTACTGTATTTTACTTATTAATTTAACATTTTAATTGTAAATTTACTTTTCAGCTCCTTGTGCATTTATTTTTTTAAAACGTTACATTTGATATTTTAATAAAATTGTGGCTCATACAAATAACTAGAAGAAAAAAGTGACGGAATTTTAATTTTCAATGAAATAATAAAAATTGTTTAACAATTTTATGGAATAACATTTTCTAATATAAAAATATTATAAAAAATTTCCATAAAATTGTTAAACAAACTAAATCTATTAATTAAAACACATGATTCAATGGCTAAGGCGATTGAGAGGCAAACGTTTTAGTAGCCACTTTTACTTTTCTAAAGTAAACCATGTAGGGAGCAAAGCTACACTGCTTTTACACTTCTACAGGACCATAGATCAAATAAAATGAATTAATTGCCACAAAAATATAGCTTAAATTATCTACCGGCTATAATAAAGTGTATGATAATGATTTGCTATTAATCAATCTGAATGTCAGAAACATTTTCGCTTATCTTCTTGTTCATGCTCTTTTATTCTTGCCTATGCATAAGCTAATCAAAATAACATCAGTTAAGTTGTGAATGTAACATATATTTTAACGTAGAGTTGTTATTTGCAGTGAACCTATTCGTGGAAGGTTATAATGCGCTCGGGTTATGAGCTCCTAAACTTTGTGAATTGTTAATGGAACATTTAAACTTGGCGGATCGATCGCGGATGGCCGCTAAGTATTGAGTTTTGGTCCACAAACATCGCCTATTATATCTTCGATGTATATGAGACTTTTGTGATGCAATATCCTTCCTGTTTTGTACGTGGGTTCTGTTTGATTATGGAGTATATTGAAAGCTTTAAAAAAGTTAAGGCTAGCTAAAGACTGTATGAAATGATCAGTGATGGGTTAAGTAAGTGCGTTAGGTTGTAAAATCAAAACTTATATGAGATGTGTGTTTAGTGAGCTGTTTTCACGATTCTGCAAATTTATTGTTTCTTCGGTATGAGCTTATTATATGAATACGTATTGTATATATATATTTTTTTTTACAGACTGACGCCTGGTTCCCCAAAGGGGTAGGCAAAGTTGTAATATTACACCCACATTTCGCCATGAATTTTAGGTTCCACGATAAAGGGGCAAGCCTATTGCCGTTACCGGGCACTTCACAAGACTCCGTGCTGCTATTGAGAATTCGGACAAACTCAGTTATACTTTTGACCTACCCGGGAATCGAACCCGGGACCTCCGATCAGCACGCGCATACGCTATTTACTGGACCACGGAGGCAGACATACGTATAAATAATACTTTAATAGTAATAATTATGAAGATAACTACAAAGTGTAAATAGGCAAAGGAATTAGGAATACAAACAAGCTTAACATTTCTGGCGAAGTTTCAAAAAGTCCGTAATTCGCACATTTTTACGAGCAGCCCCAGCTAAATGATGATTGAACATACTAGGAAAGTGGTTTTAATGTCAGATTAAAAGGACCGATTTATCATTGAGATCTTGAATAGAGGCAGAAATGCAAATATACAAAAAATACTTTTAACCTTCCTATACTCGCGCCAATTTTTGTAACACCTATACTCGCGCACGGTGTCACAGACCGATATTTTGTACGCCTATAATATATTTTTTTACTATGAATCACAAAAACTATTATTAATGTTTCAAAGTTTAGGATATAATAAAACAAAAAAATATGAATAAAATTTAATTTATTAATTACTTTACTGACTTTCAGTCTATAACAAATCGGTCTTCAAATTTAAGATTTTTTTCTTAAGTACTAGGAAACAAAAATAAAATTTGTACTTCTTTATAAAAAGAAAATTATCTACTAAATAGTAATAAACAACATATCAAAGGACATATTTATCTATGTTTGGCTTAGTTTTGACCCTCACCATAACAATCAGGGCATACAGTTACATCATGTTCCAAACAAAGTTTGTTTTTGCACATGGCGCAGTTGTAACGTCGTTACGAGTATTCTACCTCATAAAATATCTAGTCATTGTGGTCCTCTTGCTCGATGTAGTTTGTTACTTCTTGACTTACCCACATAGTCTTCCAGCTTACTGTCATTTTCGTCTTAATAGCTAGAACCAGAACCTAATTCATCCAGCAGCAATCTGGTTCAATCATTGTCAATTTTGATATGAAGTATAATCTAAAAAGTATAACAAAATTGGTCGAAATATAATATAAAGCAACAAACATACATACATTTTACTATACATACGTCAAATAGTATTCAAACATTGTAAAAATATAAAAACGCACCAAATATATTACATAAATACTTACACAAAGAGCTGCACCTATACTCACGTCGGTCTCACGGGCCGATTGGCGCCAAATGCTACGACACGAGTGCTTTACACGTACGCGCGGCCTGCACTAAAATGAGGTTAGCAACAAATCCGGCAGCTAGCAAGAAACTCGACTTCGTAGGATTTTTGTGTATAAAAATAATTACGAAAATGTGTTTTGTCGGTCTCACAGACCAACGCGCGAGTATAAGAAGGTTAAGGAAATGACGTAACTCAGTTCTTTCACAGAAACCCAAATTTAAAAGTGATATGGATATCTCAATTTCATAGCAATAAATCATGCAATGGACCTAAAGACGCTTAATCTGTGACTCGATTATAAGGTTGTCGATTATAATTGAGTCTTGAGTAAGAATAGTTTTAATAGCAGCAGTAGGGTCTGTCTGGCAATATTCTCGATAGATAGCCAAGCCTCATTTCCATAATCATTTTTTGGAGAACTGAAAGTACCGCTAGAAATTGCATACAAATATCATCCAACTCGGTGATCCGTGCGGCAACGTGGGCCTTGTGCGTAGCAATATATTAAATTATCCATCAACACCGCTATATTTGCACACTCGTAAGGGCCAAATTTGAACAAGCGGGACTGCGTAAATTCTGCCTCTGCGACAGATACCTTCGAACATCGCATGCTCATGGAGCCAATCACTATGTCCACTTGCGTATTAATACGAATAATTCAACTTCTATAAACATATACTCGTAAAGCTTGTGTCTAATAATCGTCAGAATAATAAAGTAACCGACCTCTTTATATATTATACCTCATATCTGTAACTTTCTCTCGTTTGCTCCTCACCGCTTTGTAACTTAATGTCTCCTTTCATTTTATTTATGGCCTAATTTATAGGGCCTCTCAATAACCACATTGGGGCTGTAATTCACGTCCGTGGTGACAGAGGGAGCTAAATGTCGCCATTTCTAACTCGTTACACATTACTACACTCGGGGTTTTCAATGATTCGAGTTCAGTTTTGAAATTTTCAGCTCAAAGGTCACGGTAAATTTTGGACATTCTGGAAAACATCCTAACTGGGTATTTGAATAGGCACTAGTAAAACATTATGTTTTTAGTTATATTTTTCTTTGTAATGCGTAAATTGCAACCAGTCTTCAAAAATATGCCGCTTGCAAAATACGCATGTCCTATAATTTTCTAGCAAAATTATTTGCAGGCGCTGATAAATATGAAGATACTAGCTAAAGAAAATTAGGTCACTACTATGTCAATCTAAACTAGAAAATATAATATTTCAACGTTGGTTACTAGCTCGACTCAATATTTTGATTTTAATGCTATGCTTTTTCACGCGAAAAATAGTCTAAGTTGTTTAATGATATACCTAAACCTAATCCTTCAATTATTTTTGTCAAGGTTCATAAAATGTTGTGTCAAGCCGAATCCTCTTCTATAAGGTAGGTATACACATACATACTATGTATGTGTATACACTTTTATGTAACTATTATGTACATAAAAGTGTTCAGCAAACCTAAACGATAATTATGTTGTATTGATCAGGTTTTCATTTATGAAATGACGGGTCCTGGCTGATTTATCCGACAAAGCACAACCGCATTTGTTAATAACTTCAGTGGTTTTGGTTAAGGAAATATGAAATACGTCCGTCAGTTTGTTTTTAGGATAAACATACACATAGTCAGATTTAATCGAATTTTACTTATAGATTTTGGCAGCCCCAACTGCATTTACCTCCTAATTTGTCTTACAGTAACACTGTGAGTCAATAGGAACGATTTAGCCTACTAAACCACGCCGGTCAGACGGGTTACGGGACGGGTACTAGGTTTAATGAAGAGATTTCCGTCTCCTTGCCAAGATACAATTTGCATTGTGTATTTTCCTAAGTTGTATCTTTCGACACCCACAAAATGAAATGGGGTAAAGATATTTTGTATTCTAAATCCATCACTACTTGGATAATCTAAAATTCTACTTCTATAAATTCAACTCAAACGCATGTATCAGTGTATCTACCTCATAACACGCACTAGGATACGTAGGTTTGTAAAATACCGCTTGTCCGTGTATTACAAAATTAGAATCATTATCTTTTTCGGTTCGCCGATATTTTCTATGATTTTAGAGTAGAAAAATACTGGACCATTCGTGAGATTTACTAGAGGACGTGGGCCCATTATGTAAAGGACCTTAGAGAAGGGCCAAGCTTCCCTTAGAGCAGGACAAGAATCGTTAGGCCGTGTCAGAGGCCATTGGGCGGTCACACATGCAAACGAAAAACAAAATGTAGCTGCTGACACTAACAAATGACATATGCAATAAATTACGTAAAATAATGATTAAAAAGGAACACGCATCAGCGTCAATAATTATTTACTGCCAAACCCCCTATCTACTTAATTGAGAGGATAAGGGTTGAGCTACATCTGTCAGCACGGAATCGCATTTGTTCTGCCTGTGCTTCAGCACGCTATAGCGTGCTGACGCGTGCTGCAGCACTCTATAGCGTGCGATCCGTGATGCCCGCGTCAGCGTGCTATAGCATTCCGCCGCATTCTTTTGACATTTGTTTTGGTTACAGTATAGTTTCAAGTTCGAAATGGATAGCACAGCTGAAGACAGAGCAGTAGTGATAGCGTGCATTTTGCAAGAAATGCAAAATAACAACATTAAAAAGAAAAGAATTCGAAAAATCTATACGAATCGGCATCAGCACTCGGCAGTACACCGCCGCGCGCGCCAGCGTGCGTCAGCGCGCGTTCGCACGCGATCGACGGCGAGAGGATGCTATAGCATGATATAACGCGCGTAAGCGTTCTGACGCGCGCGTCAGCGTTCCGTCGCCTCTCAGCATGCTATCGCATTTTTCTGTGTTGCCGATCGCCTTTTCGATTCCGCGGCGTGCTGTCGCGTTCCCTCTCTCTTTCTCGCTCTAGTAAATGACGGTCCTAAGTGACAGAAAAGGATAGAAGCATAGGAAAGTGCGATGCGGTGCTGATAGGTGTAGCTCAACCCTAAAACGCATCTGCATTCTGCTTACCAACAACACGGCTTTATCTCGTATAATCCACCATCAGAGCGTGTAACGATTGATAGCACTGGATAGTTCGACCACATCTCAATTTGTCACCAGCTTTATATGCAAAATTAAGTGACGGGTTCTGAGCAGCCGTGTTTTATATTACGTACATTTTGACCACTTGCGACCAATCACCAATCTATAAAATAAAGAGTGGCAGAAATACTTAGCGCGATGCTAAGTATTTCCGCCACTGTTTATTTTGTCTGTCCTGATAGAAAGACACGTGAAAAACATTAACTTTCTTCGGCTTTCGGCTTCGCCGTAGACGGGTACAAAGCTCCTCCACAAATGTATAATACATGATGTCATAACTTTGAGACGAGTATAAACTGAGCCATTGCTGGGTACAGGCCTCTTTTCGCTATGAGCAGGGCAAGACCACCACGAAGGCCAAGGCGGATGTGTTGAATTAACATGTCATTCGAAAACATTATGCAGAACTCTCAGACAGCAGGTTTCCTCAAGATTTAAACTCTCTGCATAGCAATCAATCAGTCTTTGCCAGTCTATTACCCATTAATTTAACTTAAACTAGCAAACAAAAAAAATTAACCCCTCAAATCTATTATTCATGTCAAACTTTGAGTTGGGCTCCCCGTACTATATTAAATAGTAATAAAGACCAAAATCAAGGCATAAACATAAAATACTTTTGGTTTTCAAAACGTACAGTTTTGTCAACGTACACGGAAATAATTGTCAGACAAAAAAAAAATGCATCTCATAGACTCTCCACGACTTGCCCTATAACTGTTAGCAAGTATTAATTAACCTTAAGAGATGTCCTTTTCGTGAGAGGATAAAGGAAAACAAAACGATGAGAACGAACAATAAAAATAAAATAGCGAGTAGGGCTGCTACCCTTAATAGATGAAATAGTTACGTACTGTATTTTATTTGCTTTTTATTTTAGCCAATTGTATTCAAAGATATTAAGTTGCTATAAGATGACGGCGGGCGGTGTCTTGTTTGCGAATTTTGTGGAATAGGTACCATGGATTTTATATTCTTGTAAGTATTCGTTTTCAACAGGAGAAAACTTTTCACCTTTCGGATACAGAAACATTTGATTAAAATCCTTTTTACTTTTACTATGTTTTTTGTTTGGTTTCTGGGATATGGATAATATGGATACAGGGTACATCGGCAATGAACAACTGGATTACACAAAACTTTAAAGCCTAAAGCATTGTCGCAGTGTTCCTAGTCTGTGGGTTTTTATAGGATGTATATTTCGGGGAGTGTACAAAGGTACTATACAATCTGATTTATCTGACCCTCTTTCACCATCGGACGACCAGACAAATGGATCAGTAACACCGATATACGGTTTACATTCCATAATTACGCAAGAAGTGTTTGCTTCCTCTTTCATTACGCGTGTCGCAAGTATGAAGTGCTTTGCCTGAGTATGTGTTTCCTGAAGAGTACAATCTGGGTGTTTGCAGGTTGCATGTGAATAGGCATCTTCTAAGCAAGCTTGCTCCATCTTCAACCATATCTTAGGTTTCATCACTCGAGATTAACACAGCCAAACGTTAGCCTCATCATTTTCAGCCCTTTATACTGTCTCACTGCTTGGCACGGGCCTCTTCGCACTATGAGAAGGGTAAGGCCATAGTCCACCACGCTGGCCAAGTATGGATTGGCAGACTTCACATGTCTTTCGAGAACTTTATGGAGAATTCTCAGACATGCAGGCTTCCTCACGAAGTTTTCCTTCACCGATAAGCAAGCGATAATTAACAATTTAATACGCACTTAATTTCGAAAAGTTATTAGTGGGCGCCGTGGATTCGAAGCCGAGACCTTCTGCGTAACAGGCTGTCGGTCTCACCACTCGGCTATCACTGCTTTTTTAAAACGTTAGCCTATTGACAATAAAAAAATCAGGGTAGTATTTATTAAGGCATAAGTACACTTACTGTAAACATTTTTAGGGTTCCGTAGTCCAAAAGGAACCCTTATAGTTGCGTCATGTCCGTCCGTCTGTCCGTCCGCAGCCTAGCTCAAAGACGCCTGGTGCTAGAAAGCTGATATTCGACATGAATATAGACATAAGATATTGCAACAAAACTGTAGAATAAAATTTAGGAAAATATTTTTTTAAGGGTATCTCCCCTACATATATAGTGGGCTTGAATTTTTTTTGGCTGAGTACCCCATTGTGTGGGGTATCATTGGATAGGTTTTAAAAAAATATTATTAGTTTGCTCAAATCATTTTTCGATCAAGTGATTGGTTTGTCAAATATCAAGTTTTGAAGTGAAAAAAAATTTTAGACTCAAGTGTCCCCCCCCTCTGCCGGCTAAACTATTAATTTGGAAGAGGTGAAAAAATCACAATAGTAGTACATATAACAAATTTAAAAGGAAAACTATCACGGCTAAGTAGACATCACTAGTTTACGAGTAAGCGTCGGTTAACTTATAAATACCTATTTCTGTGAGTTTACATTGGGATCACTGGCTTAATCTAAAAGATGCCGGAATGAAATGGCCCTTTTTAGTCCCATGTGAAACAGAAGTTATTATCAATAATGGCCATTATGGGCAACTACGGAACCCTACATTGCGCGTGGCCCGACACGCACTTGGCCGGTTTTTTTTTATCATAAATTCGAAATCAACGAACAACTTGTAGTTGTAATACAAAGGTATAATCGCGTACGTGCAACAGCTGGTCATAGTGTAACGACGGAATGAAATGGCGCTTTTCAGTTAGCCAAACTTTCAATTGCAACGCGGAGTTTTGAATTGCGGTGTAGGATGCCCAACTTTACCGATTTATTATATATACAACCGATTTATTATAGCTACTCTTATATGTTTATAGTGGGCAATATATTTTTAAAGGCTGATTGTTACAAAAATTAAAGGGTGGTGCGAAAAGAAGTCTTATTCTTTTTTAGGAATATTTATCTCCTCTACGCTTAGATTCAACGACTGTGTATATTGATTTAAAATGGTTATTACAGTGACATTATAGATTGAAGTAGTTCAACTTGTTTTGGACGGGTGAAGAATCTATACTTTAAAGACATTACCTATATTAAAGGATAACTAACTACATTAAAGGATGGCAAATTCATCCGTCAAAGCACAGCCGCAGCTGTTAATAGTAGTGGTTTTGACAAAGGAAATATGAAATACGTCCATTAGTTTATTTTGGCATAAACATTACCACATACAGTTCGGTTCGAATGTTCTTTCATAGATCTTCGCAGTCCACTGCTCGTCTTAGGTCTCTCATAGTTTGATTTACAGAAGCACTGTGAGCCAATAAGAGAATTTGGCCTACTCGTCTGTCCTACGTGGTATGAAAGGGTTGGCCTGTAGGGTTTCATACCTAGTTTTCTGTCCCTTTGTAATATAACAAGACACTATTTGCTTCGTGTATTATCCCTAGTTGCCTCTGACGACACTCGCGGTGTGATATGTAGTAGTGATAAGTTTTAGTATTCTTAATCCGGACAAGCGAATGTTTTACTTCTATACCTTTAATACCTAATGTTAACACAAACGCATGTATCTAACGCATGAATTGCTCTAGGATACGTGGGTACATATGAAAAAAAAACCTTATCTTTGTATCGCAAAATTAAAATCATTATCTTTCTCAGTTCGCCGAAACTTTTCTCAGGTTTTACGGTAGAAAAATACTGGAACATTTGCGAGATTTACTGGAGGACGTGGGTCATACACGCAAAGGTCCTTAGTGAGGTTTCATCTTAAGTAGGATTTATATATACAGAGCTGCCTCCGGTATTATGCTGGTAAGATTAGTCTAGGGCTTGGATAAACAGTAGCTCAAAAAGTTTTTACATAAATGTCGAATGTACTGTAATATTGAGGAGAAGCGAGGAGTGATCCTCCAATAACGGAGAGTATCCTCTGACTACACTAAGTTTGCAAGGTAAACTGCGCCCCGACGAATGTTGTTGGGACTTACAGACTTAAGTAACACTTGCACAGATCGCCATTTGAATGGGTACTCGCGGGTGACATTTAAGCCAGAGTGCAACTGGACTGTACAACAAGAACTGTTGGTTCCGGTTCCTGTCTAAGGATAAGAATCATTAGACCGTGTCGGAGGCCTTTGGGCCGTCCGAAAATTCTGAAATCACACCACGGCAACGAAAAAAAAAAACAAAATTTTGGAAAAGCTTTTATGAACATAAACATTTAAATAAAATATACTTATCCTTATGTCACACAAAAAAATTATATATCCAATAAATTGCTTAATGATTAAAAAGAAACACGCATCAACATCAATCATTATTTACTGCCAAAAACTTATCTACTTAATTGATATAATAATTTATATATTAATTGGGATAAAACGCATCTGCATTTTGCTTACCAACAACATGGCTTTATCTCGTATAATCCAGCATCGGAGCGTGTAATTATTGATAGCACCGGATAGTTCGACCTCATCTCAATTTGTTTTTAAGCTTTACCTACCTTTGTGTGGACCAGGCTACATTGACTACACATGTTATTTGAAAATATTTCGGGGAACTCAGGGTTTGAACTCTATGCGTAGCAGTGTGTTAGTCTCTCGCAGTCTATTACCCATTTACTAACACTTAACCTCGTCAATCCAAAAGAGAAATGTTTATTATCAAATGATGATTTATACAATGATGTCACAACTTACCTCGGTGGTAGGAGAGTTGTGATAAGGGAAGTGGTCTTTGATTTTCTTGATTTTTTCAGAAACTATTACACTTTAATTAATTTTGGTGATGATTTTGAAAACAGAAGGAATGGCGCTAAAGTAATTCACATGAGTCATAACTGTGGAATGTTTCATAAGCGAGATATAGCCCCTTATGTAAAAATTGTCACAACTCTCCTAGGTCTCCCCTAAACAATTAACCAATGCATCATACTACTATCATTTTAAATAATCATACATGACATAATGAAAAAAAATTACATAATACGTTTACCTATAATATAACTTTTCAAGTAAGCAATTAAACAATATTCAAAACCGGTTTTACAATCAGAAGGCAAAAATGGTTGCATTAATCAGGCTAAACAGTAGAATAACTAAACTATATCTTTATACTTAAGTATTAAAAGGCATAGCAAATAAGCAATTATTTGAAAACCATCAATAAGACACAACTTAAGCTTCAAACCATACCTAAACAAAAAACAAAATCCACTTCGTCAAGGGCCATTAACTGGACGATTTGTTTATTTTCTTAATTAACATTAACGTATCCGCTTTTCTGGGCTTTTTATTTGACTATTCCACGTTAACAGCGTTATTACTTGTCCTCATTAACATCTGCTTTTGAACATTTAAAATAATGTTTTCATCGAAATAATTGGTGTTCGATGGTCATCGGTAAATGAACTTAGTCATAAAAATGTTTCCAATAATATAACGTGTGAATTCGGAACTAAAGTTTGTTCGTAACAAACTTTAATTAAGCTAAAACTCCGAGGAATTTACCTTATTACCGAAAGACTGGGTAAGGGTTACCAGCGTCAAAATAAGATTGCCAATGAGGGATTTTTAAACTTCAATTATTTGATGGTTATCGAGGAGAAAAGGTATTTTGTTTATTTTTCCCTTTTGTATAAACTTTTTTTGCGGGAGAACTTAGTTATCTTTCATCGCACAACACATTTATTTTCGAATTAAATAAACGCTTCGTTATTTTAATATTTTAGACATAGAATTACATATCAGTTGCGGTTAGACCTTGGCGAAGATAATTTATGTTTTCGTTTCTGCGTTCGCGAAATTATAAATTGTACATTTGAGCGACGACTTTGGTACAGTAGCTTTAAATTGACGATACGGATCATATAATGCAATGATACATCATACCATTGTTGCAAGAACACCTGTATTATTAAAGCACGCTTGACTCTTATTGGTAGGAAGAACGGCATGATTAGATACCTATTTAAACAAAACTAACAAAAATACTGTCAAATCTTAGTGACCCTTCGTTTGGAAATTTTGTCCAAAGCCATTATAATCTCAGGATAATTCTTATAGCAGTTTTTATATTCACAAAAGAATCAGTATTTACAAAAAATAAAAGTTTCTAAAATATTATTTAAGTTTGTTTTGTTTTTCGTGTGAGTGTGTGGCCAACTCTGGTGTCGGAGTTTTCAGACCGCCCTAAGGCCTCCGACATGGCCTAACGATCCTTATCCTTAGACAAGAACCGGGACCGACAGCTTTACATGCCCTCCGAAGCACGGTAGCGCTCAGATGTAAATGCCACACATGGTCACCCATCCAAGTGGCGACCTGTGCAAGTGTTGCTTAACTTTGCCGATCTGTTACGAATTAAAACATTAAGCTCGATGAACGACCTTATAACGAATAACTTAATTAAAAGTCAATACACTGTTGAGCTTTTCGGACGTACACTTAAAATATATATAAAGAAATCTCACTAACTAAAATTATAGTAAGTGAGAGCTCACTATGAAAAATCCAAGATGGCTGCTGCCAAAAAATGGCGGATTACTTATTTTCCACAAATACCTCAATAAGGGTATCAAATAAAAGGGCCTGATTCGTAGAATAGAGCTCACTATGAAAAATCCAAGATGGCTGTCGCCACAAAATGGCGATTACCTATTTTCTACAAATACCTCAATATGGGTATCAAATGAAAGGGCTTGATTCGTAGAATAGAGCTCACTATGAAAAATCCAAGATGGCTGTCGCCGCAAAATGGCGGATTACTTATTTTCCACAAATACCTCAATATGGGTATCAAAAGAAAGGGCTTGATTGGTAGAATAGGACTCACTATGCAAAATTCAAGATGGCTGCCGCCAAAAAATGGCGGATTACTTATTTTCCACAAATACCACAATATGGGTATCAAATAAAAGGGCTTGATTCGTAGAATAGAGCTCACTATAAAAAATCCAAGATGGCTGCTGCCAAAAAATGGCGGATTACTTATTTTCCACAAATACCTCAATATGGGTACCAAATAAAAGGGCCTGATTCGTAGAATAGAGCTCACTATGAAAAATCCAAGATGGCCGCCGCCACAAAATGGCGGATAACTTATTTTCCACAAATTCTCAATATGAGTATCAAATGAAATGGCTTGATTCGTAGAATAAAGCTCACTACGAATAATCCAGGATGGCTGTCGCAGCAAAATGGCTGATTACATAATTGCCACAAATACCTCAAAATGGGTATCAAATGAAAGGGCTTGATTGGTAGAATAGACCTCACTATGAAAAATCCAAGATGGCCGCCACCACAAAATGGCGGTTTACCTATTTGCCGCAAATACCTCAATAGGTATCGAATGACAGGGTTTGATTGGTAGAAAAGGGCTCACTATGAAAATAGAATGACAAGTATCAACTAACAACAAAACTAAAAACTTGAAAATAAAATAAACTTAAAAAAACATTTATTTTAATTTTGGGTGTAGCGTATCCAGAATAAAAATTATGATAGAAATTTCACTTGCCCAACGATTTTATATTTGTCTGATCAATACCCCAGATTGATGAGAAGTTTGGTGCGATCTGGCAGCTAGGACTTACCGAATTACTTTTTAGCTTTTGGTACATAACCTAACTAGATAATTGTTATTGTAATAAAACAGTATAACATAAAAAAATATGTTTTTACAGTGCTCATTCTAGAGTAGTTATCAAATTGTTTTCAAAATTGATAGATTTATTGCCTTCAGTATTTAATGTAGATGAACTTTGTCTTTACAGTAAGTAGTTTGGACGAATAGTTTAAAAGTTATCACAATATAATTGACAGCGCAGCGTCATTAAAAGCGCTTACTATGAGTTGGCGCGCTTAAGCGCAGCGTGGCGGAGAGGCGGTCTGATTATGTACTTTGTGATAATGCTTTCAGTTTTTATTTTTGCTGCTATTCTATTCAGTAAATACATAAGCTGTTCAATAACTTTAATAATATACCTACATACTAATCTTTACCTGAAGTTTGACGACTATGAAAACAAAAGTAATTTTAAGTTTTATCTGTTTATATGTATGCTACTCGGCTAATGTGCAGATCCGTTTGTGATGAAATTTGTTATGGATAGTCTGAAACCTGGGGAAGTACAAAGGCTACTCTTTATTAAAATTTCCTGCAGGCGAAGCCGCGGGCGGAAGCTAGTATAATGATAAATGTAAAAACAAAAACAAAAAATATCCTGGACAACAGGACCGCTCTAAATTGCATCAAAAATATTGTGCAGTTTTATGCGGTTAAAAAGTCACTGTAAAATGTGCAATCGTGGAGAATGCATGAGCATCTAAAGCTCATGTCTATCGAACGATCAGACCGTGTCACACACAGCGACAACGTTACAGCCATCGGACAAGTTGAATTGTTTTATATGCGAGACGTAACGTCCCGGTCAGACGCTAATGGGACATTCAATTAATACGGTAGTATTATATTTAGGTATATGAACGATTTGCAGCATCTTCAGTGCTTTCATGATTATTGTGCTGTATGTCGTGTAGGCAGCGATAGTCTAGCGGAGAGACGCAGAGTGTCTAGGGTTCAAAGCACCACTGACATTCCGAAGCTTTAACATATCACAACTTCACGCCTTTATCCTCGAAGGGGTAGGCAGAGGTGTAGTTCACATCCACACTTCGCCAGTTATGTTTTGGTACCGATGTAATAGAGGACGAGCCTATTGCCAATATTGCCATATATTGGGCACATTATTTCGCGAGCAATAGTAATCATTTTTTCATACACACATAACTTCAAAAAGTCAGAGGTGCATGCACGGTGTACTTGGGGATCGAACACGAGACCATTGTCTCGGCAGCGGCAGTCCGTTACGTACACCACTGGGCTATTGCCACTTTTTCCGAAGTTATGTACGTAATAAATTGTTAATTAGTTATCGGTTATCGCCCTATCAAACGGGTATATTCCCCAATTATTTCCACCACTGCACCCGTCGGCAGGTCGTCACTAAATCGGTTTACGCTCCGTTTTAAAATACGCCAGTCTGCCAACAGAAACAAGCTTTTGCAAGTTGCTATTTACATTTTAACGTCTTCGCATATTGAAAAATTTGCAGCGCTGACGATGAAATTGCACGCGCGGAAAATATCATTTCATATCACGTATGGAAACGCTAAACATTTTATTGATAATCGTAAAAGAACAGAAAATATAGAGATCCTTGGAGTGTGTCAGGTACATGAATTTTAAATGTACGGTGCGCTTTAGTAAATTGGAAGTTACGTGCGAATTATGATATTTTTGCGTTGACTACGGCAAAATGTCATCGTAAAGGCTTTTTGAACAGGATCAGTGATAATGCTCACGATAAGGTGTCCAGAAATCAGCGTTTGATCAGTGTAGCCTAAGATATATACACTTAAATAAACCAGTAAAATTATGTCTAATAGGTAGGCATTGCGACTATAACTGTAAGTTCCATCTTTACCTTTAACCTAACATAAACAAAATCGGTTCCCAACTCAGCATAATGCCATCTTGTGACACAAGACGGCGCTGATATTCTTTTGGGACCATTTTAATAAATAAATTAATAATAAATTTAATAAATATGTTGCGGACACGTATATACATACTGAACAGGTGAGTTAAATCCTAAAAACTATTTATACAAACTTAACAAAGGACAATCGGTAAGCTTCCACCATGGTTACTTGTCTATGGCAAAGGCGTACGCGCACGTCCCAATGACTATTAGTTATCTGTACACGCGCTGATCATGCGCAGTTTAAAAGTTGGAAACAGACGCCAAGCCTAAGTAACAATGATGGAAACTACACACACAAATTTGGAGATGTTTTTAAGGCAAATCACGTTATGAGCGCTACATAACTACGCTATTCATGCTATTAACTGTTCATTTTACACTACAAATTGGTAAGCATGGTATTACTCAACAATTAACCCCTGACCTCTTCACTGAGTAAACCTAAGCGCCAACTGACACCAAACAACATAGTATAATCCAACCCTACTCATACCACTGGTTGTCCATGTCAACCAATGGGATAGTGTACCCTACAAATAATAATACATACTTTGTAATAAAATGTTTTAAATAAATGCCGATATTTCTTGTCTCGTGTACACTATTATACATTTGCATAATAAATTATGCCAGTAAGGTAATAGAGATCACATTAGCGTCTGATCATGGCTCCTTCAAATTCACCATTATCATTGTGCTCGTCAATAGGATTAGTAATCGTTATAAGCTGAAAAAGTATCCCGCTGTGATCTCCCCTCTCACCTTATACCCCCCCTTGGATAATCCTTAAATCGTATTGTACGACGCCCTAGGGACGGGGGACGAAGGTTGACATATTAGCGCCCGAGACCACAAGGGCATGGATGAATGAGTACAATTTTGTTTTGACAAATTTATTTATATGCCAGATGGTTTACAACAACTGATATCGCTGTTCTTCCTCTGGAGCCTTTAAGTGCCGGATGAAACGCTAGAAATAAGGACACTGATATAATACTACATTAATATTGTGAGGGCATAGTAGTTCCTCGGTACTGAGTTGTTGAAGGCAGCAGTTAAAACTGAAACTAGAAACATTGATCCCATCCATGATTTTTTTTTGTATTCATGTTGAATTTTCATTACACTAAACAGCGGAAAGCTTTTTTGTAGTGGAGCTTTGCTGATTATAAGAGAGACCAGGCGTCGCCACATATAACACAAAAAGCTTTTTCGTCCATTTAAAAATAGTTACAAAAATAATATTTTGGTCGAAAATCTGCCCGAGTTTGCTCTTAACAACATTGTAGTTTTGTTATCACGACACATCCATCACGTTTTCTTCATTTAAATAAAGTAACACAAAATTAATAAAGGTATTTTCCCTGATTTACATATAGCGGTTGATTTTGCTTTTTACATTTCCGGATGGGCGTTTCGAACACATGACTTCATGAATATATCAGAAAATACAACACACATATACATACTTTTAAAACCCACCATCTAAATACATTAATCTTAACACTATGCTTGAATAGAAAATATAAACATTATATGAATAGCAGCTCCTACACATAATAACACTGGATTTAAGAGTGACGGTATATTAACAAGCTTGAATGCATTTCGTTATCGAAGAATAAAATTAAAATATTTTCACTAAGTTGAAATTTATTCAAAAGCCTATACTTCGGTTCTTTAGTATCACAAATTCTTATTTACAACGCAATTTCGTTCGCAATGTCCATATACTTATTAAAGTAAAAAGGGATTTAATTTAACCATAAGAATGCCAACCGTCAAAATCATTTAACAAAGTTTCTCTATACTCGATCGAATACCCGGCATGCGGTCAACGAGTTTGGTAAACTGGCTGTATACATAGTTTTCTTAGCCTTGTTCCGATAACAACAGCAGGGTACAGGACACGTCAGATTTGACAGCACACAACAAAATGGCGACGACGTGAAATTGGAAAACCTTGCGAACGCGGTTAGCTGGATACTTCCAATTGAAATTTTACGTTGACTAAGTAGTTTCAAAACTTAATTGTACCTATATTGATTTTAAATTGTTACTTCTTCTGAAAAGGTTATAAATTGTCTTTGGGGACCTTTGTTTGCACTGACCGATTTTGGTTCACTTTAAATGACCACGAAAGTTTAAATGCCTAATTTATTGTAGATATATTGTTTTTAACTTTAAACGTTTGCCATAGGCTGCTGAAGATAACATAATTATGTTTCTCGAACCAATTTGAGACCCCTGGGCGATCGAATATTGATGTGTCGGTAGTCTATAGCAGTGGTTCTCAATTTTTTCTAGGGATGGAACCCTTTTTGGTAACCAAATATTTGGCGGAGCCCTAAAATAAAACAAAGCCGAGTCCTATGTGCACTTTAAAACCATTTATTTTACTGACATACACCTTCGTGGAGCCCCTAGACCTGCTTCGTGGAGCCCTTGGGTTCCGCGGAGCACACTTTGAGTATGGCTGGACCATTAATTACCCGCTATAGATCATTAATTACCCGCTTTCTATATATATCTATTTCGAGCATGGCTGGCTACTGTACTTTGAAACTGATATGATCTTAATCGTATCTGAGCGACTGGGTGTCGATTTCATCTATCCACATGGACCGCTAACATGGTGTGATTACAATCAAGGAGCGAGTAAAGTTGTGATGTAATAGGATTGTAGAGCGGTTACCTAAGACATTACTGAACTGTATATGTGTGGCAGTAAATTTAAGACAAGTATTATTTTTGAATAAATGTCTTATCTACTTTGTATAATTTACTGATACTTACTTGTGTGTGAATAGTGTAAAGTTATAAGTAGGTGTAATTTGAAGAGATTTTCAAACTAAAGTCCACTTTATGGCAATTTAATTTATATACCTATTGGAAGTAGAAGGTAGGAGGTAGGTGCGTGGTTGGTAGTAGTGTATTTTAAATAGGTACTTAGACTTACGTTATGAACATTATGATCGCGAAGATATATCAGTAGATATTTTACTTTTGGGAAAATTGGGCTGTTTGGCAACGACAATGTTGGCTAAACTAATAATAATATCAGTTATCTTAAACACCTACAAGGCGAGTGATATTATCGAACAATCGTCGCTACAATAAAATTCAACCGCAGCTAGAACTCTCGGCTTGTGGTAACAAGTGGACAAGTTGCAACATTAAAATGAAGAGTTCTTCCATAATGCCCGACAATAACTATTTCAGTCAGTTCAGCCGAGCCAGGTGACGGAAATTATTTATTCAGATCTGGGAATCTAATAAAACGTGCTGTCTCCAACATTAAGTTACGTTTATAAAAGCATGAATTGGTAAAATATCTTCGTAAAGCTGCCTCGGTCCCATTTCATCAGTTTATCTCGGCCATCTGTCCCATACTCCCAATAGAAATTCCCGAAGCGAACATTTCAGAAACACTTCATTCATTACCCAACGCCCTGTTTTGTTTTATTGAGGGACAATGAACTAAGGAATAAAGAGACATTTGCTTTCGTAAAAAAAAACTTTTAAAATGTCTCATGTCTACTTGACTTACTAAACTTAAACAAATACTTTAGTATTATTTTGTGCCTACAATTGTCAATACTAAAGTATGAAGAAGACTTTGTAGTATCAACATATTTCTATTAATATAGCCAGATCAGCTCAATTTTGAATCTCGTTATCAATTCCGTATCATAACTAGCTGACTCTCCTATTCATCATCATCAGCCTTTAACTGTCCACTGCTGGACTAGGCCTCTCCTTTGAAAGGAGGAATTGGCCTACTATACCACGCTGGCCAAACGGGTTGGTATAGGGTTTGTATCAAGTTTTCCTTCTCTTACAGTGCTGTTCTCTGCAAAATGTGCTCCCTCGGTCGGCTCTTACGACACCCGTGGGATGATATGGTGTGGTGACAATCCGTATTCTTAATCCGTCACCACACGGACGATCCTATTATGGTGTTCTAAATGTGTGCAATCATAAAAAACGGTTGAGTGGATTTGAATAAAACTTGGTGCACGATTTTATTCGTATATCCAGATTAATTATAATAGTTACAGCAGTGTGGTTTTTATCCCTCTTTTACGTGACAACGGCGTAATGTTTTGGTATGGCTTTGTGTGTGTGGAGTTAATTAGCCGTGGGTGAAGTCTGGCTAAGATATAATTTTGTCAATTTCTCATACCTACTGTATGTTTTTGCATGATGAGAAAAAAATAATAAAAATGTTGTGTGCGTGATTCTGACTGGCACCAAATTCAAAATTGTTGCTAGTACAAAAATCCTTTACTTAAGTAGACAGATTTGAAGTCGGTTTAAATTTTATATTTTTCGTCCTTCCTTATTTTTCAACATTTAATGCAATGTCGTTAAACGTTGACATAGGCCAGTACTGACTGCATTGTCGAAAAACTATGCAGTCAGTACTGGCCTATGTCAACGTTTAACGTTTTGATGCCGAGATCTGACTCAGGTGCTTGTTAGAAAATCATTCTATGACATAGCATATAGCTTCATTTTTCACATACGTCCGCGCACACCGAGCGCACGCTCGGATAACGCATGACCAATGTGATAAAGGCCTAAAGCTCGATGTCCGTGAGCCCGGCGTTTGTATTCTCTGTATATTCTAGAATTAATCGAAAAAGTTAATCAAATATGGTATATTAGTAAATAACTGGGACGATAGATTATCCACTGGGACCCAGTGGATAATCTATCCAGGATATCATTTCGATTAAACCTTGCCTGATTATATAATACTAGCCGTTTCCCGCGGTTTCACTCGCGTCCTGAGGGAACTACTTTGCGTACCCGAAAAACCCAAATATCTTACGGACCCCTATTTTTCCAAAATAAAATATAGCCTATGTTACTCGCAGATAATGTAGCTTTCTAATGGTGAAAGAATTTTTTAAATCGGTCCAGTAGTTTTTGAGTTTATCCATTACAAACAAAAATACAATTTTTTCCTCTTTATAATATTAGTGTAGATACTTAGAAGTGATACTTAGAAGTGACGAATGCGCTGAGCAAAATGTTTTACAACAAAGCTAAATAAAGAGGACATTATTGTCACCGAAGTTTTTAAAATTAGGCTTTTCTATATTGGTTTCTCTATATCACCAACATTATTAAAACAGATTATAAATCCGCCTAAATGATATCACAAAAAATACAAAGCAGATAATAGGTCCATTAGTTTAATATTCCACCTACACAAACGTTTTGCTCGAAATATTCATGAACGAATAAACAGCTACGAAGAATATAGTCGGCTTTAGTCCAAGTTTTCCACAATTATCACTTTTATACTATAAACCAATGAATAGAAAAACATAAAAAATCATAAACCTTCTCATTTCCTTATATCTTTTATTGACCACACAAAAGCAACCGAAACGATTTCGCATAATTCATTAATTTTATGCTCTGATACAAAAAGATCGATAAAGATTAAAATAAAGCTACTTGTATTAAAATCCTGTTGAAATCAATCGCTGATTTGAAGATAGCTTGAAAAGCTATGAAAAGGATATTGAAGAGATTAATCTTTCCCCGACATATAATCGCATATCGTCGCGAGTATCTTGTTCAAATTGAAGAGGCCAAATGTCCCTGATGGAAAAATCGAATCTCAAAACAGCTAAGCTGAAGCTAAAATAGGTCTAGGAGAGGCACTACTAGACAATACATCCAGAATAGTAGATAAACACTGCGTATGATGGCACTTTTTATGTCATCGTCATGTCGAACGGTGAAGGAGTGGAGCGGATCGAGAAAACAATGTCGCAATGGTTTAAATAAATTTGTATATGACATTCAAAACAGCGAGAAAAAGGCTCAGCAATAATTTAAGAAAACTCAGAAATAATCCATACCTATCTTCGTAGACAGACATGCATGCAGTGATGAACCCATCTACATATGGATATGATTCATTATCTGTATCCTGATAGATGTGAAAATCTTGAAATGAAATCTTCAAATTCTTCAATCCGTTGTCAAAAGAACGGTGACCACTTGACAAAATCGAATAAGACAATAATATAATAATTCCATCAATTATTATTACTGACTCCCAATTTTTCTAAACCTGAAGGAGCTACTTCTACTATTCAAAAGAAAACCTTTTATATTTTTGTTTAAATTAATACATTATTTCCAATATCGCCACGTAATCTCATCGTATCTACTTAACCGAACAGTATTACCATAAATATTTTATATAATGTGCAGGGTTGCCACACGTTAGCTTCGACGATGATATAGACATTTCAATTCATAACGTATTCTTTAGGGGGTGTATTTTCAAAAGATTGATTTATTTATAACCCTCGACAAACACTGCAACAAATACTGTGGGTATGTCTGTAACATCGTAGCTGCTAAACTTGCTTTATTCTCGTTACCTGATATGATCGAGCAATTACAATTTATGAAGAATTATGTTGACGGCTTAAAACCAAAACAGATAAGGATCCGACCGCACAAATTGAACTCTTTGTTGTAAAGAATCAAAACGATCGTCGACGAAAATTTCGGGTTCGAACGGCGCATCATTTTAGGGTTAACATCGTTTACTCGGCTCAAATACCGCCAATCTATTTCCACTGACCTTATTAAACTTTCGTGGTATGTGTTTTTTGCTCTTACGAAGAATACTACATCTTACACTTTGCGTTTAAAGTTGAGATAATAGTTTAAAAAAATCCAAATTCTTATATTTATAAAATTTAATTTTTTGTTATACATTACCATTTTGTTTCTTTGCTCAGAAATGTCATAATACTACTAAATTATTATCTCGAAAACTTCAAAATAAGAAATCTTTTATTTTTCTTTAGATACAAGATAGATAGAGGGAGAGATGATCCGCCGAAATCCGATAAAAAAACAGTATCTTCCCTCTCACAATAAGTAACATACCATATTTCATAAGATCTGAGAAGAGAATATAGAGAGATAGGGCAGTGATAAAATATTTACTTTCCCCTTTTATACATTGAGCAAAGCTTACAAAAATAATTATCACTTTGTAAAACTTGACAACCCTATTTCCAAGTTATTATTTCGGAACTACAAACGACTTCACTAATACAACATAATTCAACTAAGTCGCTCCATAACATTGAATACACAGACAAACTTGATATGGGCACTCATTTCTACTTCAACGATAATTGGATGAAAGCCTGATTGAAAGCTAATGAGCTTAATTTTCTGTAGTTTTACTTACTGCTTACTTAATAATGTCTACTGAGAACGGTTATTTAAAAATATGATGTGTAAACCTAAATTGTCAGCAAAATTATATCGCCAAGTTATGACTAGCTTAGGAAATACAGTCTTTGTGTACAAAAGATTAACACAATACTTAAATTCGAACTCGGTAGCTTTTGACTTTTCTGGATGTAGGGCTACAAAATATCGTAGGTCGTTACGGTCTTGGTTGCAGAAACAACAGAGGAGAGCGCCTAATTCAGTTCGCAGCTGATAACAACTTTACCATCATGAATACAGTCTTCAAACACCACCCCAGAAGACTATATACCTGGACTTCCCCAAACGGAGAATACCGCAACCAGATCGACTACATATTGATCAGAACAAGATGGAGGAGCTCAGTAACCAACGCACATACACTACCGGGAGCCGACGTCATGTCCGACCATCAGCTACTTGTATGTAATATGAGGATCAGGTTACGCAGACCTATAGTCAAGAAAATTAACAAACGCGTCGAAGTATTTGATAAGAGCTCGTTTATCCAGTCGCTTCTAGACAAAGAACAGTGCTGGCACGGAAACTGTGCCAAAGACGGAAACATCGACCAGCTCTGGAAGTCCACCGTCCAACTTATAAAAGATGCTGTTCACGAATCTCAACCCAAAGTGAGATCAAAAAAGAGGCGGCACTGGATGTCGACCGATACCTGGGACTTGATCGAAAAGCGTAGAGACCGCAAAGCTAAAGGCGCCACTCTGCAAGAACTAAATACCATGAGTTCCGCTATACAAGCCGCTTGCCGTCGTGACCGCAATAAGACGCTACAATCAGTATGTGAGGAAATCGAGCAACATTCTCAAAAGTTTGAAACAAAGGACTTACACATGAAAATCAGACTTATAACCCGTCAGTTCAAACCAAAGACTTGGGCCTTAGAGAATGCTCTAGGAACCACCATCACAGAGATAAGGGAGATTGTTGGCGTCTGGTAAGACTACTGTGAGTCTCTGTTCGGCGACACAACAGCATGCATCGCAATAAGTTATGATGCAATGTCAGAGCAAGAGCCAATGCCACTGAAAGCTGAAGTACGCGCAGCCATCAACCATCTTAAGCGGAATAAGGCTGTAGGTTTCGATGACATTCCGATTGAGACAATCAAAGCCATGGGGGAAATCGGAGTAGACTTACTGCACACCATCTGCTGTCGAATATGGGTCACTGGGGTTTGGCCAAGCGATTGGGCACACTCTATATTCATGCCACTACATAAAAAAGGATCAACAAGAAAGTGCAGCAATTATAGACTAATTTCCCTCATATCCCACGCTAGTAAGATCATGCTGCATATTATTAACATGAGGCTACAATCTTACCTCTCCCGAGAGATCGCTCCTGAGCAGGCTGGTTTCGTCAAGGGTCGAGGTACAAGAGAACAGCTACTCATAATGCGACAAATTGTGGAAAAGGCTAGAGAGTTCAACATCACCCTCTATATATGCTTCGTGGACTTCAAGAAAGCTTTTGATACCGTCAAGTGGTGGAAACTGTGGCTGGTCCTGGCCGAAATGGGTGTACCACAACACCTCATACACCTCATTAGACGTCTGTACGAAGATGGCACAGCCACGGTCCGTGTTGACGGTATCGACTCCGAACGCTTTAGGACCCAAGCTGGCGTTAGACAGGGCTGCATACTATCTCCCCTTCTGTTTAACATCTACACAGAGTATATCATGCGGATAGTTCTCGAAGATTGGGACAAGGGAATATCCGTGGGGGGTCGGAAAATATCTAATCTTAGATACGCTGATGATACCACACTCCTAGCATCAACCAAGGGCGAAATCGAGACTCTTCTTCAACGACTCGAGACCACAGCATTGGATTTTGGACTTAAAATCAATCGGGACAAAACCAAAATGATGATTGTAGATCGTGCCGACAACAACCAACCGGACGTCCAAAAAATAGCAGGATGCGACGTAGTCAAGAGCTACGTTTATCTAGGCTCTACTATCACCAACGCTGGAGGCTGTGAATAAAATTCGGAGGCGTTGCGCGGTGACAAGATCCTCAGTGGAAAAACTCACGAAGATTTGGAAAGACCGCAGAATAACCAGAAACACAAAGGTTCGACTGATGAGGTGCCTGGTCTTTCCAATATTTTTATACGGAGCTGAGACGTGGACGCTGAGGATGCAGGATCGCCGCAAAATTGACGCCCTGGAAATGTGGTGCTGGAGACGCATGCTCAGAATCCCATGGACCGCACATCGAACCAATGTTTCCATCCTGAAGGAACTCAACATCAAAGAGAGATTATCGTCGACTGTGCAAATACGAATCCTCAAGTTCTTTGGCCATATCACCCGTAACGAGGACTCAATGGAACGATTGGTCGTGCAAGGGAAAGTTGAGGGCAAGAGATCACGTGGGCGCTCTCCGACACGGTGGACAGACCTCATTAAATCTGTGACGAACTCCAACATTAACGACTGCTCTCACTCCGCAAAACATAGAGCTACATGGCGACGCATCACAAGAACAGCAACGGCACAAGAACCGACCGACGCATGACCACGACCACTCTGACAAGAGTGCACGACTGAGAAGAAGAGCTTTTGACATCTCAAATGCATAATATTTTCACATTATAATCTAAGAGAAAAAGACAAATCATAAATGAAACACATATCTAATATTGGCCTAATATATTCAAGTCTATAGTCCAAGATCCCAGAGCCGCCAGACCTACGTCATTTTAGCAAAGCTGAAATTTTGAGGATTATTAGTATAAAATCTTGTTAAGAAGTATGCCAACCCACTAGCTTGAAAGCCGGGCCATTTCACAGGTAGCACGAAGTAAAGGTACCAAAAAAACATACTCACCTACGTTAAAGTAGCAAAGCTGGTATTCAAATATGTTTTTAAAAATCTGTCTAAAATTGAAATTCATTATTGCCAGACACTTGCCGTGGCCCATCACTTCTGCCAGACGTCTTATAGGTTACTTAAAAATTATGTAAACTACGTCATATTAACAAACCTAAATTTGATATAAGTTACTTAAGATATTATTTTAAGACCCTTCGTACGCAGCCAGATCAATCCGAAGGGCCAGTCGTTCAGCCAGACGCCATGAAACTTTCCCTGTGAGTGCGAGCGTGCGGCCATTATTCATACGCATGATACGCATGAATATGCTCCAAAAGTGTGTGGCCTTTTTTCTATTTAGTCTATAGTCGTGTAGCTGCTGTGCAGTTTGATCTGCTGATATTGGAAAATAATTGAAAAACTCAAAATTTAAACAGGCACTCGTATATTTCTTCACACCTTTTATTGGCAATAAATTGATTAATGTCATAGAATGTCATTCTTTTACTGTCATTAATAGTACAGGTGTATCGAGTATGGATCAAAATTTATCGTGTCCAGAGCATGAAGAAGCAGACACAAAAATTATTATTTATCATGTATCGATACTCAAGCAAACATTGTCATCAGATGTTCTGATACTGACGTATCAGTTATAATGCTGTGCAATATGCATCATTTAAAAGGTGATAGTGAACAAGGTACTTACAGTATCTACATACAGGCACCGGATGCAATCAAAGATATGTTGATTTATCCAAAATCTATGGCTACTTGGGACAGTCTTTATGTTGAAATTTAATAGGCTTTCAGGCTATCACAGGATGTGACTACAACCCTACTTTCTTTAGAAAAGGAAAGCAAAGGCCTTTTAAAATATTGAAAAATATTCCTGAATATCAGCAAGCTTTCCTTAAATTCGGTGAACTTCAATTATTTACTGAAAAGAATGAGGAACAAAATGATTTCACGACTTGACTGCACGGTTGGTGTAGTGGTTTAAGCGACCGCCTCGCTTGACACTACGCCGGGTGTTGTGGGTTCGATTCCCACACTTTGTGTAATTCATACATTGTTGTTTCGAGTCTGGTTGTTCATTGTGTCCGTTAGATATATGTTTGTAAAGTCCCCCGCGATACAGGATTTAGTCCTAGTGCAGGAGATAAAAATTTAAAAAAAAACGATACAATACAAAAATTCATCTGCAAATTATATAAAGTTTCTGGAATAATTCATGTACATGCTGCGCGGCTGCAGCTTTTCATCAATAAATATACAGATGCCGATGTAAATGACATTTGAAATTAATGTAATTTTTGTGAAAAAATATAATTTACACTTTTATTCTCGTAATAATACCCAAAATAATATTCCTACAGTCTTTTGGGGCAATGTGGTGTACTCACACGCATTTATGCGTATGAAGAATGTCCGCACGCTCGCACTCACAGGAAAAGTTTCATGGCGTCTGGCTCGACGACTGGCCCTTCGGATTGGTCAGGCTGCGTACGAAGAGTCTTAAAATAGTATCTTAAGTAACATATATCAAATTTAGGTTTGCTAATATGACGTAGTTTACATAATTTTTAAGTAACCCTTAAGACGTCTGGCAGAAGTATTGGCCCACGGCAAGTGTCTAGCAATAATGAATTACAATTTTAGACACTATTTTTAAAAACATATTTGAATACCAGCTTTGCTACTTTAACGTAGGTGAGTATGTTTTTTGGTACCTTTACTTCGTGCTACCTGTGAAATGGCCCGGCTTTCAAGCTAGTGGGTTGGCATACCTCTTGACAATATTGTATACTAATAATACTAAAAATTTCAGCTTTGCTAAAATGACGTAGGTCTGGCGGCTCCGGGATCTTACTCTACTAGCTTTTAAATCAAAGTTAGACTTGAATATACTTAGTCTGGCCATAAATACTGTTACAATAAAAAAAAATACATTTGAATTTGGAATCTGTCATTTTTAGACGATTGTTTATTGTGTTTTCTCGTTTCGGCGCCAATACATGGTACAATATTTTGCGATTTTAAAACGGAGTGGGGTGATAAAGATGTACGGAGTGTATGAGGAGATGAATTAAAACAACGAAATCATGATTAAGACTGAACATTTATTAGAACGTACGGTGCCGAGACGTGGACACTCACAGTGGGACTAGTCCACAAGCTAAAAGTCACGCAGCGAGCTATGGAACGGGCTATGCTTGGCGTCTCTTTGAAGGATAAAATTCGAAACGAAGTTATCCGACAAAGAACCAAAGTTACCGACATAGCTCACAGAATCAGTAGGCTCAAGTGGCAGTGGGCTGGCCATATCTGTAGAAGGACTGATGGCCGATGGAGCAAGCGTATCCTAGAGTGGCGACCACGTCTCGGCAAGCGTAAGGTAGGGCGGCCCCCGGCTAGGTGGACCGACGACCTGAAAAAGGCGGCTGGGACAGACTGGATGCGGAAGGCTGAGGACCGTGTACTGTGGCGCGTGTTGGGAGAGGCCTATGTCCAGCAGTGGACTGCGATAGGCTGATTGATTGATTGATTTATTCGTATCAAACATTGTTTAAATATAATCGAATAATGGGGTTACACGTGTACATAATAAATGATGGAATAATTAGGATAGATTACAAAGGTTATGTACTTACATACTATACTTCCCTACTGATAGAAAAAAAAAAACATAAGTACATTTGTTTTTAGGGTTCCGTACCTCGAAAGGAAAAAACGGAACCCTTATAGGATCACTTTGTTGTCCGTCCGTCTGTCAAGACCCTTTTTCTCAGGAATGCGTGGAGATATCAAACTGAAATTTACACTAAATACTCCAATCTACGGTTCCATAGGGCTGTAAAAAAATCAAACTTCTAATCCAACGCAATCAAAAGATACAGCTGTATATGCTGCAAATTGCAGCATATTTTCATACTCGCATTGGAATCAAAACCTACATGGTACTTCCCGTGAACTCAGAATCTTGAAATTTGGTACGAAGCAACGTCTTATATCACTTATAAAGGGAAAATTGCAAAAACCGTACATTTTTAGTAACAGCATATAAAAAAATATTTTTAATAAATTTAAAATTACTACCCCTTTCTCTTGAACACGTGGAGGTATTAAATTGAAATTCATATCAAATACTCAAGTATATAACACCGTAAAGCTGCAACAAAATCAAGCTTCTATGTCAACGCAATCAAAAGAAAGAGCAATATAAGCATATTTTCAAACTCGCGCCTACTCGCAACTGAATCAAAACCTACAGGGTACTTCCGGAGAACTCAGAATCTTGAAATTTGGTACGAAGTAACGTCTTATATCACATATGAAGGAAACATTGCGAAAACCGTACATTTTTAGTTACAGCATATAAAAAAATATTTTTAATATATTTAAAGTTACTACCCCTTTCTCTTGAACGCGTGGAGGTATTAAATTGAAATTCATATCAAATACTCGGGTATATAACACCGTAAGGCTGCAACAAAATCAAGCTTCTATGTCAACGCAATCAAAAGAAAGAGCAATATAAGCATATTTTCAAACTCGCGCCTACTCGCAACTGAATCAAAACCTACAGGGTACTTCCGGAGAACTCAGAATCTTGAAATTTGGTACGAAGTAACGTCTTATATCACATATGAAGGAAAAATTGCGAAAACCATTAATTTTTAGTTACATCATATAAGAAAAATATTTTTATAAATTTAAAGTTACTACCCCTTTCTCTTGAACGCGTGGAGGTATTAAATTGAAATTCATATCAAATACTCAAGTATATAACACCGTTAGGCTGCAACAAAATCAAACTTCTATGTCAACACAATCAAAAGAAAGAGCAATATAAGCATATTTTGAAACTCGCGACTACTCGCAAAGGAATCAAAACCTACAGGGTACTTCCCGTGAACTCAAAATCTTGAAATTTCGTACGAAGCAATTTCTTATATCACTTATAAAGAAAAAATTGCGAAAACCGTAAATTTTTAGTTACATCATATAATAAAAATATTTTTAATAAATTTGAAGTTACTACCCCTTTCTCTTGAACGCGTAGAGGTATTAAATTGAAATTCATATCAAATACTCAGGTATATAACACCGTTAGGTTGTAACAAAATCAAACTTCTATGTCTACGCAATCAAAAGAAAGAGCAATATCACCATATTTTCAAACTCGCGACTACTCGCAAGGGAATCAAAACCTACAGGGTACTTCCCGTGAACTCAAAATTTTGAAATTTGGTACGAAGCAACGTCTTATAGCCCAGATAAAGGATGCGGAAGGCTGAGGACCGTGTGCTGTGGTGCGTGGCTGATTGAGATTTCAAATAATTACATAGTCTTCAAACCTTTTTGCTAATTATTCTGTACTTTATAAGTATTTTTGAAACAGATTTCTAATAGTCACTAAAAGCTTTGTAAATCAATAACTTTGATAAAAAATCTTACCATCATTCATCAGCAGACTTTTGCACGGCTGCTGCAAGGCTGGTATAGGCATTTAAGTTATATTATAAAATAAGCGATATATGTTAATATAAAATAAAGGATGACTGATTATAACAAACGACAAAGACCCCTTTTTATTTAATTTATGCTCCTCCAGCTTTCCATACTGTAATGTTACGGATTTAATTTGGCAATAAAAATACCATAACTATGACTGGTGAACTTTGACATAAATACCTACAGGTTTGTACGGAACCCTCGGTGCGCGAGTCCGACTCGCACTTGACCGGTTTTTTTTTTTAAAAGATATCTAAAGATTACAATTGCGTTTATAGGAATTCAATGTTATGCTTATTCGAAAAAGTATGATAATGTTTATTAAGAAATATATTATTTAGTCCTATTTTTATGAATTATATCTAACTTATTATTTTTCATAATTTCTACGTTTGGTGGTATGTCCCTAATAACTTTACAAGGACCTGAATATAAATCGTCTAGTTTCTTACTTACTTAATTTTCACTAATATTATATCATTTTCCTTATATGTAACAGGTTTGGTATATTTATTATAATCTATTTTTCTGTTGTATTTACTTTTAAGTACGTTATAGTAAGTACATTATAGTCCGTGTGGTGACGGATTAAGAATACGGAATGTCACCACCCCATATCATCCCATGGGTGTCGTAAGAGCCGACAGAGGGAGCATATTATGCAGAGAACAGCACTGTAAGAGAAGGAAAACTTGATACAAACCCTATACCAACCCGTTTGGCCAGCGTGGTATAGTAGGCCAATTCCTTCTTTCAAAGGAGAGGCCTAGCCCAGTAGTGGACTGCTAAAGGCTGATGATGATGACATTATCCCTCGCTTCTTTCTGTGAAAGCTGTATACCATATTTTAATTCACTTGGATAACTTTCATAATTATATATAGGTTCCACTAAGTCTTTACACAAGTTACTTGGTAGTTTTACGAGCTGGGGTTCGGTGATAAATTATATACACTATGCCAGAAAAACTGCACTTTATTTAACGCACAACAACACTTATACACACTTAATTCTCAACACTAATAAAAACACGCTTATTCCACAACAAAGAAACACCACTAATCACTACCGACTTACTTCCCTTCGCTTGATGATTATCGCTCCGATATTCAATTGTTACTGTCTGACTCGCGCGTTTACGCGCTATTTATACCGGCCGGAACACATAACTAGCCTTTTCGAGACGATTCACGAAATTTCTGGTAACGTGTAACGTGTTTCTAGATTCTTGTAATTGCTCAATTTACAGCAACGCCATCTATTAGAGGATAGATGAAACAGCTTTAATCAACCGATACATCTAATCTCATCTAGTTCTCCCATTCACCGATAGATGGCGTTATTCTCAAATAACGTCATTCGCAACAGTAGTATACATCCATTACCAAATACTACTTCATAAGGCGTAAACTTCGTTTCGGACTGTACCGAAGTGTTGTATGCAAAGCACCAAAAGGGAAGCCAATGGCTCCAAGTCTCTGGGTACTTATCTGTATGAACTCTAAGAAAAGAGTTTAAATGCTTATAAGATACTTCTAATGCTCCTATGCTTTGGTGATGATAGGCAGTAGAATTTAATTGTTTAATTTGCAATAATTTACGAACTTCTTGGAATGTAGATGATATGAATTCCTTACCTCTGTCAGAAGCTATCTCCTTGGGAACTCCATATCTAAGGATAAAATTATTGACAATTGATCTTGCAATATCTTCAGTCCTTTTGGAAACTAAAGGGTAAGCTTCAACACATTTATTGAGTTCACATTGTAAAGTCAGAATATAAGAAAGGTTATCATTATCAGTTTCTAAGGGACCAACTAGATCTAAAATACTAATTTATGCTCCTCCAGCTTTCCATACTGTAATGTTACGGATTTAATTTGGCAATAAAAATACCATAACTATGACTGGTGAACTTTGACATAAATACCTACAGGTTTGTACGGAACCCTCGGTGCGCGAGTCCGACTCGCACTTGACCGGTTTTTTTTTTAAAAGATATCTAAAGATTACAATTGCGTTTATAGGAATTCAATGTTATGCTTATTCGAAAAAGTATGATAATGTTTATTAAGAAATATATTATTTAGTCCTATTTTTATGAATTATATCTAACTTATTATTTTTCATAATTTCTACGTTTGGTGGTATGTCCCTAATAACTTTACAAGGACCTGAATATAAATCGTCTAGTTTCTTACTTACTTAATTTTCACTAATATTATATCATTTTCCTTATATGTAACAGGTTTGGTATATTTATTATAATCTATTTTTCTGTTGTATTTACTTTTAAGTACGTTATAGTAAGTACATTATAGTCCGTGTGGTGACGGATTAAGAATACGGAATGTCACCACCCCATATCATCCCATGGGTGTCGTAAGAGCCGACAGAGGGAGCATATTATGCAGAGAACAGCACTGTAAGAGAAGGAAAACTTGATACAAACCCTATACCAACCCGTTTGGCCAGCGTGGTATAGTAGGCCAATTCCTTCTTTCAAAGGAGAGGCCTAGCCCAGTAGTGGACTGCTAAAGGCTGATGATGATGACATTATCCCTCGCTTCTTTCTGTGAAAGCTGTATACCATATTTTAATTCACTTGGATAACTTTCATAATTATATATAGGTTCCACTAAGTCTTTACACAAGTTACTTGGTAGTTTTACGAGCTGGGGTTCGGTGATAAATTATATACACTATGCCAGAAAAACTGCACTTTATTTAACGCACAACAACACTTATACACACTTAATTCTCAACACTAATAAAAACACGCTTATTCCACAACAAAGAAACACCACTAATCACTACCGACTTACTTCCCTTCGCTTGATGATTATCGCTCCGATATTCAATTGTTACTGTCTGACTCGCGCGTTTACGCGCTATTTATACCGGCCGGAACACATAACTAGCCTTTTCGAGACGATTCACGAAATTTCTGGTAACGTGTAACGTGTTTCTAGATTCTTGTAATTGCTCAATTTACAGCAACGCCATCTATTAGAGGATAGATGAAACAGCTTTAATCAACCGATACATCTAATCTCATCTAGTTCTCCCATTCACCGATAGATGGCGTTATTCTCAAATAACGTCATTCGCAACAGTAGTATACATCCATTACCAAATACTACTTCATAAGGCGTAAACTTCGTTTCGGACTGTACCGAAGTGTTGTCGTTGGCATTTGTTAGCGACGGACGCGCGCGCGAACGTCTCGCAAAATTGAATTTAATAAATTCAATTTATCCCCGGCAGTTGTTCGTGTATCACCTTAAAACTCGGTCCCTCCTTGTCTCGCTTGGGCAACTCTCCATAAGAGGCAGCGGCCATCTTAGGAATTGTTCGGCGTAGACAGGGAGAGCGAATCGGTTTGACGTTTTGTGTGACAGTGACACTTGTGTTTTGAAGTTTGTACGATAGTGACGTTTAGAGGTTTCACCTCACCCCCGCGCTTTGTGACGCTTTACCCCCCGCGCTAGTGACGCTTTACCCCTCCGCGACAGTGACGCTTCGCCCCCCGCGACACGGACGCCTCTGGAGGCTTTATTGTGAACCGCGAGTGCCTGTGTGTCAGTGTGACAGTTCTGCGGCCACCCATCCACGCGGCGTGTGCGACCGGCGTGCTTGACCGCGTCGCCCGCCGAGACTTTGTCACCGCTGCGTGCGAGCGCAGTGGTAACCCATCTGCGCGGCGCGCGTAGCTTCGCTCCTGCACACCCATCCGTGCGGCGTGTGCGGCCAGGTGCCTTAACCTGCGGCCGCCACCCATCCACGCGGCGTGTGCGGACAAGGACCTGTACCAGGGCCACTGTTCAGTGGCCCCGGGTGAGTGTATCGCTCTAAGTTAGTGTGCGACGACGGCCCGTGCACCGTACTGTTGATCGCTTTTTCGTGTATTAACAGTACGAGTGTCGAACGGCTACGCCGTCGGTGGGCACCCACCGTAACATAGAAAATTTGACAATTTTTGTTTTCTGTTTTGACATTGTCTGTGTGTGCGGAATTGTTGTGTAAGTGTTCCGGACCTGAATTCAGGAAAAAAACTTTACAGAAATTTTTCGAAAAATTTTCTAAGTCCCCAGGACTTAGAAAAATTTCAAGCAATATTGACTTAGAAAATTTTCGTCACAGTATAGTGAGAATATTCTAAGTCCCCAGGACTTAGAATAATTTTGGTGTGTGGACTTCTTTCAAACTTTATACAAGCCTACTAGGTAGTTGTGTGTAGCGATGGAGGAGGATGACGCCGATCGGCGCCGAAGGTCGGACAGCGAGTCCGATGGTGAGGCCGCCGCCGCAGTCTTCGCCCCCCGTCACCGCATCACCCATACGCCCCCACAACGGTTCTCCACTCCGATTAGCAGCCCTGCGCCTCGTCCCCCCTCGCCCCCCCCCGTGCCTCGTCCTACCTCGCCCCCCGCTACCTCCGGGAAGCGGATGTTAACATCTCCGGGGGAGGTGCCGGAACAGACCCGGCGTAAGGTGGGGACGGTGCGCAAGCAAGCTCCTCCAATGGTGCCAGCCGCTGAAGCCTTGCCGACTCTAGCGCCACCGACCACCCCGGTGCTAGTGACGACGACAACAATTGCCGAGCTCGTCGACATGGCGACCGCGGCCACTGGCGGTATTATGGAGGCCGTGCGGTCGAAAACATCTAAACTTAATAAGGAAGAGATCGCCATTATCGGACAGAGCGTCAGTTCCGTTGGGTCGGTCATCACCCACTTGGTCGCCCGCCTCGCCGCCGCTGAACAAAGAGCAGCAGTCGCAGAAGAGCGCGCCCGGCTGATGCCGGCGCAGACGCAGCCTCAGCTACAGCAGCAAACATCGCTTGTACCGGCTCCTGTCAGCTATGCAGGCGCGATCAAACTGGGAAAGAACACGGAGCCGGTCCGACTCCCATCACGCCCGGGTCCTGCAGTGGCTGTTTATCCAGCGGAAGACCAGAAGGACAAGATCAAGACAGCGGAGGAAACAAAGAAAGTTTTGAGGGCCAGTGTGGATCCGGCCGAACTTGGTTTCAGGGTGCACGGTGTCAGGAAGACCGGCGGAGCGGGTCTCATCGTAGAGACGCCCTCCGAGAAAGATGCCAAGGCCCTACGAGCAGCCGTCCCAGCCACACTCCGCGTCGAGGAGCCGCGCGACAAGCGGCCAGTTATGTCGCTCTCCGGAGTTGACGCAAGCCTTAAGGCAGACGAGATACTCCATCAAATGCACGAGCAGAATCTGCGTGACACAATGTCCTTGGAAGAGGTCAAAAAGAATATTCGTCTCATCTTCAACCGGAACCGGCGCAACAACAGGAAGATGTGGATGTGCGAGTGCTCGCCATCGCTCAGGTCCTCGCTTATTGAGCGTGGCCGTGTGTACATTGGCTGGGACGTCGTCGAGGTCAATGACTTCATCGACGTGACCTGCTGCCGTAGGTGCCAGATGTTCGGGCACCCTGAAAAATACTGCCGAGCCAAGACTATGACCTGCTCACGCTGCGGAGAAGATGGACACAAGGCCGCGGAGTGCCAGGCCAAACAGGAGACGTGCGCTACGTGCAAGAAATTTAACCGCAAAGGGGCCACCGAACACTACACAAATAGCCGAGACTGCCCTGCCCGGAAATACGCAGAAGGACGATCACTGGCCATGACCAACTATGGCCAGTAACAATCTACAGCTGAAAATCGGGCAGGTGAACCTACAGGGTTCTGCGGTGGCCTCAGCAGAGCTGCCCGCCATCGCGGGGGGGATGGGGCTGGACGCGGTTCTTGTCCAAGAACCGTACCCCATGCCTCATCTCTCCTCCACCGCTGGACCTACCTGGTTGTATGGCAGCAGCACCGAACCGAAAAGCGGCATCCTACTTCTAAGGCAAGACACTCCGTGCGCCATCCTGACACACCTCAGTAACAGCCACTGCACCGTGTGCCACATAGATCTGGATCCGCGTGGACAGGAAGATCCCGCTTCATCATCGTCGTCGATACACCTAGTCAGCGCCTACTTCCAGTACTCGGACGACATCGCCATTCATCTTCAACACCTGAACCTGGTACTGGACTCTCTGCGGTGTCCCCGGGTGCTGATAGGCGCTGACGTAAACGCCCACTCGCCGATGTGGCACTGTGCGGCGCGAAACTACGTCGGGAGAGGACCGGATGTGACGTACCGACGCCAGCAAATGGAGGACTTCATCGTTGGCCGTGGACTCATCATACACAACGCAGAAGGACAACCACCCACCTTCGCCACGGTCAACGGGGAGTCCAACATCGACCTCACGCTGGCCACCAGGAGCACTCCGGTCCAACATTGGACCGTGCACGAAGACGTAAGCAGTAGCGACCACCGGCTGATAACGTACAATCTATGTGGCACACGGACAGGAGGAACAGGCTCGCCGGCGGAACCGCTGGAGGAGCCGAGGAGATTTCGCGAGCGCGGCGTGGACTGGGGGCGCTTCCAGTCAGTGGTCCACGAACGTGTGGGGACGATTGACTGGCGGATGCCTGCAGGCGACGTAAGCAAGGTGTTTACGGAAGTGATTGTCAGTGCAGCGAGCGAATGTCTTGGAGTATGTGGGAAAAGTAAGCGTGATAAAGGTTACGAATGGTGGTCTCCAGCTTTGGAGGTCGCGCGTAAAAGGGCTAATCGTGCAAGGAAGGTATGGCAGAATGCGAGAAAGCGTGGATTCGGGGTTTTTGAAGAGATTGCACGTAAGAAGCATAATGAGTGTCGCAATAGCTATAGGGCATTGATGGAGAGGACGCAGAACGAGTTCTTCCGGGGACTTGCCAATACCGGGAACCAAGACCCCTGGGGTCTAGCTTACCGAGCAGCCAGCGGGCGGCTTAGGCCGCCCTCTAATGTCATCAACGGCACGAAGTTCTCGGAGGGATACGCTGGGGACGCGCGGGCCGCCATGGGGGTTCTAATCCGAGCACCCTGCCCGGACGATGACCCAGGCGCTGACAGCGCCTACCACCGACGGGTGAGGCTACTGGCGGCCTGCGCGCCCTCGGGTCGCGACGCGCCCCCTCCATCTTTAAATGTGGTGGGCTCTATAGTTCGGGATCTACCTAACACGGCACCCGGCATCGACGGGATCACCGCCCGCATGGTAAAACATGTGTGGCACGTAGCTGACTCCGAGCTGACGCGTGTTTTAGGCAAATGCGTTGAAGAGGGCACATTTCCCGATACGTGGAAGGACGGTCGGCTTATCGTCTTGCCGAAAGGCAACGACAGGCCGCTGACTGATCCTAAAGCGTATCGCCCTATCACGCTCCTTTCGGTTCTGGGCAAGATCTTGGAGAGGGTCATGATCTACTGCGCACCTAACATCTCGCGCAATATCTCACCCTGCCAGCACGGTTTCTCTCGAGGTCGTAGCACTTTAACAGCCTTACGGTCCCTTCAGGACATTGTTACAGGTAGCCGGGCCAAATATGTCCAGGCCCTTTGTCTGGACATATCAGGTGCTTTTGACAACGCGTGGTGGCCCATGATCCTGCTGAAGGCGAAGAACGGTGGTTGCCCGCCCAATATCTACCGGATGTTGGTCGCGTATTTTACGAGTCGCCGGGCAGGTCTCTTCGTCGGCAGTGGGGTCGTGTGGAAGCCACTGACCATGGGCTGCCCGCAGGGCTCAGTCTTGGGACCCTCACTGTGGAACCTCCTGATGGATGACTTGTTTCGGTTACCATACCCGGACGGAGTGCAATTGGTCGCATACGCCGATGATGTAACGATCCTCATTGAGTCCAACTCGAGAGCCGGCATCGAGGCATCCGCCTCATGCGCCATGGCCTTAGTTAGTGAGTGGGGGCAGCGGAACCGCCTGGGCTTCTCCCCCTCCAAGTCATATTCTATGACCTTGAAGGGGAAGATGGCCGGACGACCGCCAACTGTCCGACTCAATGGGGTCTCAGTCAAGAGCGTACAGTCGACCAAAGTTCTGGGTGTGGTAATCGACTCAACCATGTCCTTTAAGGAACATGCGGAGTCCATCGGTGAGCGAGCTGCAGCTGCGTACGGTAAGATGTCGAGAGTCTCCGCCGCATCCTGGGGTATGCGCTACAAAGCGCTCCGTGTCCTGTATAAGGGCACGTACGCCGCTATTTTAACTTATGCGGCCGGATGTTGGTGGAGGCGAACGACCGTGTTTGTGGTCAGAAGCGCGTTGTTGAGAACACAAAGACCCGCGCTCATTCTGCTGACCAAGGCCTACAGGTCTTGCAGCACAGCGGCCCTGCCCGTCCTGGCGGGTGTTCTGCCAGCCGACCTCGAGGTCAGCCGTGCGGGCAGGATTGATGATATCCGACACCTACCCAAGGAGGAGTTCAGAAACGAATGTAGGCAAATTTCGGAGGAGACTGTTGCCTCTTGGCAACAGAGATGGGAAGGCGAGGCGAAGGGTAGGGAGCTCAGTCGATATTTCCCGGACGTGGCGGCTCGGCTCAAGTACACTTGGGTCGAGCCGGACTATCAAGTCTCACAGCTTCTGACAGGGCATGGATGTTTTAGGAAACGGTTGTGTGAGATGAAGCTATGTGAGGATAGTATGTGCTATTGCGGAGAAGAGGAGGAAAGCCTGGATCATGTGTTGTGGCGATGCCCCCTGTATGAAGAGCTTAGGACCGAGATGATGGATGGGATCACTGTCCCAGCGGTCGGGCCACCTTTCTACGCCGAGCTTGTGAGCTCCGAGGCGAACTTCCGGCGGTTTAGAGACTTCGCCCACAATTGGCATACAAAGAGGAAGAACATAGAGCAAGAGGAACGGACCCGGGCCAGCGACGAAGCCGTGAACGTGACGTCGGCTGTGAGAAGTGCAGCGCCTAGCGTACTACAGTAGTACAGCCGCCCCTGAATGGGGAGAGTGGCTCAGGGACAAATAATTTGTAGGGAGTCTTCAACGGGCGCGCGGGAAAGAGCATACAGCAAGTACCGTGCGCCTCTCCCAAGATTCGGTCCATATACCCAGACGGGTGGTGGGACCATGAGGTGGAGGTGGGAATATGTACCGAAGTGTTGTATGCAAAGCACCAAAAGGGAAGCCAATGGCTCCAAGTCTCTGGGTACTTATCTGTATGAACTCTAAGAAAAGAGTTTAAATGCTTATAAGATACTTCTAATGCTCCTATGCTTTGGTGATGATAGGCAGTAGAATTTAATTGTTTAATTTGCAATAATTTACGAACTTCTTGGAATGTAGATGATATGAATTCCTTACCTCTGTCAGAAGCTATCTCCTTGGGAACTCCATATCTAAGGATAAAATTATTGACAATTGATCTTGCAATATCTTCAGTCCTTTTGGAAACTAAAGGGTAAGCTTCAACACATTTATTGAGTTCACATTGTAAAGTCAGAATATAAGAAAGGTTATCATTATCAGTTTCTAAGGGACCAACTAGATCTAAAATACTTTTTCAAATGCTGAATTGGCTGTTGTTGTTAAACTCATAGGCTCTTTATGTGGAATTGAATATTTTTGTCGTTGGCACTTATCAAAACGTTTTACAAAATCCTGTACATCTTTATCAATTCCAGGCCAATAATAATATTTTTTTATCTTATTTGACATTCTTTTCATATCAGCATGGCCACTACTAGGTAGGAGATGAAAGTCGTTCAAAATTACGCGTCTATCATCTTTATCATTTATTCGCTCTATATCTTTTATAATACATAATCGTGGTCCGGACCTATCTTTCATTTTCTTTATTTCTTCTAACAATTTACGAATAAATTCTGTATTATCCTTATTTTTCACTATACAAACTTCCTCAACGTTTATATCTTTACATAGTTTATCTAGTTCTCTCACGAATTCACCTCGTGTACTTCGCGATTGAGATTCTAAATATTTAATAAAAATTAACTATTAACGTAACAAAATAATTCAGTTTCATGATTTATAATATCTTCTTTCTTAATTCTTTCATAATTTCTCAAATTGATAAATACAAATTCAACTGATTATTTCGGTTTCATATGAGTCCCTACGACATTTGGTTGATCAGGCCAATTATCTGAGGGTGCTATATCAACTGAAGAATCTTGAAGTTTCTGGGCTTATCTACGCGTTAAAACATTAACGTTATGCTCATGCATTTAATGAAGTTCATTTAAGGAAATTCGAGATAAAGCGTCTGCTACACTATTATTACAACCTTTTACATACCCTACAGTAAAATTATAAGCAAGTCTGAATTTCATTAGTCGACTTGATGGATCTTTCATATTAAAAAGGTAAATTAAGGGTCTATGATCTGTACGAATTTTAAAATGTCTACCATATAAATATGGACGAAAATATTTGACCGCCCACACTATTGCCAATAATTCCTTCTCAATTACAGGGTAGTTCTTTTCAGCTTTGTTTAGCGTTCTACTTGCAAAAGCAACAGGACGCCCATCTTTGTTTGCTAAAACGGATCCTATGGCATAATTAGACGCATCAATCGCAAGAATAAATTCATTGTGTTCGGAAACATCGGGATATTGTAAAATGGGAGGAGAAATAATTTTCTCTCTAAGTGTTTCAAATGCATGCTGACACTTTTGATCCCAATGAAATGATACATTTTTCTGCAAAGTGCATTTAAAGGCTGTGCGATTTGTGCAACATTTTGTATAAACTTTCGGTAATAATTCACAAAAGCTACAAATCTCTTAACTTCGTCAAAATTTTTTTCGTCACACAGCGAATGTGTGCAGATATGCGTCGAGCGTATCTGCACACATTCGCTGAAAGCGTGGCTATCATGCACACATATCAGTTTGTTCGTGCAGGGCCGTACTCAGGGCAGCGCAATATTTTACTGTCATATTCTTTTACCTAATAATTTTTCGTGTTACCAGATGTTATGTAGTCACTGAAGTCCTGTAGTTATTTATATTGCAATTCCAGTTTGACTATAAAAAATGTGTCAGACTTTGGAATTTTTTTATAGTAGCCAACAAGCGTTATTTGAAATTTCCTATATAGGTATGGAGGTTCAAAAATAAAAGACAATGATACGATTTGGTTACGTTTTTTAACAAAATTTATACAAATGATATAGAAGGGGTTACAGTTGCAGCGCATGACACAATTTTTTTTCTATGTAGGTATGTATGGAAATTGTTCCCGTGAACCTTTAGCACCTCATACCTAAAAATTGGCCCATGATCCAAGCTAGCAAGTATGCGTACACTCATAGCACATACTAACACTACATTATTCTATACACTTCGTTTCTGAAAAAATAAGTAAGGTCCGGCGGCCCTGGAATCTTACTCTACAACGCGTCAGTCGAAATCACCCATCTGGGAATGACATGGATATGGTATGTCCAATACCTACGAATTTAGCGTGCATACCTACGAAATTAGCGTGCATACCTACGAAACGTTGGGCAAATAAAAAGGATGCCATTTGGGTTGTACTCCAGAATATAATCGATATCGATGTGGAGCCGGTTAGAGGAAAATAATACATTTTTGTAGTAAGTTACTATAGTTAGTTTAAATCTTTTGCCAGATTAGTTTATTCCATAATGCAAATGTGGGCGAACATGGCAAAGCGAAAGACGACCCTTGTATCAAACATGTAACAAAATATTCTCTGGTAGCCAATATCGATTCTGTGTCGCTGAGAAAGAACCGGACATGAATGGCACCATACATACGGTAATGAAACACACAGCCTGAAGCACTGATTCATCTGGTTTTTAGACATATTTATGCACAAAAACAAAATAATTATGTTCGATATACAACGATTTCAGAGCAGATGTACCACAAACATTGGCGAACAATATGGCGACGGTAGCACGAATTACATTTCTAATAAAATATCGTCATGATTAATTTATTCAGTAAACTATGGCTATCTCTTTTTTCTGACAGAGATATTCCTAAGACAAAACGAGACAACACTATGTTTGGTGGCTTTATGTCGATTTCGTATATATATGTGTATAATGTAATTTTTCTATATGTACTATTTGCCCTCTCCATGTTTATTCCGTGTGGTGACGGATTAAGAATACGGAATGTCACCACCCCATATCATCCCATGGGTGTCGTAAGAGCCGACAGAGGGAGCATATTATGCAGAGAACACCACTGTAAGAGAAGGAAAACTTGATACAAACCCTATACCAACCCGTTTGGCCAGCGTGGTATAGTAGGCCAAGTCCTCCTTTCAAAGCAGAGGCTTACTCCAGCAGTGGACTGTTAAAGGTTGATGATGATGATGTATATTCCTTACTCAAAGGTCAAAATTCACGTGGTGCGTGGTGCGCGCGACGTCGACGGATAATGCGTTGACGGGAACGGAACAGACGCTGTACGCTCGACGTACTAACGGATCATCGGTCAGGTGTGAAAGGTTGAACGTTTTTTCTATATATTTGTATGTTTCGGCGTTACGCGACCGATAATACGCGACGGATCTTCAGTGAGTTCACGGACGTCAGATGTGTTCCAACCCTTAAAGTCACTATGGCAAGATAAAATTGTATGGTCAATTTTATTAGTCACGAAAAAATATTTCTGTATTTACTAAATTTACAGGCTGATTTTCAGACGTAATGTAAACATTTGGTTGTTGGCTTATCCTTCGGTTTCCTCTAGACATACCTGCATTCTGCTGACCTCGAAACTGGTGACCACGCATTCAAGTATCTCTGATAGCGAACTGATGATTCTGTCCTCGCTGGTTGCCTCAAAAACCTCGACCTTGACCACTATAAAAAGGAGACTGGTTGTTGTATCTTCCTCGCTGACCCCTAAAATAATGCCTCGTACCTCTATAATTAGAATTAAAATAATAAGTTTTATTCATACCCAAAATTTTTCCGGAGCCAGATGTACTGGTGCCTTCCTCGTCGAGAGCCCCTTGGATTGCGTCCTTTAGAGTGGTAAAATTCCTAGCCGCTATGATCGTACTGAGCTTACGATTTTGCAAAACGTCAGCGAATTCAATTTAAATAGCTATATTTTCATTTAATGGTTTTAATATTTTATAATTTTCAGAATTTCCATTCGCTTGCGATATCGTAAGGTCCACAAACAATTCAGATATTTGCTGGCCATAATCTGAAATAGACAAATTATTTTGTTTGATGTTCTCTAATTTACTCGAAATTGCGGTTGCCGCCTTATGGGGTAAAAGTTCTCTTTTCATATCCAAAATCAAATCATTCACATTTAAATAACTAGTATTTAATCGTAACTTTGCAGCTTGAGACAACCTACTTTTTAAAATAAAATTAATTAAATTTTGTTTACATGTTTCTTTCTCCATAAAATTCTTTATATTAAAAATTCTTTATAAAACTGCCAATATTGGCTCAATGCCTAGAAAAAAAAATTTTTTTTGTAAGTTTACTAAACTTACACACTGTAAAAGTAATAAATGTTATTTGCCATAATTTTTTTTTCTTTGTTACAATATTTATGGCAAGACTAAGCATTGAGCCAATATTGGCAGTTTTATAAAGAATTTTTAATATAAAGAATTTTATTGAGTTAAATAAATATTTAACATACCAAATACAAACTTCTTTATATTTGAATATCACCGTAACTGCAACGTGCGCATCGAATTAGACGACACAATCCCCTCCATTACTCGGTAGCGTGACTACCCGTGCAATCGATCTATTATATTCTTACACCTTTGCTTGCACCTTCAATCACATTCTATTTTAGATTTTGTTTGTGACTGGATGATGCCCGCAGCTACGCCTACACCTTTATTTTAACTATTCCTGCCCACTGAGAAGGGATTTCCCGAAATTTTCTGTGGGAATTTCGGGAAATCCCTTCTCAGTGCACCCACAAGAAGCATTCAAGTTCAGACAGGCAGTCAGTAACGTAAGAATTTTTTATCTTTACACCTAAGCTTTTTTTGTCAGCATTGAACGGTTTAGTGACTGCATCGTTACTGTTTTGCATATTGGCAATTTCACGATTCGCGCTTTTCATATAAAATGTGCGATTAACAGGTTTTGCCTATAGCACTGCTGATATAGCTACTGCATTACGTATACTTACCGCAAGTGACAAAACTATTATTCCTAGTTACTAAATATATAGATGTCTGCTTCGTGTCTGATATCGCTAATCGAATGCCATTTGGCTACAGGCCCTGGTAACGGTACCAGGTACTCTTACCTTGGGGTAAGAGTACCTGGTACCGTGCCTAATGGTAAACGGCTAGATTACCGCCAGGTGAACCGTACCTCGAAAACTACGCTTGTATTTCGATGAAATTACTTGATACAGTAAATAAATGAATCTTGTTTCATATTAAAGTAACAAATTGACATTGCCAACGCAGAGCAAAAAAATTTCGATGTGACGTAAATCCGTGATGACATCTGTATTGCTACAGCGCGACGTCACACAAAAGCGTATCAAAAAATCAATTTTCATATCGAACATAAACTGCAGAAGATTGACGCGTTTAAAAAAGCACTTCAACTTTATAATCGTTAGTATACTATAGTCACCACTGTCCTACCTTAACGTGGTTGCACCCAAGACTTTCACCTTAGAGCTGGGAGGCCGCTTACTAGTCTACCCAGATTTGACAAAATATAAGCTTTTCCATAGAGCGACTGTCGCCTGACCGCTGCAACCTAAAGGTGTAGTGAAATCACATACCTTCGAATAGTTTCAATATATCCAAGGATATTGACTCCGCCTTACATCATGACAGTTTAACATGCTTTGTAAGGCACGAAGCAACGAGACCCTCTGCGTTACAGTTTGTTGATATCTCCCCTAGGCATTTGCTGCCTATAATAATCTTCAGCACATCAATTAAAATCCAGGCTCTCCGTTTTTACCGTGAAATTCTCTTCTAGAATATATATTAGCTTAATAAAGAAAATAATCTGTTTGACTTCAATAAGCTTGAAAGCCTCAGGTAATGTAAATATATGAACACACATCTAGATCAATTACATAATTCTCGAATACATTAATGTACTCTGAAAAACGAGCGCTTCATATGAGATAGTGGAATCTAAAACAGAACTGACAATATACAATTCATGCCTGATTTACTTTTCGGTTTGTTTACCTTTTATCTGTACAAAAATTATGAAAATGGAGTAATAAAATTATTAAATGTAATCTTCGAACTGCTATACCAGAATATTGAGTGAGATTTTATGTCATAAAATCTTATCCCATGGTTACGAAACCTGGTCGCAGGCGAGAACCATAACTGTCAGTGAAACCTTAAAATATTCACTTCCTGAATGTAGATCCTCACAAACAACATCGAATAAGAGCCGAACCGATTCATAAAAGACATGAATGTAAAATATCAAGATTCCTACCGTTGTTAATTCATTCTCAATCTCTACTCCTTGTCTACTCCTCACGTTGGCATCACTAGCACCTAAAGCCCTATTTGTAAGGTGTGGATGAGCCTCACAAAAGAACACAAATATTGTTTAAATCACAGTGTTCATGAAAAAGACCTGTATAAATTAAATAGAATGTGGCTGCGGCATACATGTATATTTTAATACACCCACAGTCCTACACCTTTCCCAGCGAGTTAATATTTGCAAAACTCTTACAAAATCTGGATCCCCGTTCGTTATTCACCGATCGAAGCGAAAATAGCTTTTAATTATTATGTACTTGAAAAGTGGTAGTCATTTTTCCGTTATGGATATTGCGGATTGCTTTTCAATGTGCGGTTTTTTTTGTTCATAATGGAACATGGTGAATGAGGGTTTAATTAGTGTGATATCTTTCTATATAACGTATCGTAGTACCTAGCCCGTTCAGGTTCAGTTGGGTAATTTTATGCGTCGGTGTAGCAATTATGAAATAAAATCCGCATCAAAGCATTGAACATTTTCTATAAATTTAAATAGAGCAAGCTTAGTAAATAGGTAGTATTTATTTTAATTGGTTGCTTTTCCTAGATATAAAATATCTGTATTTAAAACACCAGTAGGAACAGCTTTTGAAATCCGGATTAAAAATGTTATAATTATGAGTAATCCCCGATAAATATTGCAATGGAGTTCATATTTTTGAAAATAATGTCATCAACTGATTTGTTTTTTTATTTTACATAAAACAAGAATATAGTTCGTCTACTTTGTGTTCTGCAGCCATTATAGTAATACGTTGTGACCAAAGCTTTTACAAACCTCAACGACTTTTTTCCATTTATTGATCTATAAATGAAAGAAAAGACAAAAGGTCCTGCGATAAGTTGTAGCTGTGCTGGTTCACGAAAAAAAAATTAAAAAGTCCGGTAACTCGACGATCACAGTTGCGTAACACAGTCGAGCGTGGCCAATTAAAAATCGGTCAATTTTCACGAACCAGTTTTGTTGGACTGTACCTTTTCATCGAATAGTGGTCAAACAGCGAGCTACAAAAATGAAAACCTGGGACATCCTGTGAAAGGATAAGAATTTAGGACGGGTCTAGGCGGTTCTTTTTGTAGAGACATGGGTCATTTAGTATTCAGGTGAATAGCCTAGGACTTTAGAGAATTGATTCGGTTATGCTCTATTTGCTGTACGTTTCGACGGTATAAAAAGGTTTTTACATAAGTATTACAAGTAAGTGAGAAAGTGTGATTGCTTTTTTGTAGCGGTTATGAGCAGTGGCACGGATTTTTCCATGGATGTAAACGAATTACGTCAAATGAAAAAACATTCAGTTGACTGCCTGTGTAATCTTGAATGCTCCTTGCATTCAAGTTCAGACAGGCAGTCAGTAACGTAAGAATTTTTTATCTTTACACCTAAGCTTTTTTTGTCAGCATTGAACGATAGTGACTGCATCGTTACTGTTTTGCATATTGGCAATTTCACTATTCGCGCTTTTCATATGAAATGTGCGATTAACAGGTTTTGCCTATAGCACTGCTGATATAGCTACTGCATTACGTATACTTACCGCAAGTGACAAAACTATTATTCCTAGTTACTAAATATATAGATGTCTGCTTCGTGTCTGAATGTTTTTTCATTTGACGTAATTCGTTTACATCCACTAGAAAAATCCGTGCCACTGCTCATAACCGCTACAAAAAAGCAATCACACTTTCTCACTTACTTGTAATACTTATGTAAAAACCTTTTATACCGTTGAAACGTACAGCAAATAGAGCATAACCGAATCAATTCTCTAAAGTCCTAGGCTATTCACCTGAATACTAAATGACCCATGTCTCTACAAAAAAAAACCGCCTAGACCCGTCCTAAATTCTTATCCTTTCACAGGATGTCCCAGGTTTTCATTTTTGTAGCTCGCTGTTTGACCACTATTCGATGAAAAGGTACAGTCCAACAAAACTGGTTCGTGAAAATTGACCGATTTTTAATTGGCCACGCTCGACTGTGTTACGCAACTGTGATCGTCGAGTTACCGGACTTTTTAATTTTTTTTTCGTGAACCAGCACAGCTACAACTTATCGCAGGACCTTTTGTCTTTTCTTTCATTTATAGATCAATAAATGGAAAAAAGTCGTTGAGGTTTGTAAAAGCTTTGGTCACAACGTATTACTATAATGGCTGCAGAACACAAAGTAGACGAACTATATTCTTGTTTTATGTAAAATAAAAAAACAAATCAGTTGATGACATTATTTTCAAAAATATGAACTCCATTGCAATATTTATCGGGGATTACTCATAATTATAACATTTTTAATCCGGATTTCAAAAGCTGTTCCTACTGGTGTTTTAAATACAGATATTTTCTATCTAGGAAAAGCAACCAATTAAACTAAATACTACCTATTTACTAAGCTTGCTCTATTTAAATTTATAGAAAATGTTCAATGCTTTGATGCGGATTTTATTTCATAATTGCTACACCGACGCATAAAATTACCCAACTGAACCTGAACGGGCTAGGTACTACGATACGTTATATAGAAAGATATCACACTAATTAAACCCTCATTCACCATGTTCCATTATGAACAAAAAAACCGCACATTGAAAAGCAATCCGCAATATCCATAACGGAAAAATGACTACCACTTTTCAAGTACATAATAATTAAAAGCTATTTTCGCTTCGATCGGTGAATAACGAACGGGGATCCAGATTTTGTAAGAGTTTTGCAAATATTAACTCGCTGGGAAAGGTGTAGGACTGTGGGTGTATTAAAATATACATGTATGCCGCAGCCACATTCTATTTAATTTATACAGGTCTTTTTCATGAACACTGTGATTTATACAATATTTGTGTTCTTTTGTGAGGCTCATCCACACCTTACAAATAGGGCTTTAGGTGCTAGTGATGCCAACGTGAGGAGTAGACAAGGAGTAGAGATTGAGAATGAATTAACAACGGTAGGAATCTTGATATTTTACATTAATGTCTTTTATGAATCGGTTCGGCTCTTATTCGATATTGTTTGTGAGGATCTACATTCAGGAAGTGAATATTTTAAGGTTTCACTGACAGTTATGGTTCTCGCCTGCGACCAGGTTTCGTAACCATGGGATGAGATTTTATGACATAAAATCTTACTCAATGTTCTGGTATAGCAGTTCGAAGATTACATTTAATAATTTTATTACTCCATTTTCATAATTTTTGTACAGATAAAAGGTAAACAAACCGAAAAGTAAATCAGGCATGAATTGTATATTGTCAGTTCTGTTTTAGATTCCACTATCTCATATGAAGCGCTCGTATTTCAGAGTACATTAATGTATTCGAGAATTATGTAATTGATCTAGATGTGTGTTCATACATTTACATTACCTGAGGCTTTCAAGCTTATTGAAGTCAAACAGATTATTTTCTTTAGCTAATATATATTCTAGAAGAGAATTTCACGGTAAAAACGGAGAGCCTGGATTTTTATTGATGTGCTGAAGATTATTATAGGCAGCAAATGCCTAGGGGAGATATCAACAAACTGTAACGCAGAGGGTCTCGTTGCTTCGTGCCTTACAAAGCATGTTAAACTGTCATGATATAAGGCGGAGTCAATATCCTGGGATATATTGAAACTATTCGAAGGTATGTTATTTCACTACACCTTTAGGTTGCAGCGGTCAGGCGGCAGTCGCTCTATGGAAAAGCTTATATTTTGTCAAATCTGGTTAGACTAGTAAGCGGCCTCCCAGCTCTAAGGTGAAAGTCTTGGGTGCAACCACGATAAGGTAGGACAGTGGTGACTATGGTATACTAACGATTATAAAGTTGAAGTGCTTTTTTAAACGCGTCAATCTTCTGCAGTTTATGTTCGATATGAAAATTGATTTTTTGATACGCTTTTGTGTGACGTCGCGCTGTAGCAATACAGATGTCATCACGGATTTACGTCACATCGAAAATTTTTTGCTCTGCGTTGGCAATGTCAATTTGTTACTTTAATATGAAACAAGATTCATTTATTTACTGTATCAAGTAATTTCATCGAAATACAAGCGTAGTATTCGAGGTACGGTTCACCTGGCGGTAATCTAGCCGTTTACCATTAGGCACGGTACCAGGTACTCTTACCCCAAGGTAAGAGTACCTGGTACCGTTACCAGGTCCTGTAGCCAAATGGCATTCGATTAGCGATATCGCTAATCGCTAAATGCGAAAATGTATGGGACTGACATTATGCCTTCGATATATCACGTGGTCAACAAAGAAGGAATTCCTCGTGTTGCCATAGCAACCAAGCGTTAGTGAAAGTAGAAATCAGAGCGAATACCATTTGGCTAGGTCCTCAGGTACAAGGGTGCCTGAGGAAATAGCCAAAAAAAAGAGTAGGAATGGCACAAGTAATGCCTAGCTGGGGTAAGGACCCCAGCTAGGCATTACTTGTGCCATTCCTACTCTAAGAAAAATAAGGTAAAGATATCTTCATATTATTCTCCGAAAACCCTTTTTTCATTGTTTATTGGAAAGGAGGATATTATGGAACTGACAGATTTGGGCTTTCTTATTCACACAAGAATATTACTAACTTACTTTAGTTTTCTGCGAACGGGTAGTACCATTCTCGACTTCTGCTTTTCGTGTGAGTATGTCTATGGCCACCTGAAGGTCTCCAACATAACAAAACTACTCTTGCCTTAACAGAGAAACTGGGATTTACTGCTTCATGTAATCTTTGAAGCGATGAGCTAACTAATACTGCATACGCTTTCTCGTCAAAGACATGAAAGATATCGGCCTTTTAATCTGATGAAAAACCAAACCAACCAAATCTTGATTGAGTCACATTATATACCATGGAAACAGCACAACAATAGTATGTTTGACACTACAGCGACGGCGTTTTTATACATCAATAAAACCAAGTCATCCGCGCAACGGTATAAAATCATCATCATCAGCCTTTAACAGTCCACTGCTGGACTAGGCCTCTCCTTTGAAAGGAGGAATTGGCCTACTATACCACGCTGGCCAAACGAATTGGTATAGGGTTTGTATCAAGTTTTCCTTCTCTTACAGTGCTGTTGTCTGCATAATATGCTCCCTCTGTCGGCTCTTACGACACCCATGGGATGATATGGGGTGGTGACATTCCGTATTCTTAATCCGTCACCACACGGACGGTATAAAATATTGACAAGCTAATACAACAATACACACACGTGCATACATTGTAATCACGCTTCTGTATACTTAATGAAACACCTGAATAATTTCACACAACTACGTGAGATACGGAGTAATCCCGTCGATACACAATAACGTAATTGCGACTATACCGCAACTATGTTTGTGTCAACATCTCGTTACAGAAGTGAGCAGCAGAATATATAATCACATATATCCTGTATATCTTACTCGCTTTTTCAGTGAGATTGTGCGCGGGATTATTAGATTTGACATTGCAGCAGTGTACGCTAAAACTTCCTCTAAATTGTACAGGGTGTCACAAGACCCATCACCAAACAGAAGTCTACTCGTTTTGGACTTCATGCCAAGGCAAACTAAGCAAGAATAAAACCTGAGATGCAAACTTTGTTTTTAAGTTGACACATGTTTTAAGCCACAATCAAAAGTGCACGCGTGCAATGTTCGAAATGCCTACTTATCCATGGGTGCATAGCACATCTATAGATCATATTGGTAGGATAAATTCATCGATTTTAACCTAATTAGAAAAATTTTATACTGTCTGCCTCAATATCGCCTGAACCAGTAACTGCCCAGGTATGGGACCGAAGTAAAAAAGAATCTATAATGTACGATATGGCATTTCAGTTTTCGTTTAGGTTTTTTTTAACATCCTGTATAACTGTGGCTTACAGCCGTAACTCTATGCAATTTGTGTTTTGCTTACATTCGTTTCAAAACATTTATATGCTGAACACTTTACAGCATATTAGGTACTTTTAAGCTTAACAAAGTTTTGTTTTACTCGAGATCTCGAGGTTCTCGGGGACTTTATAGAATTAGTATCCTTTTAATGCAAAGTGACGGGTCATAAGCAAGCTTTTCTATGGGTTTCACAAAATAACTGTTACTCAGAAATTACTAACTTAAGTTGTTATTTTTTTACAAACCGCTTCACAGTATTGTTAAATATATATTTTCGGTTTAAAGAGATAACTATCAGGCTATTGGAATAATACTTTTGATGTGCAAAAGTATATAGAGCAAATTACACAATAAACATTTAGATTAAAATCATCTATTTATTGAATAATTGCTGTAAAATGTAATTTCAAAGTATAATGAACTTTATGACAATGCAAGAATTACAATTAAAATGGTTTTTTATAGTATAGGCAGACAAACGAACAAGCCGGTTACCCGATGGTAAGTAATCATCGCCGCCCATAGACACCTGCAATGCCCGAAGGATCACAAGTGCCCTGCCTGCTTTTTAAAAAGGAATATGCTCGCTTCTTGAAGATTCCAATGTCGAACTGGTTTGGAAATACCGCTGCAGGTAGCTGGTTCCATAGTTTGGTCGTACGAGGCAGGAAATGGCGTGTGAATCGTACGGTAGAAGAACGCCACTCATCAAGGTGGTGTGAGTGAAATTTTAATTTGTGGCGAGTTGTACGGTGGTGAAATTCTGCAGCGGGTATCAGACCAAACAACTCCTCAGAACACTCCCCATGATACATACGATAGAAAACGCAGAGAGACGCAACATCTCTACGCAGGTCAAGATGGTCGAGCTGGTTTGTAAGGACCACGTCATCGATGACTCGAGCCGCTCGACGTTGGACACGGTCAAATGGAAGCAGTTAGTATTGTGGTGCCCCGGCCCAAAGATGGCAGCAGTAATTCATGTGGGGCCTAACTTGAGCTTTGTAAAGCAAGAGACGCTGCCCTGACGTGAAGCATCTTCTTGCTCTATTGAGGACACCCAGTTTTTTGGAGGCTAGTTTAGCCTTATCTTCCAGATGACCGCGAAATTGGACGTCTCGCGTTATCTCGACTCCGAGAATCCCTATGGCCGGCTTAATATCAAGGGAAGTGCTCTGAAATATTTGAGAATCGACAAAGGGGGTCTTTTTTGCGGGAAACGCGCAAACCTGTGTCTTTTTGGGCTTAAAAGTGACCAGATTACGGTGACCCCAATCGGAGACCAGGTCAAGTGTGGTTTCCGTTAAAGACACAAGTTTGTTCCGACACTCAATGACTTGTGCCTGAGAAATTTGAGCACTACCGTGGTACAGAGCGTCTACAGTGCTGTCATGTGCATAGCAATGTATGTCACTGGTTTGATATGCAGAAGAAACAGTGTTGGCGATAGTACACAGCCCTGAGGGACACCAGCATTACACACTAAAAGATCACCAGTTGACCTGCCGCGGCGAAAGCCGTACGAAGCCGGCGAAGGTCGTTGATCAACTGGTGCTCCTCTAGCTATTGCAGAAGCTGGCAGTTAATAATGGATTCCATTATCTTGGAGAACAAGGAGGTGATAGCTATAGGCCTGTAGTTGCTTGGATCAGAGCGATCGCCCTTTTTGGGAATCGGGTGCACTGTAGCAGTCTTCCATGACGACGGTACAATGCCAGACGAATAGGAGTGCCGGCAAAGACGCGTCAAGACCGGAGCCAGCTCAGGAGCGCAAACTTTCAGCACAATGGGAGGAACACCATCTGGCCCACTCGACTTCTGAATGTCCATGGAGAGGCGAGCTCTACGAACAGATTTAACGTAGAAGTGAACGTCTGACATAGAGCTCCCAAACCGCGGGATGGTCGGGGGTAATTTACCTTCGTCGTCTAAAGTCAAGTTAGAGGCAAAAAGACACCCTAAAAGATTGTGTCTTTTGCATCATAGGGCAATGATTTGTCTTCCCTGCCCAGAGGTGGAAAGAAAGCCCGACATAAGTTACCTTCAGCAGCTTTGGCAAGAGACCAAAAAGCTCGTGTACCCGAGGGCATTCGAGCTAGTCTCTCCCAAATTCTACTAATATGTTCCACTTTAGCTTTGGCCACAGCTCTTTTGAAGGATCTGGAGGCGTAGTTGTACTCTTTCTTGTAGAGCTTCACTTTCGGGTCCTTGGCCGAAACCGCATTGGCCCAGGCTCGGTGCTTTTCTTGCTTGAGGTCAGAAGCCTTCTTGCAGACGGATCGTTTTAACATATTATAAGACTGCGAACAAAGAAAATAGCCTAACGTCTAACAATGTCATAATTTTCGACATATTTACGTTTAAAATGTAATTTAAAAGTGTAATTCACTTTTAAAGCTAACTTTATTTATAGTAATATAAATAGTAGTAAATACTTATGTAAATTGTTTTACTTCACACTGTTTTATGCACCTACTTTGATTTGTCTTTGCCCTACCAACATATGAAGTGGCAGATATTGCCTTGGGCACCAAGTCCGCATACGTACGTTTCTTTAATCTTGTTTTTCGTTTTCTAAATTAATAGTTTAGTACGAATAAACAAATAAGTTACTTACTACATAATACCTACACAAATTTTACAATTAATTTTGCTACCATATAGCTCTAATTTCCCTCTTGTAGCAATCTATAATATGGTAATAGCAACACCGTGACAGCAACGTTGCAACAGCAACTACAAAATTCGTTAAAGTTCAGTTTCAGATAGCGCGTTTATAATCTGTTTTAATTAATTGACGAAATATGCATGCGATTGCACTATCTTCCGTCACTTAGCTCATAAGAGCTAAGACACGATCTGTTGTAGACAAATTTGATATAAAACTTTACGCCAAGTTTTATTAAACATTATTTTGAATACTATGTTTTGCCCGTGGCTCTGCCCCTGTTCGTATCGGTTATAACCTAATGGAAGGAAAGAGAAACCCACCACGCACCCTCGGATTGCCCACCCCAACTATTGCAATAGAAAAAGGTTGACAATACCGAACTCCTCTAAAGACAAAGGATAAGGGATATATGGAATAATGCGGAAATGGGTTCCAGGAAAAAACCTGTATTTTTTTTTATTTGCTGTAAACAGGGTACATTACAGATGTTGATTTCATGATAATATGAATGATATAAAGGTGCAAGCCCGTTTAGCCAATTTTAAATAGCATGCAAATGTAGGAACATACAATGTGAAGTCAATAGGTAACAATCATATTTAATAGTATTAATGTCATATACATATTTATTAATAGGTCAATTAGGCATTCATTACACCGAATCATAATTGTTTGATAAAAATTCTTGAATAGAATAAAAGTTTTTCTGCATGAGCCAACTACGTAACGCTGGTATAAATTTATTTGTGGGCAGTATTTTTACAAAATTTGGTAATTTATTGTAAATTTTTATACTCATGGCGTATGAATTGTTTTGAAGCTGGCTACTTCTCGGTATCATATTTAAAACAAGTCTGTTAGGATTTCTTATATTGTCACGTCGAGTGACATCTTTTGCCTGTTTAAACGAATCTGGATTTTGTTTTATAAATTTACCTATTTCTTCATTGCATCCCGCTCTATGCGCCGACAACGGCGCATAGAGCGGGATACTGCATAGCGAGGGTGCGTGGTGGGTTCCTCTTTCCTTCCATTAGGTTACAATGGAGTTCCGCCAAGTAACGCCTGATTCAATCAACCGTATTGGTTATCGCAAAAAAGTCGCCTACATATGTGTAATTCTGAGGTACCTGTATTCAGCTGTCCGTGCGGTAACGGATAAAAAATACAAAGTGTCACTATCCATATCATACCATGGGTGTAATAAAAGTCTACTAAAGGAAATAATCGACGCCAATACAAAGAAAACTCGACATTAAACCCTATACTAACACGTGTGGACAGCGTGGTGTAGTACTAGGGTTTGCAAAGTCTCGACATTTTCAAAGTCCCGGTACACGACACAGCCGACGTCCAAAGTCGGGACTTTGTAGTCTCGAAGTCCCGGGAAGTCCCCCAGAATTCAAGACTTTTCAGAGTAAAATTTGAATCAAGTTAATTTCTGGTGATATGTATGAATACCAATGAATATTGTGTGAAAATTAACAATCATAATTAGAATTTAGGAAGTCTCGACAGCTACAAAAGCTCGGGACACGAAACAGCTTACGTTCAAGGTCGCGACGACTTCCAGACTTTTCAGAATAAAGTTAAATGTACAATAAACCTAAATTTCGTTAAAAATCAACAGTCACTGAACAGAAATGAAATCCTAACAATTTTAACATTAATTTTAAAATATGATACGGCCAGTATTCATATAAACAGCCAGTATTAAAATTTACTCCAATATTCAAGTCATAAAAAACTTAAACGCTATATTAAAATTAATAAAACAAGTAATTATTCTTATAAAAAAGATAACTCCACCCTGGTAATAAATCCTGTGACGCGAGTGTGAATGAGTTCTTCTAAGCTGGATACAATACTACTGAGAGACTCTGAAAGCACCACCTGTCCTCTGGTAGAGTGCTTTCGCCAAGACTTAGAAGGGTATCAGCGAATTGTTGAGCACGTGCAGTGACTCCGAGCCGAGCTCTCATATTAATGGTCGAACTCTTGATCACAACGAAGATCGTTTCAACGAAGCACTCGCCTCGTCAGCCCTCGATCCCCGCATCACCATGGGAAGCGTTTGTCGGAAATCGCCACTGAACAGAACTATGACCACCCATCAAATGCTCGTTCCTGCGGATGTCCCGAAGGGTTCTGTCCACAGCCTCAACTGCCTTCCTATTTGCCATCCTACGCTCATCCCATACGATCAGAGAGCAATCCTTGAGCACGTATCTCTTATCACTGTTACGTGACACACAACAAAAGGGTGTTTCGGCGCTCTCTAAATCGATGGGAATTTTAAACATGGCATGTGCTGTCCTGCCACCCGGAAGCTATGTGGCAGCGATTCCAGACGACGTTACAGCAATGGCATTTTCGTCTTGCCTCCTGACCCCTGCAAGTATGCCAGTGGCAACAAATGTTTTTCCTGTTCCACCAGGAGCATCCAAGAAAAACATTTTACCCTGGCTGTGTCCAACGCTTTCAATGACGGTGTGTTAAATATGGTATGGTGGTAATTTCCCCCGGATCGTAAATTGTCTCAGCGTTATACTCCCAATTTCCACGGTTTTGATGCGGTGATGATTGGAAAGCTGGTAACCCATATTCGACTAGTGAATTGCCGCCGATAGAAATGACCACGTCTTGAAGTGAACTGAGACAGGTGTTCAGCACGCGTTCATCAGTTACTTCGACTTCGTCTCCAGTAGCACGCCTACTAGCGATACTTCTCCCACAAAGTATAGCGGGTCCGCGACTACCCACTACTACTTAAACTACTTAAACATTCAAACAATTAACACAAAAAATTGTCACCACCTAAATTGATATCGTAGTAATAACAAATTTTAACTGACTGTACACCGTAGTGCTGCGACGCTACGCCATTTAGCACTGCGCCAAGTATTGTCGGTTCCAAAATTGTTTGTTTCGAGTCTGAGTGTACTCTATTTCAATTGACTGAATGTTTGTAAAGTCTTCGGCAGTACAAGATTTAGTATAAGTGCGGGAGTTGCCTTTTAAAACAGGCAAACAAACAGAACAAAATAATTTATTAAAAATAGGAATTAGGATGTCTCGACAATTTCAAAGTCCCAGGACACGAGACAGCCTGCGCTGTTAATAAAATAAAATAGAAACTAAATTAATTTAGGGCCAATTGTTTCCCGTCACGAAACATCAAATGAAATAAAAAAAAATTGTATCAGTCTAACATATATCTTCGCTTCTAAAAATACAACTCTTGCCCTGGGAATAAATTCTGTGTTGTAACTTTACAAAAAATCAATCAACAGCCAAAAAGAAGAGCTACCACCTAAATTAGTATCAAAGTAATAACAAGTAATTATTGACTGTTTGTACGCACTAGTGGTATAAAGGGAGGCTTCGCCATTTAGCACTGCATCCAGTGTTGTGGTCTAGATACTTACACGAAACAATATTTTGTTGTTTTAGGTTTTAATGTTGAGAATAAAATATGTAAATACAATTTCGACAACTGTAGGTATCTCAACAAGAAAACTACACCGAACACCATTCTTCACTCCATAAAATTCAATAGATCTGACTGACCTGAAACAGGCACAAAACAACCAATGTGGAGACGCGACAAACGCATTCATTGTATATTCAGTGCTTACGCGATAGTACTTAAGTACAGGTTATTTTAATTATTTGAATATGAAAATTATTACAATATGAAAGATGAAAATGAAATTTCGACATCTGTGTCCCATCTCGAGTCTCAACTCAAAAGTCCCGGGACTCGAGGCAACTAAATTTACAAAAAGTTCCGGGAATTCGAGACACGAGACAACCCGAGGGTCAAACCCCATTTAGTACGCTAATCCGCCTATGTATACACAATGCTAGTGTGACAGAAATTAGGAGAGGCCTATATCCAGTAGCGGACTTTGAAAGGCTATTTTATACTGATTGATGATGAGTTACACTACTGCAAAACCTTCTCAAAATCTATCCAGTACCTAGTTTTTCGTGAAAGCGTAGCAATTATCCATCCATCCTCTCAATTTATAGCGATAGTAAGTTGAAGTAGAAAAAGGATTATCTTAATTAAGGCGCTTCCAGCTATAATAGTATCAGAAACGTCTGATAAGGATGACAATGAACCACAGTGACAAAATACAATTCTCGTTTCCAAGCGATAAATAACTGACGGCGTTAATACGTTGGAGCGTTCATAGCCCGAGAGGAGTGACATGAAGCGCAACGGGACGGCGACAATGTTCCGTGACGGGACGCGACAATATCTGCCCTCTAATACGTATTATAAATAAATAAAAAAAAATAAAAATCGTTTATTGCCAATAACATTTACAATAGTATGGTATTCAGTGGCCCCACACTAGGCAATGCCTGTCCTGTGGGTACCTGATACGATTATACAGTTGTATTGTTTGCTCGGTTGACATCATATAATATCATAGGCATATATTTGTTTTATTGTCTTTGCAACTAATTGGAGCTGGAGAATACCGCTGTGCTTCAGCTTGTTCCTTGAATTTTGAATAATAATATCAAGAATAGAATATCTTTATTTACTGTAAACAGGGTACATTACAGATGTTGATGTCATAGTATGATAATAATATAAAGTACAAGCCCATTTAGCCATTTAAAATAGCATGCAAATGTAGGAACATACAGTATAAATTGAACAAGTTAAATCTATTTCATTGATCATATTTTATGTTAACAATGTCATATATTTATTCATCAATAGGTCAATTAGGTACTCATTACACCGATAATTCATCATTTAGTTACTTGATAAAAATTCTTTAATAGAGTAAAAGCTTTTTTGCATGAGCCAACTACGTAAAGCTGGTATAAACTTATTTATCGGCAGGATTTTTATAAAGTTTGGTAATTTATTATAAATTTTTACACACATGGCGTATGAGTTGTTTTGAAGCTGACTCGTTCTGGGTATCATGTTTAGAACAAGCCTATCCGGATTTCTTATATTATCCCGCCGAGTGACATCTTTTGCGTTATATCAAGTATCAAGAATCATCCTCCTAGCGTTATCCAGGTGCAACCCGGGGTTCCGCTTACTAGTCTAACCCGCATGCCTGTTTGACCTACGAAGCCTAAAGACATAGCGATATTCCACGGTATAGACTAGCAGTTGATTCAGAGGTACTGACTACCTATAACGACTGTCAATGATCGTTATGAAAGCCGGGTCTCCGATGCTCAGAGCAAGCGATAATAGACAATTAAATACGCACATAACTCAAGTCAGTGGTGCGTGCCGTGGATTTAACATACCTATCAATCATAAGGCAATCTGTTGGTATCTCCACTAGGCTATCGCTGTCTGCACTAGGCTATCGCTGCTTGAATAAAAAAAATATTAGGTATTGGTGAACATTATTTAGATTGACGTATATAAATAGTGATTAAGTGTTGTCATCGCCATTAGCAATGGGCCACGTATGAAGGATTCAATTACCACCTGGAATATCACTTTATGAAACCACAAATGGAGATGATGGAATGAGAATGGCAGAGTGGTTGACTACTACTATAGTAGTAGTCAACCACTCTGCCCAAGTGGGGGTAGCCGACTTTACGCATCTTTCGAGAAGATTGCTAATTAGATATCACTTGCTAAACGATAACACAAATCAGTGTGAGGAAACCTGTATATAAGAATAGAGAGTATAGAGTATAATTTTCCATAATGTCCGGTTTCCTATAGCAGCAGCAGTTATTATTTCCGATATATCTATGCTAAAAATCATTAATTATAGTTCCCATCCACTCAAATCTCTCGCAGCCCAGCAAACCTACTGTAGCGGTAGCGGGCCGTCCACCTCGCCGCACGGGAGGGTCCTGCGCGGGCGCAGGCGGCGAAGCTTACAAACGATGCGACTAACTACGGTGCCACCGCTAGACGACGAACATAGGTGCGTCCTTTCACGACAAGGGTGCCACAGTACTCCCCCGCTGAGACCGCTACTGCGGGCGATAATAATCAGGGAAGTGTACTCGTCGTCCACATCTCGTCCTCTTCTCGCCGTCACATCTTACTGGTTCTTCAGCAGGTGTGCCAGGTGGTGATGTCTGCCATATTGTGGTCGGCCGTGGATGCGAGGAACTGGCCTGGTAAGCGGATCCTCCCTCTAGTTGGAGGAACACCACACCTTTATCCTCCACATTGGTGACCCCGACGTGATCTGAAGCAACCCTCACCGGTCAGATTACCAGCAGCTCCCGACGTGATCTGAAGCAACCTTCACCAGGCACGATCACCCAGCCTGGTTAGAGGATCCTCCCTCTAGTTGGAGGAACACCACACCTTTCTTCCTCCACACTACAATAAACAGGCTATCAAATTCAAAGTTATGTTGCTGGTATTAGATGCGTAGTTTTTTAAGCAAATACACTAGAAGAATTATCATGAATTTATTTATAACAAAATATAAATTAACTTACTACGATGTAAACATCAAGTGCAGTACTAATTGCAATTACTATTTATATCGTAGTACTCACGTATATTTTTGGCCACGATATGAAATAGTAGGTATGCGTTTTTTATGGCTGTCTGTTTTATCACATTTTACAGTAAACAAGATAATATGAATTGGTTACGCTAAAATTATTCCATGCTATGTATTTACAAACCAACCGAAATAAATTCGTTTCTGTTAGACTACACGCATAAATAAACAATGTTTTTAAATTGAACTACTTTTTATGGCTTGTATCTTCTTTTCATATATATTACACATACGGAGAGATTTTTTAATATGAGGAATAATTTTAAAATAAAACAATAGACACAAAGTGAAAATAAAGAACAAACAAACAAACTCTTCAGTTGTGTATTTGTAGTGTAGCACAGAGAATTATTCAATACTAGAGGACACCAGCAGCTACGCCTGCATTTTTTTTTTAAATTTACCCGTTTTGGCCGATCCCGTGGGAATTTCGGGAAATCCCTTCTTAGTGCACCCCTACGGTACCCAAGGAACATACATGCCAAATTCCAGCTTCCTGCGCCCAATAGTTTCGGCTGTAGCGTGTCTGTCAGTCAGTCAGTAACGCAAGGATTTTATATTTTAAGATAAGCTTTATATTAACATGTTTCTGATAACTCGTGTTAATTAACGGATTCTTAGAACTGCTTTACAGCAACCTCAGTCATTGAGACATCAACTCAATCTATAATCAATAATATTATAAACCTGTAAAGTTTGATTAAACGCGCTAATCTCAGAAACAACAGGTTCTATTTGAATGATGTTTTATGTAACATCACGCTATGAGACACGGATGTGGAGCAGGAGCCCTAAATAACGCGGGTATAACCGGGAGCATAGCTGTTAGAAAATAATATACATATACATACCTATATGACAATTACAGTCTCTGGAATATTTGAATTTCGTATTGCTCTAGAATATACCTAATAATAAAAAGCTAATTTGATCGTCTTTAGTCAAGGTAACATTGTTTATATCATGAAGAATCTCATTTATAATTGGGTTTAAGGGTTTAATATTAAAGATGCAACATGCTACAAAATCATTATTTACAAATCATAAGTCAAACTTACGCTCTCGTTCAACTAAGGCTCTAGCTATACTGCCTAAAAGTAACCGAAATGCGTGTAAATATATATATTCAAGGATGAATAGCAATAAAATCCTCAATAAGGTAGTTTAATTTATAGAGTACTTTAAACACTTATGCTAAAACCCACGTGTGTATAGGGAACGTGACGAGAGAGAAAAAGCGATAGAGATGTACCAAGATGAAAATGTATATGTATATGTAGTTCAGCTCCACTATAAATAGGTATGTACAAAATTCACAAAGTAAACCGTATAAATAAAATGTTATTTGGTAGGCGATATAATTAGTCTCTTGCCCAATTTATATATTATTGCCTTCTGTTTAAGCAGGACTTGCAGGCTGATTACTGGAAACTGTGTTTGGATTGTGTATGGTTTAGTTGTAAGTAATTTTATCTGTATTATATCTGTTTGTTTCCCGAATAAAAATAAAATAAAATAAAATTACTTAGTAACAATTGAAACGCTAAGGGCTCTCAAAAGGTTTCTCACGAAAAGTCTTTGTATCTATCTTACCTTTGTTACGACCTTTATTATTCCATTTAATTACTTAAAAATATCCTTTAAATGCCGTCCCACTTTTATTCGATAATGGATAGAAGAAACGAAGTGATTTTTTTACAATTAATTTAAAATGCCGTCAACATTACGGAGCACTTCATCACATTCCACTACTTTAAAAACGAAGTAATTAAATCTGACAGTTGACAATTTATGGCCATATTGCAATACTCGCATTCTTATAGCTTTTTAATTTTACGATCGGATCTCGGAGGTTCTTTAGCCGCTTAGTTCAGAAGTTCCGTCCTTTGGACACGCCCTTCACCTAATACCTTTCTAAAGTCAATGAAACACACGTTAGTTACAATATAAAACTACTGATAATGTAAGCTATTTATATTCACTCAATAAATTCTTGGAATACGCATGGCAAATTAATAACGAACGAACTATGCAAATAAGTTGAATACCATAAACATTAAGACAGGTTTTAATACACAACAGCAAAGCGCCATAACATACTCAGATGGACCAGAAATCTATTAAAATAATAGCCGTCTCATTCAATCCTCAGAGCTCCTCATCCTATAATGAGTCCGATGTACTGGCTGTACTTGACGGCTTGCGGACAGTCCATACCCGTCTGTGCTCAGAGCCGCACGCGAGCGCCGCCGTAGCGTGTTTCCAAACGCGCGAGTTACGAAATACGAACGCGGTATTCAAATTTACATTTAAATTCAAAACAGATACAAAATATTTGCGTTGTGCTATTTGGCGCGAATGTGAACAATTCAGTTGAGTGTGTATGTGATTCAATAAAAACGTAATAAAATATTTTTGTTGTGTTTATACATATTTTGTTGTACTAAGGTGCTGAGTATTTTTTATTTAAGTTTAGTGGATTATTTTGTGGTTTGCCTTGGTTGAGGTCAATTGTGCTTCGATAAATATATCTGTAAGTACCATCTTAAGCTTAAGAACAAAATCTTTAAACTGTCAGTTCCTAGAACTTAATTTTTAAGCTATGTAGATTTTATTCTGTGTTGTATTCTAAGTAGGTAATCGTGATAACAAACCTTTCACCAAGTAATATAATAGCAAATATTACAATTACCATGTCAAAATGATTTGCGGAAATATTTTGTATTTATAAACTATATTTTTTGGAACAGTGGTTTGCTAAAAATCTTGTCGTGATTTACGTTTACTTAAAATAAATAACAAAACGTATTTTCGTTAAAAAAAACTTTTTATGGAGGTAAATATTGTATGGTTCAATAAATCAATATCATAATATACTTTACATTTACGACGTACCTAAGTATAAAAGTATTGTATAGCTGGTTATATTTTTCTCTAGACTAAGTATCAGTTTCGAAAAAAGTAAGATAACCTATAATACCTAGATAGGTAAAGTAGAAGAGAAAATATTGTTTAACCAGTTTGACAGCCATTGTACCTATATATGGCAGTTTACCGGTTATAAATAATATTAGTATCGTTTCGACAGCGTCATTGTTCGCCGATTTTTGTGAACATTTTGACACAAAGTAAAACCGATAAATAAAGTATAAGGAGTAATAAAAATTGCCTCGCGTTGCTATTTTTCCAGTTTTCGATTCAATCTTGATCCCAATCGTACAAAACGACTATTTATATTACTTTCGGTTATTGTTATATTCGTACACGTTTTAAACAAATATTTACATGAAACTCGTGTTTATTAATGCATAATTAGGGTTCGTTTTGTTTTTTATTCGTACCAAAAGCATAATATTGAAACTACATCGGAGTTAATTATATGCGGAAATCTTTGCTGTGTAGAGCAACTCATTTTACCGGTCATTTTAAAATTTACCTGTGTATTTACCACTCAAAACGGCATTTAGAATATTAAATAGTGTATTTTTGAGCATAACCATCAATATGTTAAATATCCTTGTACAGTTAGTTGACTACGTGTGAACACATAGTCAACTAATCCAAAATTGTGTAAAGCCTGTACTTTGTAATAAAAATGATAGACAATTAAGTAATACACTTAGTTATATTGTATTAAATAAATACATAAAGACAACCATACATACATCAAATAATTGTGTTCATCACATTAATATTTGTCCCAGGTAGTATTAAACTGACATCCTTAATTTTATATATATATATATATATATTTTTTTTTATAGGCTCACGCCTGTATCCCCTAAGGGGTAGGCAGAGGTGTAATATTACACTCAAATTTCGCCATGAATTTTTAGTTCCCACGTAATACGGGGCGAGCCTATTGCCGTTACCGGGCACGTCACCAGACTCCGTGCTGCTACTGAGAATTCGGGAAAACCCAGTAACACTTTTGCCCGACCCGGGTATCTAACCCGGGACCTCCGATCAGCAGTCCTATACGCTATCCACTGGGCCACGGAGGCAGTATTTCCTTGATTATAAATAAAAAATAGATAGAAAAATATAGCTACATACAATTATGCTGATTCGCAATAGAATCAATCCTAGATCAATTAACGCTCATCATCATCATCATCGTCCTCGGTTGCATCAGGCGACTTACGACTTATTACGAAAATGTCTAGCCTAACATGAATGAACGAATATATTTATAAAGCTTTGCAATTATATACCTTATACAGCAGAATACCATATAGGCTCTACCTGTTGTCGTAAAATATCCATATTATATCACACCTAGACACAGATCAAATAATCTAGCTCTTCACGCAAAGATTTGTCTTGGAATCAAACCACGACCTCTACTTTAGCAATCAGCCACTATTCACTAGAACAAACCGCAAAAAAACGCATTTTTTTGTTCAAAAACACGCATTCAAATATTATCTATACTAATATAATAAAGCGGAAGAGTTTGTTTGTTTGTTTGAACGCGCTAATCTCAGGAACTACCGGTCGGATCTGAAAAATTCTTTTTGTATACGATAGCTCAGTTATTCCGGAAGGCTATAGGCTATATAACATAACGCTTCGACCCTTTGGGGCTGGGCAAAAGGCTAAAAAGGCTAAAACATAATGTCGGCTAATCTCAGGAACTAGCAGTCGGATTTTAAAAATTGTTATTGCCTATAATAGCCCAATTATTCCGAAAGGCTATAGGCTATATAAAATTACGCCACAACTTTTAGTGGCCAGACAAAAATAATAAAATGGTCAAACGAGAAGGGGGAGGGTTGGGTCAAAAGCAAAAAAAGGCTAAACGAATAGGATACAATCTATATGGGTATCGTTTTCGAGATTTTCGGGACGCTGATTAATAATATGAAATTTATTTAGTGATCCAAGATGGCGGACGGGAAATCAAAGATGGCGGATGAGAAAATTTTAAATATCAATATGGGTATCGCCATCGATATTTTAAGGGGTGGAGAATCGAAATACAACATCTATTTCGTGATCAAAGATGGCGGATGGGCAATCAAAGATGGCGGATGGGAAAATTTTAAAAAATCAATATTGGTATTGTCTCCGATGTTTAAAGGGATGGGGAATCCAAATACAACATCTATATCGTGATTCAAGATGGCGGATGGGAAATCAAAAATGGTGGATGGGCAAAATTTAAAAATCAATATGGGTATCGTCTCTGATGATTTAAGGGATGGTGAATCCAAATACAACATCTATTTCGTGATCAAAGATGGTGGATAGGAAATCAAAGATGGCGGATGGGATTTTTTTAAAGTCGATATGGGTATCGTCGCCGATATTTGAAGGGATGGGGAATCCAAATCTGACGTCTATTTCGTGATCAAAGATGGCGGATGGGCAATCAAAGATGGCGGATGGGAAAATTTTAAAAAATAAATATTGGTATCGTCTCCGATGTTTAAAGGGATGGGGAATCCAAATACAACATCTATTTCGTGATTCAAGATGGCGGATGGGAAATCAAAAATGGCGGATGGGAAAAATTTAAAAAATCAATATTGGTATCGTCTCTGACGATTTAAGAGATGGTGAATCCAAATACAACATCTATTTCGTGATCAAAGATGGCGGATAGGAAATCAAAGATGGCGGATGAGAAAGTTTTAAAAAATCAATATGGTTATCGTCTCCGATGTTTTAAGGGAAGGCGAATCTAAATACAACATATATTTCGTGGATGGCGGACGGGATTTTTTTTAAAGTCGATATGGGTATCGTTTCCGATATTTTAAGGAATGGAGAATTCAAAACCACCATCTATTTCGTGATCAAAGATGGCGGATGGGATTTTTTTTTAAATCAATATGGGTATCAACTCCAATATGTAAAGGGGTGGGGAATCCAAATCCAACATCTATTTCGTGATCAAAGATGGCGGATGAGAAATCAAAGATGGCGTATGGGATTTTTTTTAAAGTCGATATAGGTGTCGTCTCCGATATTATAAGGAATGGGGAATTCAAAAACACCATCTTTTTCGTGATCAAAGATGGCGGATGGGATTTAAAAAAAATCAATATGGGTATCGTCTCCGATGTTTGAAGGGATGGGGAATCCAAATACAACATCTATTTCGTGATTCAAGATGGCGGATGGGAAATCAAAGATGGCGGATGGGAAAAAATTTAAAAATCAATATGGGTATCGTCTCTGATGATTTAAGGGATGGTGAATCCAAATAAAACATCTATTTCGTGATCAAAGATGGCGGATAGGAAATCAAAGATGGCGGACGGGATATTTTTTTAAAGTCGATATGGATAAATATCGGAGACGATACTTTAAGGAATGGGCAATTCAATATTATATAAAAATCTATGTTTGTTTTTGCATCATTTATAGACCCTGCAATGATCAGAGATTAAGCGCTAAGTCAATGGTAACTTGGAAAAGGGGCTTGGCAAAAAGGGAATTCAATAAAAACTCTTAAAAAGGCGATACGGAGTTCGCTGGGTCAGCTAGTTAAGTATATAAGACCATTTACATTAAAATAACACATAGACATTTAAATTAATTGAAAATATTGACTCACGTCTCTACCGATGCAATTTTTTTAGCTAGATAGGAAATATCCAATGGAAGCCGGTAGATGGGTAATGTTATATTTACACTGTTCAGTAATACGATTCAAACTTAGCTACTAACTTCAACATATTGCGTTTTTTTATCTTGAGACGAAGGCAAGCCACCAATCCCGTGCTCTGCGAAAAATACAAAATTTCAACGAACAGTTTTTACACCGACCGCTCATACAATGTCTCGTATAGGAATTGAATCCGCGACACGCGACGTACTAGATTTGACGAAGAAACCTCTCAACTGTCGATAACAGCAGTCGCATTATTTTTAAGATTTTAATTTGTGTCACTTACTTAATTTAGGTCACCGTTGTCTTAGACTAACTTAAATGTTTCTTATATTAGACTTTGCCCGCAAATCCGCCCTCGTGAATTCAGATACAACCTCTCTTTTGGTGAAATCCGTACAAAAATCCGTTCAGTAATTTTCGAGTTTATAGCGTCCACACAGGATGAAAAGAGGACTTCATTTTATTACAATAGATTTTAGACAAAAGCTTATCCAAGTTATGAAAATCTTCAGAAATCGAATCTGTGAAGGTCCGTTTCACACAACTAAAAGGTGTAACGTCTGTTATCATTGAATCAAAATCTTTTAATCTATTACATAAATTACAGCAGTAAGCTTTCAAATGTAACAATGTGAGGAAAACAATAGCAAGATTTGAATGGCTACATTTAATTTTAACCTGTAATACCTGTCGCTCTAAATTACTATTGCCTCTTTGGTCTAATGAAATTGATTTGACAATTATCAACTTCCTGTAAGTAATAGAATATTATGGAAGGCCTACGTCAAGCAGTGAACTGCAATAGGCTGATGAGATGAGAAATAATATCACTGGCTTGTTGGTCGAGTAGTTAGTAGGATATAAGCAGGATACATTGTCTTATTACAGTAGCAATAGTCAGGTAGTCGTTGCATTAAAACTAAATTAGAGCGATCACAATTATGTCTGCAGTAATACTAAAATAAAATATTAGGCATCTTGTTTCAAACAAATATGTTTTCAATAATTTAATCTTTTAGACTTAGGTCTGTAAATAATTGTTTAAGTTCCTGGTTGCGGGAAAGGCCTAAATAATTTTATCAGAACTTTTTAGTATGATCTCTGGACTGGGAATAGAACTCATGTCCCCTCGAACATAAAGAAGCATTGAGTCATACAACGGGCCCAATGAGCCAGTATCTATTTTGCTATATTTAACAACTTTACAAAAATATTCATCATCATCATAAGCCTATGAGTCTATTACTGTCGATTCATGCCGTGTAATTGTGCATATTATAATAGATAATAATATGTCATGAGTAGCACATGAAATATATTAACGAGCCGTCTAAAATTACACGTCAACCTACACTATGTTTTGTTTACTTATTTGGGGCCGATTTTGTGTTGCGTCACTATTTGGGAATCATAAACAATAATCATTGTTTGTAAAAGGGAAATGCATATCCTATGACCACTCAAACACTGTTATCTGACTCCAAATTATAGAGAGCTTGTACAGCACCAGATAATGGAGGCTATATCCTTAAATACATCCATGTAATAGATAAATTACACATAGACACTAAACTATAAAGTAATCGCGGTAATCACACGCAGATTTGCTTTGGGTGGAAATCGCACCCACAACTCCCGGCTTAGCGTTCCCCTGACTCATGACAGCTAAGCCGGGGGTTCTATTAGGTTCACTAACGACTAAATGCATAAGCTAGTCATATTAAACAATAGTTTTAGTCGAAAATATATATTACATTAAGTAACTCGACTCAGACATCAAAACATACGCAATACCAAACTAATGAAAGAATATGAGCATACTCGTAGCTCTTCCTTGTTTTACCCCAAAGTATTAACAAGAAAACGTTAGCAAAAACGGTCTGTTGTTGGACACCAATGTCAGAGGTCGCCACAAAAAAGCAAATTAAAATTCGACACGGACCTCCCTCAAAATAGGTTGGGACGAATGAACCCAAAATATTATCTAAGTATTATTTTTCTTATAAATGGTGATCATATTTATTTATAGACATTTAATTTTGTTATGTTTGCGGAGGGTGAGATGGGAGTTCTTGTTCGAATTACATAATAATAAGATAGATTCTTGTTATGTAAAGGCAAAATGGGTAGATAGAAATGTTTTATTGCCATAGTTCGCGAAGTATTTAAGGTTAAGTGGTCTTACTAGCCAATAAACTATCGCCAAAATCGTAAATCAAGCAGAGATGAATTCGTAGGAATGTTCTCGAAAATACCTATTCTCTGACCGAATCGGTGATGAAAATTTGTAAACGGTTGTCACATATAATAATAATAATATAATATTCTACCACATATTCTACCACATACACACATCACCATCTAGTCCCAAACTAAGCAGAGCTTGTACTATGGGTACTAGACAATAGATAAACATACATATATACTATTTTTTTGTAAATACATACATATTATACATAGAAACACCGAAATACAATATTATAGTTGGAGTTGGCCCCATTCGTTTCAAGCTCTTCGGCACCTGAGGCCATCATGTCAGGGCGGGCGTGATCATGATTAAGAACCCCGATTGCGTGTGAGCGGTTTGTGTCATTTGTAATAATAATATATTTCCTATAGAAGTATTATTTATACAAAATTGTATAGTAGTTTATATTAAAATCTGATTAAATATCAATTGAAATCGCTGAAAACAAAAAGGAAAATGTGTCGAAACGTAGTAAATTATAGCCAGTATTTTCTGCCTTACTTCCGAAATTGGCGTGATTTTCTGTCATTTATTTATCAGAATCACCCCCGTCTTATATGTAATAAAGGAATTATGCTTTAATATTTAATACGGTTTTTATCCGAATATTTAACTTCGTAATTAAGATAATTATCGTAGCGAATTTGTTAGAACCCTACTGTCTCTGAGAGTTAAGATCTTCCCTTTACATTTTCCCACAGAAAATTTGGGCTTTAGTAATTCTTTAAAATTAAAACAAATTTCTAATTCACCGGCGTAAATTAATCCTCTGCTAGCTTTATGTGTTATGTTTTAATAGATATATATATGTAGGTACTTAACAAATGGTTCAGATTTTCTCCATTCACAGATAAAGTTTTATCTTTTATTCTGTGAACGTTATCACAAAAAGGGCGGCCGCTATTCAGCCTCCGATGACCGCCCGTGCGACTACTTTGAATTTTCCACTTTAATTTATTTTTGTCAAACTTAGCGAGACCTTTTGCTTTTAATATATGTATATTTTCTGCCACAGTTAATTAAACTATTTTTAAACATAATTTTCTGAACCTTTTTCATTTCCATGAAATGAAAAGTAATTCATGAAAGTGAATTTGTTTTTTTAATGGGTATTTTCTCATCTGATGAAAAATCATTTGAGTGTTTTTACAGCAAGTTGTTATTTAGTACAGCAAAGAGTTCAAAAGAGCAATCTAGAAACCGTTAAGCCGCGAAACTGCTACAAATCTGGCCATTTAGGTCATAAATGCCTTCGCAGTCAATATTAAAATGATATTATGTATGTTACTCTTTCACAATTCACGTCCCAATAACTGTGAAGCTTTTCGTGAAAATTGAACTTCGTATGGCTAACGATGTGAATTAACATATAAAACTTTTTATCCGGGCAACTTCACGAACAGAATAGTAACAAAAATAAAATATGTGCGTAATTTGCTGTCGTGGATGCGTACCTTTGGTGAAGACACAAAACACTTTGTTCTGTGGTTAAAGACTTTAATTTTCGTAAGAAATTGCGAGTGCCCCTGATATTACATTAAGAAGTATTAATGATATTTTGGAAAAACTTTAATCTCAGTGGTAAGCGTAGGGGTGGCGCCATTTAGTATTTTAGTAACAACGAATGATTTGGGTTTCATTCCCGCATTTAACACACAAGTTTTGCATTTGATTTACTGAGTGCTATCTTTAGGTTCGGTAAGGTTTTTAATACATGAATTATAATGTCTGTGCGATATAGAGATAATCAGAAGATGAAAGCCTACGCTTTCAAAATATACCGGCATAATGATCATTACGACACAAAAGGCCATCCGCATAATATCATCATGTCCGTGACAGTGTCCCGATGTGATGTTTTAAAGTGTGTTAAACCTTTTCATTTATATATAACTAGGTTAATTCAATTCATATAAAGATATATTAACAGGCTTTACCATGTTGGGTTTCCACCTCAAAAAAGTTCAAAACTGGGTCGACCCAGTATCGTCTATATTGGCTGGGTTTATAAAGAGCTGTGTCAATTTAGCGGTGTAAAGATAGGCATTTTAAAAGCTCCCTTAGGAACAAGTTGTATTAACAACTGTTTAAAGAGCAAAGTATTAGAAGTGTAGTGAAGGAATAAGGATACAATGTTTTTCTATTTAATTTCATTTCGTAGGTGTGGTAAGAGTCGACTTATGACAAAATCAAGATCAAATCCTATTTCAATCCGTCTAGACAGAGTTGTATAGAAGGTTAAATCAATCTATTGACTCTCAGTTATATAATGACTAAATTAATGAGACCTAGGTATGTTCGGCAGGACTGCAAAAGACTATGCAATGAAGGACCAAAGTCATAAATTCCTTACGGAAAACCTTAAATTTTGTTTTCATGTGATCGAAGTTTCAGCGCCATGCGTAAGATGTTTTTTAAAATTGTGTTCGCATATCACTGACACACACAGCTAAAATTGTTGACCTCAAATATGACAGGTCATACCTTAGATAGAGGTCATCAAATTTAGGGTTATGAAACAATATTAAAATTCTTAGGTCGTTAAATATTTATCTGCAACAGGACTCATCGCGTGTCGGGAAAACCTACAACATTACCACTTGCAACAGTGATCTATCTCAATTAGTTACAAAATAAAGAATGCTTAGCGTTACACAATAATAATATGTATGTAATAAAACACGAAATATGTTTATTACAAAAATTGTGTAAAATTAATTAACAAACGTGGTAGAGGTTTGTTCATATTGTTTAGTTTCTTTTATTACAAAATAGTTCACCGAAATGTGAATAATACATAAAGCATTATTCAAATTTCGGTGAACTAATTGTTGTTTTGTGTTTAAGATTGTTTGTCTGCATTTTACTATTTATGTGTTAAATATTTCACGTAGCTTAATAGCATTGCGATAGATTTTATTGACTGTTTTCGTAACGTTATGTACGTCTATTAAAGGTATAATTACTAACTAATAATATAGAAATAAGAAAGCTGTACCTATTCAAGATGTTTAATTATTACTCTGTCGGTGTTCTTATAATTAATGAATTAGATGTACTTATATGAATTCATGCCAACCCGCACTTGGCCAGCGTGGTGGACTATGGCTTTATCTACCCTTCTCATAGTGAGAAGAGGCCCGTGCCCAGCAGTCGAACAGTATAAAGGGCTGATGATGATATGAATTAAAATTGTCAGATATATTATCATAGAAACCTCATTTTCGTACAGAGAGTCTAAACATTTAATTTCCCTCGTTCAATATTTTACCTTATTCATTTCATTAAACACATATCAAAACATCATTTAGGTGTCCTCAGACTTATTAGTTACAGTAAAGTAATTCATGTCAGCTCTCCTTTATGAGAAGCAGTGGCGGCGCTAGACCACATGTGGACGTCGGCGACATCAGATTCGCGAGGTCCTTTAAATCGATGGCGAGGCCCCGTTTAGTTTGTAGTAAAAAAAAACCGTTAAAATAATGTATGAATATATAAATGACAATTCAAACATTTTCACCCAGCACAGATCTTGTCACGCACGTGTTCGAAAATAATTAAAGTCATTAGCTTTTTCCCGAATGCGAGGCCCCTTCAGGCGCGAGGCCGTCGGCGGTCGCAGACGTCGCCGACGCCTAGCGCCGCCACTGATGAGAAGGGTGTTTCAGAATATTCCGGCCTCCTAAACTCATTAAAATGTTTGCCAGATTTCGTTTTAATTAGGGTTCACTTTATTCATAGATTTTTCAGACACGTTATATCTAAATAATATTATGCGTTGAAGTTAAATAAAGTTTTACTTTGGTCGAGCCAGTAAGCCATAAAATGATATCATTCGGTCATTTGCGAAAAATTAACGAACGATTTGCCGTGTGGTTGACGGCATAGAATACAAGTGTCACCACCCCCTATCTTCCCGTGGGTGTCGTAAGAGGCGACTAAGGGATAACACGATGCAAATACCATATTTGCGTAGAGACGGAAAACTCGACATCAAACCCTATACGACTGCCTCGTTGGTTTCGTGCCATAAATGTGCGCGTGGGATCGGGAGGTCCCGGGTTCGATTCCTGGGTTGGGCAGTATTATTGGGTTTTTCTGTCACGAAATTCTCAGTAGCAGCACGAAGTCTGGAAATGTGCCCGGTACGGCAATAGGCTCGCCCCTATTACGTGGGACTAAAGTATATCTGGCGAAAAGTGGGTGTAGAAATACACCTCTGCCTACCCCTTCGGGGATAAAAGGCGTGACGATATGTATGTATGTATGTATGTATGTAACGAACGATAAGTAGAGTGACCTATTATGAATGGTTATATCGTTCCAACTTATTCTGATTGTTCATATCTTTTAGACTTCTTAGTAGTCTAAAGCCGCGTATCGACTTCGCGCTCCATAAGGACGAACATTGGCGCGCTTTCCAGCCGCGCGAAATTGTTACCATTTTGGAACGCGCGCCAATGTGTTTGTTGGAACGCTCGAACATGGAGCGCCACGTTCCATCTAGAGTCGGTTTTTTACCGCGCATCAAAGGCAACTCAATTGTGGCGCGCGCGCCAGTTGAGACGGACGTAATATTATTTTGTGTGTTGATTACGTTCCGAGATGGATAATCAGAGTTGCCGTAAACTAATTCATCTTTATGGTACAAAAGAACTGCTGTGGAATGCTAAAAGGTTTTTTGTGTAATATTGTGAATTACTATAAACGCAGCTGCTGCTCGTGCACGATGGGCCTGCATGTTGAACGACCGAACACTGGAACAGTTGCCGCGCGCGCCATGGCGCGCGGAGTCGATATCATTTAAATATTCGGAGCGCGTTCCGTGAACGCGCTCTCGGCGCGGGCGTTCATGGCGCGCGCGCCTGGAGCGCATAATGGATACGCAGCTTAAGAAACTTATCTAAATTATATTTTTCGAATTAAGAATGTTTTACTTTTAACAACTCTCAACAAAGATTTTGAGCTGTGTAGGGACTTTTGTAGTTGAATGTACATACGCATATTTATTTAAAAAAGCGGAGTAAAGGACAGTTTCAATACCAAAAAAATCTTTATTTAAATATGACTATAACTGAGACTATTAACTCTCAATCTGTATTTAATAAAATAGAAGTTAAACTAATATTGGATTTAATATTTTTCCAATGATTAGCCGAGCCGGCGGTCGCCCGAAATTCATTAAATAAACCAGTTTAAACTATTATTTCAGTCACTGATTCTCATAATTATATCGATTTACCGTCCACAATACAAAATTGTACGCGCCACGATAGTGCGTCTAATTCTGCTACGAGTCTCCTAGAATAACCAACATTAGTTTTATTTTAAACTAAATTTGTGCGGTTATGACTATGCGATCTGCGTTATAACATTTTACGATTATGCGTCTAATTGTTATACCACTGAGAGAATAAGTTTCATATGGAGTATGGACATATACCGCCCGACTGCCTCTTAATGGATATGTTTGATAATCTCCAGAGTTTAACTGAAATAACTATTTTACGCTTTAGTACTATTATATAATGTTGTGCCCTAGTATTGCTTCTAGGTATATGTGATAGGCAAGTGGTGAGAATGGTTTGAATAACCTTTTAATTGCACTGCTAGCCGTTTAGAACAGCTGATCGTTTCATAAAACAATGCAATTTAACCACACGGCTGAAGGTCGATGAAGCGATTGGCTGAACACAATGTTCAGGTGTGTATAACTCCATCCGGCTAGATGGAGTGACAATATAACCAAAGTCACTGGCAGTGCCTAGATACGAAAAGCTAAAAATCGGGCTCAGGGGTGTGCCATAAGCGAGGCCTATGTCCAGCAGTGGACTATGGCAGGCTAATGGTGATGATGAATGTTTAGGTAAATAACGCTTAACTAACTGGATTTATAAAATGCCTTACTTATCACATCAGGCTTAACACGTCAGGTTTTGGTGCACAGGCACATTATTTTTATGAAACTCAACAATTTTTATAACTGCGAACTTTCATGGCAAATTCCAATTACCTATACATTACTAGTATTCTGTGAAAGTGTTAATTGATAGGTTAGGCCTGTAATTGAAGGATGCTGTTTAACTAATTGGCTAGCTATACAATTGCACTGCTGTTAAAGCCAGTTGCCTTTGATACATCCAAGTGATCCGTATCTAAGAAAATAATACTTACTCAAAATCTAAGTAGAAAAGTGTCTAGTAGAAAAGTCATACACTTTAATATCGGTGGCTTTGGATATATACAAAAAAGATGTTGACTATGATTGTCACGTGTTCGAATTCAGAAAGCTGATCATGCAAGGCTCAATATTATTGTGCCTTTTTTCCCATATAAGCCTTGCAGGAAAACTGTGATCCGAAGATTATGACAACGATCGATCGCAACTACAATACGATTCCCATTACCAGTGCATTGAGCTTCAATTGAAATGCTTTGAGTATCTTGTGATCTGCTCAGAGCTGGAGATCAGATAATGGCCCCAAATACTGCTTTTATGTAGGCAAATTGCAAGCTCAGCGTCTCCCAGAGTTAGTAGACACATTGCTACAAATATCCACAGGCTACAGGCAAGGCTATTCTGTTTATACGGACATTAATGTTTAGAGCTTTTAGGAAGGACAGTTTGATACCAACTAGATTGGACGTAGAAGTTTCAATAGCGCAATGGCAGAGTATCTCATTAACTAGTTGCAGGTCACTTGCAGGTTGCAGACTGCCATCGTTTGCAGTATTAAAACTCGTTTGCCTCTGAAGCAGAAAGCGTATAGTCCAGGGTGATATAAAAATAAAAGTAAAGTCATTTTCTTATATCTTTTTCATCCTCTTAGCGTTATCCCAGTTTTCAATCTGGGGTCCGCTTCCTAGTCTAACCGGATTTGGCTGAATATTAGCTTTTCCACAGAGCTACTGCCTGCCTGACCTCTGCAACCCGAAGGGATAGCGATATTTCATGGTTTAGACTAGTGTCAGTTTATTTAGAAGGTACTGACGCCCTGTAACGACTGTTAAAGATCTTCATGACAACCGGGACCGACGGCTTAACGTGCTCTCCGAGGCACGGGACTAGCGATAATTAACAATTCAATACGCACATAACTCCGAAAAGTCATTGGTGCGCGCCGTGGATTCGAACCCGATACCCTCTGCATGGCAGTCTGTTGGTATCTCCACTAGGCTATCGCTGCCTATACCTTTCTTTCTAGTATCTTTTTACGAATGATTAAAAAAAAATAACAAAACTTGATTCAAACACTGAATTCAATTTTTGGAAACGCTTTTCACCCTTATTTGAAACCGATGGTCTTAATGCTATTGACACATTTTATTAATTACAGCAAAATTCTAATTACAACTACTCTGCGCGTCAGTGTGAAAATAAGTTGATTTACATTTTCACAAATACTTTTTAACTAGTAGCAACGCGTTTTTGTCAACTTGCTTTCTCATAAAACATCGATCACTGCCAAGTAATATTTACCATAAAAAGCACAACTTTTATTACTATACTTTCTCTATACAATAGACAAGGTCACTGCCGCTTTAGTAAAATCAACTAACAAAGTATCAGTACATTGTAGTATCAACTAAAAGCCGCTATAAATGAGGGCTCGCATTACACAAACGGCTCAATATTTAGATACAAAGACAGACCGTATTACTTAGTTAGTTCAGCAAAAAACCACTGGTGACAGTTGTTTCCTCCCATATCGTAAACCTCGCTGAATTTGGGTTACTTACCCACTTACTTGTCTACTGTCAGAAAGCATAGTATTGTCCGTCTTGACTGTGCGCAGTTGCAGTTCCTGATTGTTTTGCCTCCTTTAGCCATCGCAACGCATAAGATACTGGTAAAAATATCTATATATAGTTCCTAATAAGTTTTTTACTTATATGAATGAGTTGACGGCAAGAAAAGCTTGCGTCACCGATGCGTTGGGTTGACTGTCAAAACTGTACACATAATAGCTTACGCCAAGAAGATGTTAAAAGAAGTTCCGATATTCTTATAGTGCGGTATGGCAGGCGTTATAAGATAGTTACCGTCGCCCGTAACGACCACTACCAATTCCCTAAACTAATCTATTCTTCTCGATTTAGAAGAAGAGAGAAGTGATAAATAACAAAAAATTAAAATAAATAGAAATGCTTAATCTTAAATTAGGTATTACAGGAGTTTCTTTTGTTGCCTGAAACTATATACAATAATATATACAATATACATTCCACCTATAAACTTTTAGGTACCCAAAACTAAATTATATTAGGTGTATAACTAGAATAGTTATTATAATGTGATTATTTTCACATTACAATGACTATTTTATTTTTGTGACTCAGTGACCTACAATAAATTGTCACGCTTTCCTTGAAACCTTTCATATCTCATCTTGGCATTTATGTGGTTCAGTACTTATCGTTTCCTTGTACGTCCACTAATTAAAAATAAGCCGACTTTCTCCTTAGAGAATACGAGAAAACACATAGGGTAGAAATGAACAGAATTACGTTTCAACGATAATAATACTTCTATTATTTCTACCAAGCTAATAAGTTGATTTTCCAAATGATTACTGCAAATATGTCGTTTTATTGGTATTACCTATATACCTTCGTCAAACGTAGTATTTTTTTGCCATTAACGAGAATAAAATATAAAAGGCTCAAACCTTCAAACCTTCAAGATTGAAGAGGCCCACAAAGAAGATTTTATTTTAATCAATCAGCAAATGTAGGCTTTGAATGTATGTAACGTTCATGGGGTACACACACACTTCTTTATAACATAAACTTTGTAGGCAATTCGGTACGTTGTAGCCAAATATACTTTTATATCACATGGTGTAGGATTTTAATCCATCATAGTGAAAGTTTGAAGAGAGAAGAGATTTCGTGGTCATTAGGTATTTTTTTTGTACTCCTTACATTATTCATTTTCAATCCAAGGCTCTTTAGAGTACGAGTCAGCTTTCGGTTTGACAGAAAATTTGCATTTCTGTAGAGTAACTGCATACTGTCCTACGCTATATGGCTTATCTCAGTGGTTTTGAGGATGACAACTGGGACCGACGACTTTATGTGTTTTTGTGGCCAGTCAGTCACTTATCGATAAAATCAAGTGGTGACTACCGCATACACAAACTCGACGACAAATTCATGCGTGCAGTAAAGGCACGGTCACAAATTATATCATATATCGTGTCTCGTCTCGTGTACCTCTTTTAAAATTGGTTTAACCTACTAACAATGGCAAATACACGAATAATAGAGCTTTGCAATATAATAAGGCAGTTATAATTTATAGACTGCTTGTCTCGAGGTCTGGCTGTCCTGTTTCATATTTACGGCCGAGTCTCACACATTCGCGTTGAAATATTTACAATAACATAGCTACAATAATTGTCCTAGAAATGGGCGATGTGATGTGGACAATACAAATTGTTTTGGTACAATACATCTAAAAGGTCACATGTGATATAAGAGCTGTTATGGAACGCGCCTCTTTACTTGAATACCTACCTCCTTACACCCACGCTGATAATGTAGTCACAATATCTACACTATTATTTTTCGAATGCGAAAGTCTGTTTAAGTATTTTATTATAGTGAAAAAACACTGGCGAAAAGTGGGCGTTTAATATGCCTCTGCCTACCCCTTCGGGGAAACAGGCGTGAGTCTATGTATGTATGTATGTTATAGTGAAATTAGTTAAGTTTTAGGAATAATTATTTTAACGAATGAAATATTCTAACGTTATAATAATATACACGTGTCGTTATGATCAATTGTCCTAAAATGCTATTTAAAGCGCTATATTTTTGTTTTACATACTTATTGTTTGGTACTGTTTGGTTCATAAATTATTTATGTGTCTATGTGGATAGCTGTAGGTAATTGATGATTATATAAAATAATATACTTAAGCTTGAAATGTTTGTTGATTTGTTTATTTAAAAGTGCTTATCTTAAGAACTACCTATCCAGATATGTGTTTAAGCTTACATCCCAATATTATTATGGAAAGTTTCAAGTTATGTAACATCACGCTGGCAAAGAAAATGAGCAATGATTATGCATATCAAGCGAGAAGAATCCCACAATGGCTTCAAATAAACGTTTAATGCGTGGCAAACTTCAAATAATATAATATTTTAAAAAACCCTTCAACGTTGACTCTAAAAAAAACTAATTATAGAACAAACATTGAAAAATCTGACCGGCATAAAAAATATTTTTCTTTTACATAAAATATATTTTTTCATAAATATATATTTAAGTCAGAAACCTACTTTTAAGCGTAAAGAAAAAAAAAGGAAACGAATGATTAAGTTTTAATGCTATATGATATTTTAAAAAATTTCAAATTTGTTACTCTAAGTATTTTTAACATAACTCTGTCCACTTGCAACTTTTTAAAAAGAACCAGAACTTTTATGTCAAAGGAAGAGTGAAGCCTCTAAACCGTAGTATACATATTCCGTTCATCCTAGAATCAACATGCAGAACTGGATCCGATATTAACATAATTCTGTCCACTTGCAACTTTTTAAAAAGAACCAGAACTTTTATGTCAAAGGAAGAGTGAAGCCTCTAAACCGTAGTATACATATTCCGTTCATCCTAGAATCAACATGCAGAACTGGATCCGATATAATATCATTGTTATACGTGAACCTAAACCGTAAGAAAATAGGGCGCACTAGTTTTATAAATTACAATGTACGATGTATAAATAGGATAGAGGGTTCAAATCAGCAATGCAAAAAGGAATGTTTTTGAAAGAAGTATCACCTATCTAGCGACCCTTTTATTGATACCCCATAATATAATATAATATAATATAATATAATATAATATAATATGATATGATATGATATGATATGATATGATATGATATGATATGATATGATATGATATGATATGATATGATATGATATGATATGATATGATATGATATGATATGATATGATATGATATGATATGATATGATATGATAATATATATAATATAATATAATATAATATAATATAATATAATATAATTAATTAAAAAAAAGCAATTACACGGTCAATTTCCAACAAGAGCACTGGATCAAACCAACGTCGACGTAGAACTGTCTTTTAAGTGGATCAAAAAACAAAACATTTCTCCAAAACTAGAATCAGCTATATTTGCCATACAGGACCAAGCCATCATGACTCGACAGCACCAGCGCGATATCCTGAAAGAGCAAGTAGACGGAAAATGTCGCCTATGTGCCTCCAAGGATGAGACCACTCAGCACATTATTTCAGGATGCGACAAACTCGCGGGAACGTACTACGTTAAACGGCACAATAACCTCGTCCAATACGTATACTGGTGCCTGGCCAAAAATCATAAAATAGACGTCGCTAACCTCTGGTGGCAAGAAGCACTTACACAGCCACAAATCAAATAAAATGAAGCCACTAAAATTCTATGGGAAATCCCTGTACAAACCGACATCACCGTAACTCACAATAGACCGGACCTTATATACATTGACAAAACCACAAATAGAACATATTTAATCGATATCACCGTACCATCTGACTACAATCTAGGAGCTAAGGAAATTGAAAAATTAAGTAAATACCACCTTTTGAAGACAGAAATTAGTCGCCTATGGAACACACAAACGTCTGTTATACCGATTGTGATAGGAGCAACAGGAGTAGTCGCAAAAAGTATCAATAAATATATAGATAAATTAGAAAGTAACATTGACATTAGCATTTTACAGAAACAAGCAGCCATACACACAGTAACCATACTAAGTAAAGTTTTAGGCGATACAGTATTCGTACACAATACCCAAGATCAACACATACAGAATACGCAGCCGTTACAAATCACGCAATCACCCAACTTATTGCCGTCACCAGATACACCAGACCCATCCAACACAACTCAAACACAAGACACACAACAGACAGCAAACACAACAGTGCCAAGAGGCAGAGGAAGATTAAGGGGAAGAGGAAGGGGAAGGACAGTGACTCGCATACAACACACGCAAAACACGCAGCAGTCTTCAACCACGCAATCACCAAACATGCCACAATCATCAAACACATCAGATGCACACAACGCAACTCATGCACTGGACACACAGGACACTGTTAACACACCATTAGTAAGAGGAAGAGGAAGAAGAGGAGGAAGAGGTAGAGGAAGGAGAAGGGCCAGGACCCGCATACAAAATACAACAGATGCACACTAGTTAAGTTACTCTCCTACAATACACACATATTCATTTACACACGTATTCTTTTAAATAGAGCAGTTAAACACTGTGGGGACATAGATATCCTTTTTCCCGTGAGTTAGGGGACGGGGTATTTATAAAACCGACGAAAGTCGAGACGGTGAAACCATCCAAATCAATAATATAATATAATATAATATAATATAATATAATATAATATAATATAATATAATATAATATAATATAATATAATATAATATAATATAATATAATATAATATAATATAATATAATATAATATAATATAATATAATATAATATAATATAATATAATATAATATAATATAATATAATATAATATAATATAATATAATATAATATAATATAATATAATATAATATAATATAATATAATATAATATAATATAATATAATATAATATAATATAATATAATATAATATAATATAATATAATATAATATAATATAATATAATATAATATAATATAATATAATATAATATAATATAATATAATATAATATGCCTCTCAGAAATCCAACCCCACGTCCGTGCGTAAGATCTTCCCACGTGAGAGGCGGACACCTGAGATAAAATGTCCTTACAGGTGACCAAAAGGGCAATGGCAAACCCCATCAATATGGAGAATTTAAATAATGAAATACGTATAGGGACGCTGTCCGGGGGCAATCGCCGGGGCACGTCTGGAGCTGGTGCTGGACGTGGCAGCATACGAACCACCAGTGGCTCTTTGCTGAACAGGCGGGCGAGAGTCGGGGGACCCGAAGATGTCACAGCCGATCGACGGGGAGGGGAGGGGGTGTATGATGCTTTGCCGGGTAGGGCTTCGCCCACAGACTCTGTCGGCTCATCCACATCGACCACTAATAATATAAGTGACGATAGACGAAGAAAGTGGTCAACAGCAGAGTTGGAGGAATTAATGTTTTGCTATTTCAAAGCACGATCAGAAGGACCAGGATACATAGGCCGATTACACACACTTTTTACACACAGAAACCCTAACAACCCTAAAATACACCAGTTTAACGGCAACACCTTATCGAACCAAGCTCGGAGAGTAATAAAGCAGGACGTTATATCACAACAGTATTCAAAAACAAGCCGAAGGTATCCCCGTTAGTAGTACCCGTTGAAAACCCTGAATACACTGAACACGCAATCACAGAAAGAAACAGAACACCATCACCGGCACACAATACACAACAAAACATAACACACACACAATACACTTCAGAACAAGCAGAAACAATCGATCAGTTTACACGTAATATACAAGTAAACGAAGACCAGGATCCATTGATTTTACACTTTTTACAAATACTAGCAGAAACAAAAGACACCCCACTTTCAGAACGATTACTGTTACCAAAAGCTAAAATAAATAAACAATTGATTCAAAAACTAAATACACTTAACAATTACTTACCTAACCTATTAGTTACTAACACTAGTTTGCGCGAAATAAACGACATAATATATTCAACCGCTAAAACTCTAATAATAAATAATAACCAAACCCCATACATACCCAAAGACACCATAAAAGCAAAGGCTGACGCACCATGGAAGAAGAGAATACAAACGAAAATTCAAAAATTTAGGAAAGAATTAGGCCAGTTAATAGAAATAGAAAGAGGGATTACATCACGCAGGATGAGAAATATCAAAGAAATACTGTATAATAAATATAATATCCAAAATGAAAACGATCATCAAAACAGAGCAGAAATAATAAAACAAAAAATTAAAGCTCTAGCAGGTAGAATCAAAAGGTATGAAGATATTAATAATAGGCAAGAACAGAATAGTTTATTTATCGAAAACCAGCACAGATTTTATAAAACTTTAGGCAATAGCAGCATAAGCAACAATATTAAAATACCAACTAAAGAAGGAGTTGAAGAGTTTTGGACCTCCATATTATCAAACCCTACACACTACAACACGGAAGCTAAGTGGATCAAGGAAGTAGAAATGTCATCAGGCAAAATAAATACCACAGATATAGAAGAAATAACAGTTGACCAAATAAAATCAGCCGTAGCTAAATTACAAAATTGGAAAACGCCAGGCATTGATAAGATACAGAATTATTACTTAAAATATTTAAACAATGTTCACCCATATTTAGGTTCATTATTCACAAATATAGTTAAAGGTTCAGAAACATTAGAAGAATGAAATGAAAACAGGAAAGGTCATACTAATCCCAAAAAATGAAAACACCGAAGATCCGAAGAACTGGAGACCGATAGCGTGCCTACCTAGTATGTACAAATTGTTAACGTCCGTATTAGCCAACATATTATATAAACATTGTGACCAAAACGACATAATGGCAATAGAACAAAGGGGTTGCCGCCGAGGTGCCAGGGGCTGTAAGGATCACCTTATGGTGAACAAAGCGATACTCGAGGATGCACACCTATCCCAAAAGAACCTTAGCATGGCATGGATAGACTATCAAAAACCTTCGACAGTGTATCACATGAATGGCTCTTAAAGATACTTGATGTCTATAAATGTCCATCTATCATTAAAAGGTTTCTTCAGCTGGTTATGCCGTCATGGAAGGTCATCATGACAGCCCGTGGCGCCCAAGACTCAATTACTACTGAACCGATTTACATCAGACGCGGCATTTTCCAGGGCGACTCCCTCTCACCATTATTATTCTGCTTAGCAGTAAACCCTGTCTCATTTATACTGAATAAATATGAAATTAAAGGATTTAAACTCAAAGACAGTGTTTGGATTAATCATTTATTATACATGGACGACCTTAAAGTCTATGCAAACAATAGGAGTAACTTGAAGGTACTATCAGATAGTGTACAGATATTTACAGGAGACATAGGCATGAGATTTGGACTAGATAAGTGCAACGTAATACATATTAGTGCGGGACATAGGAGTAGTACGATAGGAGAAGGACATATTTTACTAAGTGGCGAAGCGTTTCAACAACTTGCAATAGGAGATAGGTATAAATATTTAGGAGTTCATGAATCAGGAAAAATAGAACACAGCATAATTAGGGAACAAATAACTAAAGAATATTTCAAACGAGTAAAAAAGCTGCTTAACACACATCTCAACTCACGCTCAATAGTAATAGGTATAAATGCATACGCTGTTCCGGTTTTACTTTATTCTTTTGGTGTTATTAACTACAAAATTAGTGATTTAAGAAAAATAGATGTCAAGACAAGAAAACCTTTAGCAATTACCAAGGCACATTAACAAAAAGCAGAAGTGAAACGTCTTTACTTACCGATAGGAGAAGGAGGGAGAGGTCTTATAAACGTAGAGTATATGTACAAAGCACAAATAATCAAAAATAAACAATATTTACAAGCAGAATAAGATCACTTAATTAAAGCCATAGTACAACACGACACACATAGAGATAAATATTCAATTATTAAGGAAGCACAAGAAATAGAAGGAGAACTACGTTTACCAACAAGCACCACACACACAGATGATGAAATTAAGAATGCAATAAAGAAAGCACATCATTCAACCTGGAGGAGCAAGCAGTTACACGGTCAATTCCCAACAAAAGTATTGGATCAAGCTAACGTCGACGTAGAACTGTCATTTCAATGGACCAAAAAACAACAGATTTCTCCCAAACTAGTATCAGCTATATTCGCCATACAGGACCAAGCCATCATGACTCGATCGACAGCACCAGCGCGATATCCTGAAAGAGCCGGTAGACGGAAAATGTCGCCTATGTGCCTCCAAAGATGAGACCACTCAGCACATTATATCAGGATGCGACAAACTCGCGGGGACGTATTACGTAAAACGGCACAACAACCTTGTCCAGTATGTATACTGGTGCCTGGCCAAAAAACATAAAATAGAAGTCGCTAACCTCTGGTGGCAAGAAACACTGACACAACCACAAATTAAAGAAAATGAATCCACTAAAATCCTATGGGAAATCCGGAACAAACGGACATCACCGTAACGCACAATAGACCGGACCTTATATACATTGACAAACCTAACAATAGAACATATTTAATAGATATCACTGTACCATCTGACTACAATATAGGAGCTAAAGAAATTGAAAAATTGAGTAAATACCACCTTTTGAAGACAGAAATTAGTCGTCTATGGAACACACAAACCTTTGTTATACCGATTGTGATAGGAGCAACAGGAGTAGTCGCAAAAAGCATTAAGAAATATATAGACAAATTAGAAACTAGCATTGACATCAGCATTCTTCAAAAGCAAGCAGCCATTCACACGGTAACCATACTTAGTAAAGTATTTGGTGATACAGTATTCGTACACAATACCGAAGATCAACACATACAGAACACGCAGCCGTCGCAAATCTCGCTATCACCCAACTTATCGCAGTCACCAGATACGCCAGACTCACCTAACACAACTCAAACACAAGACACGCAACAGACAGCAAACACAGCAGTGCCAAGAGGAAGAGGAAGAATAAGGGGAAGAGAAAGGGAAAGGAGAAGCACAGTGACTCGCATACAATACAGGCAAAACACGCAACAGTCTTCAACCACGCAATCACCAAACATGCCATAATCACCAAACACATCAGATGCACACAACGAAACTCATGCACAAGACACACAGGACACAGTTAACACACCATTAGTAAGAGGAAGAGGAAGAGGAACAAGAGGAAGAAGAGGTAGAGGAAAGAGAAGGGTCGGGACCAATATACAAAATACAACAGATACACACTAGCTAAGTTACTCGCCTCCAATACACACATATTCATTTAAATAGATAAGTTAAAAACTATAGGGACATAGATATCCTTTTTCCCGTGGGTTACGCGACGGGGTATTTATAAAACCGACGAAAGTCGAGACGGTGAAACCAACCAAATCAATAATATAATATAATATAATTATATTAATACCAAAGAATGACAAAACAAAAGAGCCTCAGAATTGGCGACCCATTGCATGCCTACCAACCATGTACAAACTTTTAACTTCAGTAATAGCTAACGAACTTTATACACACTGTGAAATAAACAACATTATAGCTCCCGAACAAAGAGGCTGCAGGCGTCGTGCTAGGGGCTGCAAAGACCATCTAATGATTAATAAAGCCATCCTAGAAGACGCAAACCAGTCCCAGAAAAATCTCAGCATGGGATGGGTTGACTACCAGAAAGCTTTTGATAGTATATCACATGAGTGGTTACTCACTGTACTCAAAATTTACAAATGTCCGTCTTTTATCATTCGCTTTCTAGAAACAGTTATGCCAACTTGGAACGTTGTCATGTCAGCCCGTGGCACGAACACCTCAGTCACCACTGATCCCATACCTATTCGCCGCGGAATTTTCCAAGGCGACTCATTATCACCACTGTTATTCTGCTTAGGTATAAATCCACTATCGAGTATTTTAAACAATTACAGTAACAAAGGATATAAGCTCAAAAACAATATCATAGTTAATCATTTATTGTATATGGACGATCTAAAAATATACGCTAATAATAAAAGTAACCTCAATGTTTTATTAGATAGTACAGAAGTATTTACCAGGGATATAGGAATACAATTTGGTCTGAATAAATACAACATAATACATCTGACTGCTGGGAAAATCACACACACAAACTTAGTAAATGACGCGGAAATGTATCATGTAGAAATTTGAGGTCGTTTATCAACATTCGACTTATAATAGTAATCGCACACATTTATATGGAATGCTTCTATTCTACCACATTCACATAACACCATTAAATCTTAAACTAAACAGAGCTTGTACTATGGGTACTAGACAATGGTAACGTACATTCAAATTGGAAGGGGACGCTTCAAAGAGGACGTCTGAACAAGGCTTATAAGTTGTATCGCGACAGACTAACAAGGATTCAACCAAAGGACACAACTGTCAGTCTTCTAGTGGCAGTCAGTCTGTTCAAACTCTCAGCACTAGTTACCCGGCACGAGAGCTTTTGTCCATTGTCACACGAAAACTAACGTATTCCGTGCTTTGCACAACATGTTAAGTCCCCTATCTCGTAGTATCGTTAGACAATAGCCAACGGGCCACCCCGGACAAGATAAGCCGCAAAAGGCTTATTTAATACGAAATACACAGTATTATCCAATGCAAATCTTAAGACTGAAGATTAAATACAACTAACTTGCATAATTCGTGGTAGGAAAAAAATCGTTATAAGAGTCTTATTTCCGTCGGTAAAAGTGTTACTGAGTTTTGTCAAATTCTAAGTAGCATCACGGAGTCATTCACGGTGCCCGATAACGACAATAGGCTCTAAGGCAGCTTGTTATAAAAGCGTATACATTGCCCCATAAAATAGCTACTTATTTTGTGGAGACGAGTGCTATGAACTACGAGATTATTCCTGTGTCTTGTATTTACAGAATGTATATCACATTTTTAACAAAATTTGTCAATATTTTTATGTACGTATAGCAGATTTTTATAAATATATTGTGATACAACAGTTAGAATGTTTATTTCTTTGAACTTTTCTCTTAGAGAAACTCTTGGACCGAGGTTATAAATTCCCCTTACAGCTCTTTTCTGCAGAACGAATATTGTATTTAGGTCTGCAGCATTCTCCCAGAGAAGAATCCCCTACGACATTAAGCTATGAAAGTAACTGAAATAAACCATTCTATGTGGGACCCAAAAATTCATAACATGGCGAAATGTGGGTGATTACACCGCTGTCTACCGCTTCGGGGATACCGGCAGATGTAAAAAAAAGTATAGACTGCCGATTTATTTTCCGATCATCGAAAGACTTACTAATTTGACATCCCAAACTATAGAAGGCTTCGTGACGTTCAAAGAAAGCTTATAATTACAACGGCAACATATTATAATCCAACGTACATACAAAATTAATACTTCGTCAGTTTGATAAGGCACCTTCTTACCACTCGCATCAATGATTCACAACAAATCGCTCTGTGCACCTAATTAACTAATTAAGGGCAAAAGCTGGGACACAATTTACCGAAACTATGTCTATAAAACATTTATGTGCGTCCGCCCATTGAATTTGTTAGTCAACTGACAAACTAGCTTAATGTACGCTGACCTCTACTAACCATTATAAGGACTCGTATCTATAATGCGTGACAGAAATGTAAACTCTCAGGGGTGAGCTGGTGCTGCGACTTAAGACGCACATGAATTGTGTATTTATTTGCTATAACTTTGTAAAGGATTTTCGTCATTTACTAGTATTTGGCTAATCATAAAAGGGCTGTGCACTCTTTTTGTAAGTATGGTTTCACTTGATTATAACAAACATAGAAAACAAAAAAGCTTGATTTTACTGTGATAATAACTTAAAGATGTGAAACCTTTATGTTACAATTCTTTTATTCAAGATTTTAATACTTAAACGTGAAATGAAATAAAGATTTTGGACTTGATCCAATATTAATTTATAGTAAATACCAGTAAGCTCATTTATAAATAAAAGGTTAATTTAATAAATATAACAAACTGCTAATCATCACTATATAATTTAATTATATAAAGATAAAATATAGGACCAGTTCATTTAATTTTCAGTGTGTTACTCGTGCATTTTTAAAACCTGTTTATGATTTACTGAAGTCATCAACCGATCAATTATTGGTGTGAATAAATGGGTTTATTATTATAAGTAGCTCTAACATGCGTTTACTAATATTTATTCGTGTTATTCACGCACGCAAAATGATATTGATTATTCGGTTTATGTATGTTTACGTGAAAATAACATTAAATCCTTATTATGCTCGAAAACTTGTAAAGTAAAATATTTTTAAAGGATTATGGTCGTGACCATAACTTACCTGAACATAAATAAAAACATAAATAAAATACATCCATTTTGTGTTAATCTATCTAAAAAACGTTTTTAACACAAAGAATGTCCTACCCTGCCTATGTCCTATTCCCGGGAAAAAGTAAGGTGTTTTCACAATGTTAAACTACATGTGCGAAACCATTGGTCCCGACACGAAATACCAATTCCGATCATTTAACATGATATAAACATTCAAAAACAAAACTTTTCGCCCGTATTTTTATAAACGAACAATCTACAGATTTTTATGTGCCACGATACGGCGCAACGCGCGATACTGTGCCAACTGCGAGCGATTATGGTTCCCAATGTTGAAACGAAAAGTTACGGGAACATAAATATGTCAGCCAACATTACACTCAGGTGGGCACACCGCCATATTTGTATTAATTGACTACGAAAGTATACAATGTATTACTAAGAAACTGAAACCCTAACAGTATTTTAAGTCTGCATGAATTTTATTTATGATTTCACTTGCCTTACGAATATTGCGAATGTTTTATGATCATATGAAAAGAGGAATCCAGCAAAACAATAATTCAATGTATTTTAGTTTAAGCCTGCCAGTTTGGTACAAAAACGAAAAGGCTATTTTCACATTTACAAACTTGCACGGATAGAATTTGAAATATTGCTGTGCTGATCTCGAAAACTTAGGTGTAATTCATCATACTGCGCCGGAAGGTATTTGGATACCATTTATTTTGTCGAGCTATTGTAGTACAGAGAGCCAGATGGCATCTGTCAGAGTAAAGTGCAATTTTGTGCTGTTTGCCCAAAAGTAGTAGTGTGTGGCAAATGTGTACAAACAAATTCGGGGCTTTTAAAAATTTTGTATGAAGCGGTAATGAGCGTTTTATGGCCGAGCTAAAATAGCAAGCCTAGCGATAAAGCTGCTTTGTCGTTCTAGTTTTAAAATTATGAGTAGTTTGCTTTATAACATACCTAATTAGTGAACCCAAGCTTTACTCGCGCTATTACGTAATTTTGAGGTCCTATAACCTTCATTATTTCGTCTGTTTATGTAAAAGGAATACGTATACGATTTCTGTGTAATATATATAAAGTTATTCAGTTACTGACAATTGACGAACAACGCTCAACCAAAACTACTTGACGCAAGACGCTAAATTTTAGCATGTATGTTCCTTGGAGTGTATAGGGGAGCACTAGCAGAGGCTTTTTAGAAATTCTTACCATAAGGGAGCAAAACTTTCCCGCGCGGGCGTAGCCGTGGGTGAGGTCCTAGTGTAGGATATGAAGATGTGAAATCACGAACGCCGCAAATTAGTATAGACAATTTAGCACCTCGCTGACGTCACAGTTAAGCCTTTTCTGTCTAATTACTAGTATTGAAATGCTTGTAACTAACTCAATCAAGATTTAATAACTATCTTAATTTCATGATCCAATATAGATTGAGTGTATTACAGTGTTTTGATAGATCACATTATGAAACATGTAATTCAAATTATCAATTTATTGCTTTTTAGGGTTCCGTACCTCGAAAGGAAAAAATGGAACCCTTATAGGATCACTTTATTGTCCGTCCGTCTGTCAAGACCCTTTTTCTCAGGAATGCATGGAGGTATCAAACTGAAATTTGTACTAAATACTCGAATCTACGGTTCCATAGAGCTGTAAAAAAAACAAATTTCTAATCCAACGCAATCAAAAGATACAGCGGTATATGCTGCAAATTGCAGCATATTTTCAAACTCGCATTGGAATCAAAACCTACAGCGAAGCAACGTCTTATATAACTTATAAAGGAAAAATTGCGAAAACCATAAATTTTTAGTTAGGTCATATAAGAAAAGTATTTTTAATAAATTTAAAGTTACTACCCCTTTCTCTTGAACGCGTGGAGGTATTAAATTGAAATTCATATCAAATACTCAGGTATATAACACCTTTAGGCTGTAACAAAATCAAACTTCTATGTCTACGTAATCAAAAGAAAGAGCAATAACGTCAACGTCTTATAGCCCAGATATAGGATGCGGAAGGCTGAGGACCGTGTGCTGTGGTGCGTGTTGGGAGAGGCCTATGTCCAGCAGTGGACTGCGATAGGCGTATTGAGATTGAGATTTCAAATAATTACATAGTCTTCAAACCTTTTTGCTAATTATTCTGTACTTTATAAGTATTTTTGTAATAGATTTCTAATAGTCACTAAAAACTTTGTAAATCAATAACTTTGATAAAAAGTCTTACCATCATTCATCAGCAGACTTTTGCAAGGCTGCTGCTGGTATAGGTATTTAAGTTATATTATAAAATAAGCGATATATGTTACTATAAAATAAAGGATGACTGATTACAAACGACAAAGACCCCTTTTTCTTTAATTAATGCTCCTCCAGCTTTCCATACTGTAGTGTTATGGATTTCATTTGGCAATAAAAATACTAGAACTATGACTGGTGAACTTTTACTTATATACCTACAGGTTTGTACGGAACCCTCGGTGCGCGAGTCCAACTCCCACTTGACCGGTTTTTTTTATTTTGGTTCGGGGTAGAGAAACGTCCTGAAACTCCCAGCAGTTTTTTTTAACTTATTCATGTCATCATCACTATCATAATTTCAGTCAAAAGACGTTCTCTGGTGAACATACATAGACTTTCGCAAGGCTTTCCAGACAGACTAATCTTGAGCCACGCGCATCTGACTGCTCTTCGCGACCCAAACCAGATCGTCAATACACTTTGCCTACCCTTGCTACGTCTTCCGATGCATGGCCACCACTTTACCTTATCTATTTACCTGCCAAGAAAATTACGACTATCGAACTTTGTTAGCATACGTGTAGATAGATAATCTGCAGAACTGCACTACAGTTCCACGTACTACATGCAAGGACAGTGTCTCGGTCACGTCTTACTGCCAGCGACAAAATGTCATACCCAAAGCAAGTTACACAACGCTGTTCAAATTTCAACCCACACACTGAAATGCGAAGTATTCCAAACGTACATATATTATTATGTACACAGACGGGTGTATAATATTCCTGTAGGAATACCGAGTTATATTGCGCATTTCATCAGTTATGTTAAAGGTCGCACGGGGAAGAAAGCCGTATTTAATGAGCACCTTTCTAAACTGTTTACTACTGAGAATAATCTACCAAAAATCTCGATAGTGGCCCGTGCTTAGTACTATCGATAGCATGCATAGGCTATGTGATTAAATGATATGCTTTAATCAGGCGCATTAGAATAAATCATATGTCAGGCAAAGAGAATAATGTATGGATCATACAAAGAATTGTCTAATAAAATAGGTAGTGTTAGACCACAAGGTGGCCGCTTATACCACTACGCCTTCCCTACAATCAGATCAGATTGAAATTCTTCATTAGGTCTCTACATCTCGTCTCGCACATATATTCAGACCGAGCTGAAATTCTAACCTTAACTATACCAAGCAAATCCGGTAGGAATTGTTTATTATGTACCTATTTGCAGTGTTTTGCCCTACACTACTACATTCAGAGCGAGCTGTAATTCTAACCCGATCTATACGCTAGGTAGCTAGTAGCTCCAAGGTTTTCACGGTAAAGCAGGTCAAGACCTGCTTTACCGTGAAAACCTTGGGGCTACTAAATCTTGAGATCAAGAAGTAAATCCTAAGATTTACCAACTGAAGCTCTCGGCAATCGTAACTATTACTAGCTTCTCTCTGGTGTATATTGATAAATATTTCGACGCCTCGCTCCGTTAAGAGTTATCATTATTTATTTTTTGGATCTTTTATTATTGAAGTATTTTCTCGTAAAGTTCGCTATTTTACTAAGTTTACTCTGCTCGTGCTCTTTATTATATTTGACAAAGGAAGTTCTGCGACTTATGTATTTTGCTGAGAAAAAATTCGATCTCTATTTTTACTTAATAATGGCAACATGTAAAGCTCACATTGTTATATGCAATTATAGTTTAAAGGGATCATACAACGACTATTCAGGGACTTTTCAGTTGAGTAGCAGTGCAAGTGCAAAAATATATCGGAATACTGCCGCTTGCCTTGCACCTCCACACATCACACGTCCATAATTTTGTATCGCTCTAAAAGGATGACGTTGAAACTTTCGACGCACGTTGCCAATGCGATTGACACACTGTAGCAGTCACCGTGCCTCTTACGGCTCAAATTGTAGAGTGTCGATCACAGCGAAAATATCGGTCAAGGCAGTTTTGTACAATATATCACATACATACATGCATAGTGCATTATGAAGTAGTTAGTCTAAATTTTAACCCAAACCAAATAGTTTTTCCTTTCAATCAAATCCAAGATCACAGAACCACCACAAAACAGTCACAACAGCCTGCTCACACGCAATAGGTATAACTACTTTTTAAATCCCGGAGACTGAGTCTTGAGTTTATACCACAACATAAAACAGACGTAACTATAGCTATCAACTGAGGTTTCAATCCATTAGGAGGTTGCAGAATTAATAGGTATAAGAGTATATAGGAGTATAGAGTATAAACTCGGCACGTCGGCTTGCGGGGCGGGCTGCGGTCGGATCGTCTTACCGGCGGGTTAATGGTCGCATTATTTACTTATTATATACTTAGTATTACTTATTTAGTACACCACAAAATTGTACATACGTCGTTATCTACCCGAAGGTAAACATGTATGTATTACCGCAGACTCAATACCCTATTTATAGTTTGAAGTTACCTAATAAGAGTCAAGTCGTTCTAAGCCAGATGCAGTCTAACGGCCATTTTCAATATTTGAACTATAGATAGATCTGTAGATTTTAGATTCGTGTTTGACATATTTTATATGGAGCTTATGTCAAAAACTGTCAAAAACGAAACTAAAATCTACAGATCTATCTATATTTCGAATATTTAATTCCGTAGTTAGATTACCACTATCAGAGAACCACGTATGAGTCTAAATTTTATGACTCTTATAGGTATGCTGCTATCTTCTTAATGCTGATTACTTAATCTTCCTTTTGAAAATGTTCAAATATTGAGGTCCTTTGCTTCGCATTTTGCAGTGCCTACGAAACAAACCGAGTAGCTATCTATGTGAAATTGAACCATGCACAATCTCATAATTGAACCATGCACAATCTCCATAATCTGTATGACTGACTGACAGACAAGCTACAGCCAAAACTATTAGGCGCAGGAAGCTGAAATTTGGTATGTAGGTATGTTGCTTGAGGATCGTAAGGGTGCACTACGAGGGGATTTTATGAAAGTATTTTTCGTCAACACAAGTCTCGCCATGAGCGCTTCTAAATTTCCTTGAGTAGTGCTCATGGCGAGACTTGGCTTGGCGTTCGTAACAGATTGGCAAAGTTAAGTTGCACAGGTCACCACCTGGATGGGTGACCGTGTGTGGCATTTACATCTGAGCTCTGCAGTGCTTCTGAGGGTACGTTAAAGCTGTCGGTCCCGGTTCTTGTCTACGGATAAGGATCTTTAGGCCATGTCAGAGGCCTTCGGGCGACCTGAAAACTCCGACACCAGAGTAGGCCACACGCTCACACGAAAAACAAACATAAAAATATTCTTGCATTATTCACGTAGAAGCTCGAGCAACTAACCCTAAAGGTGAGTTGTCCACTAGAACTGGTCCTGAAACTTTCGACCACAGGGCGATTTCTCATCAAGGTCTAAGTAAAAAGCAGAGCTAATTAACAAGCGTGTTTCCATCGGCAGCGATACGATTTCGGTCGACACTTAGCGATTCTCATAATCGCTAAGTGTCGACCGTTAAAGGATGTGCCGTGGCTGATCGATCAAGCGGAACGGCCGGTAAACGCCGGACGGTGGACATAATTAACAATACATGGTGAATTGGCAGATTGTGTTTAATGATTTAATTATAAAGGTAGGGGCCCTCAACCGGTGGCGAATGTGAAGATGGGTTTGCTGTTTTATAGATCGCATGCTTGGTGGCATGCGAGTGTGCCTTGCTGTTGAATGAAAATGCTTGAAACATTTACTATGGTTTGATTGGTTTACTATGGTAGTAAAATATTAGTAGTATTACCTAGTAAAATAAATTTACAGGACTTGTATCGTTTGAGAATAACAGAGATATTTATACCTTTAAATAAGTCAATTAACGCAAGAAAGACCCGCTTAATAATATTGTATGATGTATACAAATCGTGAAAGTTTAAAATCGATCAAATTTACGGAACGCATAAATATCATTGAACTATTAGACATAATCCCAGCCTGACATTATACATAGCAGTTTCAGGTCTCCTTTTTCACCGGTACACGGTAGGTATAACAAATACTGTCACGCACAATTTGAAGTTTTAATAAATAACAGGGCAGTAGTTAGGCAATGGCCCAATGTGCGTCATTGCTGACTACGCATCGGATGACGCCGTGCGTCATTATGCAAACTGCACAATTGCAGATTTAGTAATAAGTTTACCTAATAGATTATTTATAATTGTAATTTAGTCTTGAAGAACATTTTAGTCATTAAACATTGTTTTAATTAAATAAATCTTTTTTAATAATGTTTCCGTTCGCCGTAACTTACCTGGCGCAGTCGGTAGGATCGCGACACTCAGCTTCGAATAGAACTCTTCGGCTAGAGTGAACGGTATCTATCGTTATCTTCGCGATCGCACATACGAATCTACGACGGCGAATACCCCGCGGGAAGTCCGGAGAATTGGAAGTCCTGCGTTCTACAAGGCCCGGCTGGAGATGCAGAGGATACTAGGGTGAGTGCTTGTTGTATTCCCAGTTTCCTATGCTATATTTCCTGTCGTTATTAGTTAAATGTTTTATGTGTGTTTGTTTGTAGGCTGAAATTGCAATAGACAAATTACTTAAGATATAGAAATAAAATAGATATATTTCACACTAAGTGCGTAATTGTATATGTGCTAATATCGCAATATATGATTCGTATTCGTTAATTAATTATTAAATAATAAAATATACATGTTCATTTACTCGCTACAATCGCGTTTAATATAACACTCGTTTTAACGTAACTTAAAGCTACGTACTAACTAGGAAGGTAAGCAGATAGGAAGCTAACTTAATAATTGGTATATTTCAATATAGTTTTGCGACAAAATACATTAATTCACAATGGCGATGGCCAGTATCGAATTAGCGACATTCAAGTTCGTATCGGAACTGTTGCCAAAGTACGATGGCAACCCTAAGACATTAAATTATTATATTAGAGAAGTAGAGAATGTTATGGCATTAATGGACACCGCAGTTAGGGAGCACCCCGCCCTTATTAGTTTGATAAAAAGTAAATTAAGCGGCTCTGCAATTAGTGCATTAGCCTCTGAAGGAACTATTGATAGTTGGCTTACAATTAAGACCGCGTTAACGCGTAGGTTAGGCGAACCGCGTAACGAAATTCAATTGATGCAGGAGTTAACGCGTTTACGCCGAAATAAAAATGAAGACGCTGAGTCGTTTGGAAAACGATTAAGAGATGTATTAGACACCTTTAATGTTGTAGGGAAGCATACGGATAAGGCGTATTATGAGAGTATGGTAATAGACCAATACGTTAATAACCTAGACTTCCATGTGTCCATTGGCGTGCGAATTGCGCAGCCCTCTACCCTTGAAGCAGCTATAGTAACTGCTAGGCAAGAAGAAGCGCGACTAGCATTTAATAGATTAAACAATAGTTTTAATTCTTTGTCTATACAAACCAAACCAAAAGAAATACCTAAACCCCACCAAAGTTCGTCTAACATTCCCCAAGTTAGTCAGTATACCCCATGCAATAATTGGCACCCAGACCCAAGACAGCAGAAGGGCCAGGGCATGCCCACATGGAAAAATACTTCAGGTAATCCAAGGCCTAGTGGCTCAGGTACTTTTAAGAACTCAGGCAACTTTAGGTCTCAGCCGAATGTACCCCGCCAACAGATAAACCCGCCGCAAAGGGTGTCCAACGTCACTATGAGGACCGTAGGTAAGCCTGAAAAGCCGCGCTTTGCTCCTGAAAAAATGTTTTACACAGAACACGATCAAGAGCAGTACTATACTAATAACTACAACTCTTGTTATAACGGTGAGTATTATAGTAATAATAACTTTGAACATCAGGAATACGAGTATATGTCAGACATGCCTGAAGAAGAACCAAGCCATCAGGATTTTCATCAGGACGAGGACCAGCTCAACCACAGCTGATAAATACTGTCGCCTTCAATCACCAAGGTAAAGATCACCTTCCTTACATAGAATTACCAGACTTTCAAGGCAAATTTTTATTGGATACCGGAGCTTCGCGTTGCATGATATCACCTGACGTAATTACTGGCAATTATGAACAGTTCGTAGTACATGAACCCTTCCAAGTTAAAACCGCGCACGCTGTTACTCGTCATGAATACGTCGCTATGTTGCCCCTACCGCCACAATTTAAATCAGACAAATATCATAAATTTTTATTATTCGATTTTGACCCCAAGTATAAAGGCCTTATTGGCATGGATTTACTAAAAGAATTAGGTTGTAGTATAGATTTGAAAAATAAGGTTTTACGAACGTTTAACACTGAAATACCTATTTACTTTGACTATCCTGTAAAATCAGTTAAGATTGAACCTCACTGCGAAAAAATTATAGTAATTAAGACGAACTATACGGACGGACAATACATATGTATGTGATGACTTTAATTGGACTAAAGGACTCACTTCACCCGCCGCTTTAGTAACTGTTAAAAATGGGACTTTTAACACATCTGTAATTAATTTCACCGATGTGCGGCAAACAGTTAGAAATAATCAAACATTGCCTCTAGAACCATTACCACAGTTAAAAAAACGTGATAAGAAATGTGACTTAAACGCACTCGACTCTCAGACTGACATTGACAAGGAATTACGCGAAAATTTAAAGAAAATTAGAACTCACCACATGAACGAAGAGGAAAAACGCGAAATTACCAAACTTTGTTTTCAGTATCGTGATATATTCTACTCAGAAAAAAAATCCCTTATCTTTTACCCACACAGTTAAACATGAATTGCGATTAACAGATAATAGCCCGATTTTTTTTAGAAGTTATAGACAAGCCCCCCAGCAACGTATAGAGATTCAAAAACAAATTGATAATTTACTACAACAAGGGATCATTAGGCAAAGTATTTCACCCTGGTCCTGCCCGGTACATATAGTTCCAAAAAAAGCCGGATGCCTCAGGCAAAGTTAAATGGAGACTTGTTATCGACTATAGACGACTGAATGACAGAATTATCGAAGACAAGTACCCTTTGCCAAATATTAATGACATTCTCGATAGGTTAGGGCGCGCGCAATATTTTACAACCCTAGATTTAGCTAGTGGATACCATCAACTGGAAATGCACCCTAACGATATAGAAAAAACTGCATTTACCACCGAAAGAGGCCATTATGAGTTCTTAAGAATGCCCTTCGGATTAAAGAACGCTCCGAGTACATTTCAGCGTCTTATGGACCATATACTTAGAGGGATAGATAACGTTTTTACGTATCTCGATGACGTCATCATAGTGGGAACGTCACTACAAAGCCATATCGAGAAACTTAAGCTAGTATTCGAGCGCTTTAAATTGTATAATCTTAAAATCCAATTAGATAAGTCGGAGTTTCTACAAAAACAGGTTAACTTTTTAGGACATGAATTAACTGACCAAGGACTACAACCCAACAAAGACAAGATCAAAGCAGTTCTAAATTTTCCTATTCCCCAAACACAAAAGGACATAAAGTCATTTCTAGGACTAGTAGGATACTACCGAAAGTTTATTAAAGACTTTGCTAAGTTGACAAAACCCTTAACATCATGCCTTAAAAAGAAAGCAAAAGTTGTACACACAGACGAGTTTATAGACGCAGTTAACAAATGCAAACAGATTTTGACTAATGCCCCAATCCTCCAATACCCAGACTTTGACAAACCATTTATCCTGACAACTGACGCATCAGACTTTGCTCTAGGCGCAGTTTTATCCCAAGGCAATGTTGGTTCAGATAAACCAATAGCCTTCGCATCTAGAACACTGTCAGAAACCGAGACTCGATACTCTACCATTGAAAAAGAGTTATTGGGTATAGTTTGGGCTATCAAATACTTTAGACCCTATTTGTACGGTCGTAAATTTACAATATATACAGACCATAGACCCCTTACATGGTTAATGTCATTAAAAGACCCCAACTCAAAATTAACCCGTTGGAAATTAAAGCTAGCAGAATACGACTATAAAGTAGTTTATAAAAAAGGCAAACAAAATACTAACGCTGATGCATTATCCAGAGTCAAAATTTTTCACAAGAGCATAGACTCATTAGCTGTCAATTTAGATGATAATGACGACGACAATATCATAAACAGAATATTTGACAATGCCCGTAGAGAGGCGGAGATGACAAGTAACCCAGTTGACAATAACGATATACCGAACGATAATGACACTGACATAGAAATAAGAAGTGTTAACCCCTCACAAACTGACAGAGAAACTGACTCAATGAGTGTTGTAACAGGTAATCCCAATCAATCAGTGTCTACTAACCATACACAGCCCGACAATGAAAATAACGGTATCCCTATCTTATCTGACGCAATTGACAGACAATTGAAACAATTTTACATCCGTTCTACCCCAGGTTCTGTGTACAGAGTAGAAAATAGATCTACTAACTCTAGAACTGTAATTAAAGACGTCTTTATCCCGGTTAATAATACTGAATCCGAAATAGTCGAGTTTTTGAAGGAACACACAATAGCAGACCGTATTTTTCACTGTTATTTCTACGATGAAAGTTTATATTTAGCATTTTCTAGAGTATATACTACAATATTTAACGATAGAGGACCTAAATTAATAAGATGCACAACCCGGGTTACACTCGTTGAAAATAAAACGGAACAGCAAGAACTTATAAAGCGATACCACGAAGGGAAATCATCGCATAGAGGAATTCAGGAGACTTATAAACAATTACACCGAAATTATCATTGGCCTAATATGTTACTGACTATTCAAAGATTTATTAACCAGTGTGATATTTGTTTGAAAGCCAAATACGAAAGGAACCCTTTGAAACCTCCATTAACATTAACAGAAACGCCTTCAAAACCCTTAGAACACTTGTTCATGGACCTTTATTCCACAGGAGGTGCAACATTTTTAACAATTATAGATAATTTTTCAAAATTTGCGCAAGCTGTACCGTTAAACGCAGTAGTGTACATATCGCAGAAGCTCTAATAGAAGTATTTTCTGTATTAGGATTACCTCTCAAGATAACTACAGACTCAGATACAAAATTCGACAACGACGTCATAAAAGAGATATGTGCTTCACACAATATTAATATCCATTTTACTACTCCATATAACCCAAACTCAAATTCACCTATTGAACGTTTCCACTCAACTATCGCTGAAATAATAAGAATTCAGAGAATGACAAATAAGGACGACCCTATACAATCGATAATGAAATACGCTCTTATCGCATATAACAATGCTATTCACTCCACCACCGGCTATACACCACGTGAGCTTTTGTTTGGTCATACAGCATCCCGAAATCCGTTAGAACTATACTATCCTAGGGATTTTACCAAGATTATGTCCTTAACCACCGTAGGAACGCAGAAGCAGTCCAAGAATGCATAGCAGCACACGTATCCAAAAATAAAGAGCAGGTAATAGAAAAGCGGAACCAGGCAGCCGAGGCAATAATGTTTAAGGTATGTGAAACAGTCTATAAACAGGTTGCCAAGACAACAAGGAGTGATAAGACTAAACCAGTTTTCAAAGGTCCGTATAAAATCATCCACCTTCATCCTAATAACGTTGCTGAAATAATAGGAAGTCACCCTAATTCCAAATCTATTCGAGTCCATTTCAAACTTTTACGAAGGCAACATCTTGTTCCAGGACCTTCGTCACAGGAGCCTTCGTGCTCCACGCAGCCGCCAACTTGACCCTTAATCCCGTAGATAACTCTAACGGTATTCTTTTAACCAAACAAGGTCAAATTTTAAAACAGGTTGACACTTTTAGTTTGGCTTGTGTTTATAACGTATCATATCTGCATGAGACAACTTTGAAGCTTATGGCACTATACTCCAGTACTAAAGCTGCTGAAAATAACGATGACGTACATGTAGCATATAAAGACCAAATAGAAAGTAGTTTAAATTTAATAGGTAAGAAAATTACATTTATTGCACCGCACCATAGATTTAAACGTGGATTTATTAACGGACTAGGCTCGATTGTTAAAACAATTACAGGTAATTTAGATTATGAAGATGCGATCAAATTTGAAAATGAAATATCTAGCTTACGCAATTCAGTTAATAGAATCAATACATCCCAAAAGCAGTCATTATTTATAGCAAAACATGCAGTTGAAGAGTTCACTAAACAGATCAAGCTTTTAGACGAGAATCAGAGAAAGTTAAGCCTTATGTTAAGAAATGCCACTCTTAGTAATAGCTTAGTAATAAATAGATTGCACTTTTTAGATTTATACATACAAATAGATTTTAGTTTGCAGTTACTCTTAGATAAATTAGTTATTTTAGAAGACGCTATGACGTTTGCTCAATTAGATGTAATGCATCCAAGTATAATATCACCACATAGCCTTATTAACGAAATGTTAGCCATACAAAAATCAAATCAACTCAGGCCTGTTGACAGTATAAGTATAAATAATATTCATAGTATAGAGAAGTCTATTAGTGTAAAAGCTTATAGTACAGACCACACTCTAACATTTATACTAGATATCCCATCCATTGATTCAAACCTTTATGACCTTATCCATCTTTATTCTATACCCGACAAACAAAATCTCACTATAATTCCTAAATCCAAATACCTTGCCCTGGGAACCAATGAGTATTCATACTTAGAGGAAGACTGCAAAAAGATCACTCAAGATACCCAATTATGTACCTCACTGAACACCTTACCCATAGACAAATCAGAAGACTGCATTATATCCCTAATCAAACACCAAAGCGCAAATTGTACACGAGAATGGATGGACCTCAAACAAGGAAAGATCCAGAAACTGCAGGCAAACAAATGGCTGATCATTCTGAAAGAAGAACAAATCTTAAGAACTCATTGCGGCAGTAAATCCGAGTACAAAAGGATAGCAGGAATACATATCGCCAGCATGACAAGTGATTGCCAAATGGACATACTCAACCGTACATTAAAAACAAATATCAAAACCATTGAAGCAGATGACATCATACCACTCCCCAGCAAAATCATAATTCCGAAAGAAAAGATTCACTATAACTTGCAACTGGAAGATATATCGCTAGACAGCATCCACGAGCTGATGGAACTTGCCGAAAAATTGCAAGAACCTATCATTGACTGGCAAACTATGATGGCTACTCCAAGTTGGTCAACATTAGGACTTTACTGCATCCTGGTAGCAGTCACAGTATGGAAGCTATGGCAATGGAGACAGCGTCGACCGAAAGCAGAAGAACCCTGCACAAAGGAAGTTCGCACCGAGGACGCTGCGGGAAGCTGCGGGACGCGCTTCCATCTTGAGGAGGGAGGAGTTAGGCAATGGCCCAATGTGCGTCATTGCTGACTACGCATCGGATGACGCCGTGCGTCATTATGCAAACTGCACAATTGCAGATTTAGTAATAAGTTTACCTAATAGATTATTTATGATTGTAATTTAGTCTTGTAGAACATTTTAGTCATTAAACATTGTTTTAATTAAATAAATCTTTTTTTAATAATATTTCCGTTCGCCGTAACTTAACTCAGTACATGAATTAATTAATTAGAGCGCTCGCCACGCCGTTTAGTACATCCATAAGTGTTGTTTAATCGAAATCCACGCGGGTCAAAACTTCGTGCGATCCACAAATATACGGTCTGGGTGTTTTTGTCATTCAATAAGGGTTACTAAAACAAGTTTTGTAAAGTTCCATGTGTTCATTCTTCACGTACAATGTGGCAAATGTCTTGAAATAAATTAAATGGTCGTGATGTACGACGTCAACAGGCTCAATTAATAGAGCATGTCAGGACATTTACTTCTTGACATCTTCATAAACAAAACAAAAACAATTAACTCAACACAATGTTAAATAACGTTCATTTGTAAGCTAGTCGTACCATGCTGTTAAATAAGCTTAGTAACAAAAGCAGTATATTTAGGGTCGGTACATATCTGACGGAAAATGCGTCGCGTATTATCGGTCTCGTACCGCCAAAACAGACAAATCTATTATTTAAAAATAAATCGCTGAATATATTCCTTGAAGTACAAGTTCCCACGGAGAGAAAAAAAAGGATCGACTGTTAGGCGGTACGAAGTTCGCCGGGACCGCTAGTATATAATAAAACATTCAACCTTTCACACCTAATCGATGATGCGTTAGTGCATTGAGCGTACAGCGTGTGTGCCTTTTCCGTCAACGCATTGTCGGTCGTCGTCTTGCGCCACGCACCATGTATATTTTGACTGACGAGTTGGGCGTTTTAAAATTCAATATCACACAACGCAACCGCACTATAGATGCTGAACGCAGAAACTGGCTAAACGCGTAAAATGGCAGGTCTAATTTGACGGAATAGACGCGACCGATGATATGCTCGACGCGTTTTCCGTTAGATATGTACCGACCCTAAATATAGGTACACTGCTTTTGTTTAGAGTCTTGCAGAAAGCTTATTAAAATTTTCATTAGAGGAGAGATAATACTGTGCACATGCAAATCCCTCAAAAATATGACTTTAGCATATACTTAAGTCTAAGATTTCGCATGACACTCTCGAAACATGAGAGAATGAATTCATTCATTCTTCAGCCCTTGCCGCTTAGACAGGCAGCTCTTAGGTTAAGTCTACCTTTATTGTTAATTAATACTTCTTCATGCCGCATCTCTCTATACACGCGTTTTAATCTTATTTACTACTTACAATTTATTATAAATGCAAAAGTTAGCATCGATGGATGGATGTATGTATGGGTGATCGCACTCGGGTGACGCTGCGGGCGAAGTCTAATGATAAATAATGCAAAATTTAACACTGACATTGAATTTCTTGTTCTAAGACCTTCTCAGCAATTCAATGAAAAAAACATTATTTGACGCGTGTTTTTTTCTCGCGCGTTTTTTTCTCCTTTTGGTCCTAAGTTTTTTCGACAGAGAGAAAGAAATTATATATCAAGACTGTCAAAGTAAGAGCTGAAATGCCATATTCTGCTAAAATCTGAAATCAATTTCAAAGGCGGCAATAAAAAGAGAGTCAGAGAAAAATCTCAATATGAGTTTTGCTATACAAACAAGCATAATGGCAACTTATTCGACTTATCTTGATTTTGCTAGGAGACTAAATCGTTAGCTTGTCCAGTTTGACGGAAAACGTTGGATCGAATAGTCGGTATTAAAAGCTAGTTGACCGGAATGTACCAAACACTTGATTATGCAAGAACGTAAACGAACAAGACCGGAATTCTTTGAATAATTTCTACACTGGTCCACACAGCGTCCACTCTACGATCGTTCAAGAATCCTTATATGACGTGTGTATACGACTACGTCATACTGTCTATGCACGACCCAAATTTCATGAACCAGTTGACGGGGTATTTTCAAAACAATATTTACAACAATATAAACTGTTCCACGCGAAAAAGCTCCTGTTGTTCGGCAGCTTTCAGATTAAATATTGGATGAAGTTTTGACAGTTTTATGAGAAACTAAAATGTGCGGGCGTAACAAATATCCTGAACTATAACTCCGGCCACACATGATGAACATATTTTTTAACAAACTATCATACCGGATATATCGGTTTAACATGTATTACGCGTAGTTCATATGTGATATCTAAAGAGTAGAATTTCCTCTTGCCGATATTGCCGTCAAATAGGCCCCTTCATGAATCGTCTTCCATTTACTCGTCACGACGACGCTAAAAAAGCATTAACCTACAGCCAAAGAGGAAATAAAATACGGAATGAATTAGGGTGAATTGGTAGAATGACATGAGAGAATCTGTACGTCTGACAATCCTCTATAATGTTCATAACGTCGTATTGAATGTACGAGCAGTAACATAAAGGGGTAATATAGGTATGGTTATTTCATAAAATACAAAACTTATAAAACTTAAAACTGTAAATCACAGGACTGCAAATCCGTAACGTGTATTTCATTTCAAGTACAGTATGAACAAAATTGAGAACTGTTACGTTAAACTCCACAACTTGGCACCTGCTGGAATATACGTGAAAATGTTCAAAAGATACTTCGTCCAAAGTAATAAAATTAGTGGAATACGCTTTAGAAAAGGCTAACTTATTCAGAACTGTGTCCTACTTAATGTATCCTATTCTCTTGTGGCCGACTGCACAATTTTCATTGGGTACCAAAAAGTCAAGTTCTTTGCAATATCAATAAAAATGTTCAACAAAAGAACTGATTCCCGTCTGTTCGATTCGTCCGTCGTCACGTAAAGGACATAAAAAGAGAGACAAGATGAGGAACAAAACTAAGAACATTTTCTTTGTTATCATTGAGTGCTTCATTCGCCTTTTTATGGCTATTTTAAGCTAAAGGTTAACAGATAATTATACATAGATTTTATATTTATACATTTCCAATAATGAATATGTTATATGTAATTTGATATAGTTTATCATAATAATGTTGTATATAATTTCGTATTATCACGCGTAGTCAAAACATACATACATAGACTCACGCCTGTTTCCCCGAAGGGGTAGGCATAGGCATATTAAACGCCCACTTTTCGCCAGTGTTAGTCAAAACATAAGTGTATTATTTATATCAACCCATTCATCTATCCCTCTACGGTGCACAGGCTCAACTTACAAACATGCAGGTTTACTTACAGTGTTTTTCTCCATCTTTTAACAAACGATCATTAATAATTTCATAGCACTAAACTTCGAAAAGTTAGTCCTGACGCCTTCTTTGTATTTCGGTTGCCCCGTGGGCCATCGACGTCAATAGCATAGCACACCAATGTTTTATATTTTGGAACGTTTTATTTTGTCTTCATATCTTTCTAAATAGTCGATACAAAATATGTATGTTCGCTTTTTAGACAGCGTGTCTAACTATCCAAGTCTGTCCAGTGAAAACATTATTTTTTTTATTTATTTATAGTCTCACACCTGTATCCCCGAAGGGGTAGGCAGAGGTGAAAAATTTTACACCCACATTTCGCTATGAATTTTTAGGTCCCACGTAATAGGGGGCGAGCCTATTGCCGTTACCGGGCACATCACGAGACTCCGGGCTGCTACTGAGTATTCGGTAAAACCCAGTAACACTTTTGCCCGACCCGGGAATCAAACCCGGGACCTCCGATCAGCAGTCGCATACGCTATCCACTGGACCACGGAGGCAGTCTAAAAACCTTCAATAAGTCTATTAAAAACAATATATTATTTATATTCCAATGAAAACATACGTAGGTACATCACATCTTTTGGATAGTTTAACGATTTTTTATAAGGACATGAAGTATGACGTCAATCTTCAGACCGAATGAATGAAATGAAGCCAACCAAATAGGAAACCCAACAAAGTATTGTTACGAGCTGGGGTTCGGTGATAAATGAAATGCAGTATGCCACTAAACTGTACTTTATTTATTACAACACAATTTATACACACTTAATTACACACTTATTAAAACACTATTCACACCACTAAACACTTCCGACTCACTTAATCTTCGCACTCCTTCGCTTCTTGATCACTGTGATTATTCAACGGTAAATGTCCTGTCTCGCGCGTTCACGCGGTATTTACACCGGCCGCGGCCGGAAGACATAACTAGTCTGTTCGAGACGCTTCAGGAAAGTTCTGGTACCTAACGTGCGAGCGTTCTAGAGTTCACGCATTGTTCTAGTATCAACAGGCAACGCCATCAATTAGAGCATAGATGAAACACTGATATATCCGTTCTCTTCTAGTTCTCTCATTCACCGATAGATGGCGTTATTTTCAAATATCGCCATTCGCAACAGTATTTTTGTTGAAAAGAAAATATCTAAAATGGCAAACGTATAACAAATAATATTTGTATACTTTTCTTTACAATAATATTTAGTGTACAACTTGTTCATGTTTCATATATTTCTCGTCCCTTTTACATTACTGACACGTTCAAACTACTCTAATGCCATTACAAAAAGGTTTCTAGTTTCTATCTCCGAGTAAAGAATATTTTCTTAGAAAATTTAATAACAAATACAGTTGAAACTATTCCGCAAAACATTTTTACACTGAAATCTACCTCAAACTCAGAAATCCCCTTACGAAATAAAAGCACGACAGTTATTTATCATTTGTGTACTCAAAACGAACAGCTACCAGCAGTTTAGGATGATGGAGGAAATACACACGTTCATAATAAATTAAAAAAGAGGCGGGTATCATAATAAACATGAAGTGCCAAGTGCCGTGAAATTATGTGAAAGTTTCGATGGACGAAGTTAAAATATACGTTCGAGATGATTCACGCTTAAACTTGAGAATTTGTTTAGATGTTTATAATATCAGATTGGTAATACATGTATTTAGATGTAGGTGCTACCGTTAATTAAAAAGCAGCAGACGAAAGCAGATGTATAAGTGAAAAGGTTGGAAGTGGCTGAGTGGTGATATGTGATTAGCGAAATGGTAACAAGTTATTTGCAAAGCGCCAGAACGTAATTAGCGAAGCAATGCGATAGCACTAGTGCTGCAGCTAATGCGAAAGCATTATTATGGGAGCAAATCAATCAAACGGTAATAAGTGAATCGCATGATCCTGTGAAACGTGCTTATAACTACCATTGGTGTTGATGTATTTACGATTTGCGTTTCATAAATTTATGCAGATGCAACATTATTAAGCTACTTTGTCTTAGTTATTTGGTACTTTGAATTTTCTTTTTATTTCCTAGGTCATAACTTTATACGTGTTACGTATGTTTTTAGATTGAATAAAATAAGATCAGTACAAAAAAATCTCAAATCATACATGCACAATCTCTTACACAATATTTCTACTCTATCAGATATCGAAACGCTTCACGACCTTTTTGGTTTTATATCATCTGTCATATTGGGAGCTTCAGTACGTCTCGCGTCGCTACCCAAATACTCCTAGCCACAGAGTACATTGCTCCTAGCTGAAACTTTAAAGTAGGAAGAATTTAAAAATCGTCTCCATACGATTTGGGCGCAGTGCACGTAGCTTCAAACAAAAGAATTTCCATTGCCCGAGTGGATTGAGCGAACCATATTGCATGGAAATGGAGCCAGAGACAAAAGCTCACAAACTTATATTAGAATATATGGCATCCATATTACATGGACTAATGGTTTTAAGCGTCTTACTTTTGTCTTACGTGTGGTGACGGATTAAGAATACGGAATGTCACCACCCCATATCATCCCATGGGTGTCGTAAGAGCCGACAGAGGGAGCATATTATGCGGAGAACAGCACTGTAAGAGAAGGAAAACTTGATACAAAACGTGGTATAGTAGGCCAATTCCTCCTTTCAAAGGAAAGGCCTAGTCCAGCAGTGGACTTTTAAAGGCTGATGATGATGACTTTTGTTCTTTCAAATATCTTGTTCCGACATTAACGAAATTTAATTATTACTTTTTGCAGAACAGAAAATACATTTGTAGATTTTCAGACTTAATACTGGAGTTACGTAATTTCAACCGTAATTGAGGTCTTGTTTTTTGAGCTAATATTCAGCCAAATCCGGTTAGACTAGAAAGCGGACCCCAGACTGAAACTGGGATAACGCTAAGAGAAAGAAGAATTGAGGTCTTGTTTTTACGGTACACGAAGTGTTTTAACATATTTTTTAAGCAATAGCGGGGCATTTCTAGAGGGAAGACCAGCAGACTAAATAGGCACTGACCTGCCTTGTTAAAGTTAAATGCATCGATAGTGATCGCTGTAATCACCTGTTAAACTGTAAAACTAAAGCAAAAGCTGCATGTCTACGAGTATATCCTACACTACTACGGGCCTAACCCTAAGCATAGTGAGAACAGACCTGCACAAATATCTCTACTTCAATAACACAAAAATCGTGAAATTGTTCGAATTCTATTTCGGGGCAAATATCAGTACTCGCATTTCTCAACAATTCATAACATCGCTTTTCATCGAATATTGGACAGACGATCTTACCACTCAGTCTTATTTTTACTGAATCAAATATATCGGGATGCAATAAAAAGGCTACCTGTAGGCTTACCTTGTCAAGGGTAATGAATAAAGAATCAGTCGTTTATAAGTTTATGACGGATATACGGGTAGAAATTATTCAGGCCTTGTGTTACATGAGATGTGATAAGTACATTTATTTCGTTGGGACTTCACCCGCATAAACTCTCTGCCGAGTTATAGTCTGCAGTAGCTTTACGTTCATTTTACAAGAAATGTATACGTATGTATCTATAGTTGAGCGATAAAGACTACTCGTATTATAGCTATAAATACAAAGGATGTTTTGGTTTGAGGAAATCAGTCAGATCAGATTGTCAGATGTTAGTAATTAGATAATTTTGATTTTCGTTCTTCGATTGATTATAATTATTAACTGATACAAATAGTTAAATAATTAACACTTTAACTTTGTACAGAGTTGATCATGAGGTGCTTCAGCCGATTTTGGCTTTGGAGTCTTTTTTTTTTTTTTTTTTGGTATCGGGTTGGAAAATCCTCATGGAGTCCCTCCGCCCCGGGGGGGAAGGACGAAGGGGACTGTCAGACTCTTACTGACTAAAAACCAACCCGTGCTCCTCATGTACCCATGTGTCGGAGGGTAGGGTTTCACCAAAGCATTCCTCGCTACCCCCCGACGGGTATTGGCCTACCAGATGGTCAGGCGGGCCCCGAACGAAACCCCCTTGGCGGCGGATGAAGGTGTTGGGCTCCGCCGCCAAAACACCCAGCGGCCGCAGAGGATAGGGAGGACGGCAACGCAACACCGCATCTCCTCTTCCTCTGCGGCCCCACCGCGACGCAACGATGGTGCGCCCCCATTTGGTCGCGGGAGATAGGGCGCGGGGCAACGCAACACCCACACGTCTCTCCTCCCGCGACCGCACCCGACTGCGAGGGATAGACAGAACTGTCCCCCGCACCCGCACTATGGGACGCATCCTACGCAGGCCTCTACCAAGCCCACGTGGAGCGTCCCCTCTCTGGATCCCGCTTAGCTTCACCGTGGGTGGCTTCTAACCCACGGTTACTGAGCCCCCCCACCACGACAAGGTGGAGATCCCACGGGGGGGTGGCTTTGGAGTCTGCTTTATCTCGATTACTTGTTGTCATGTGGTTTACGTTAACTACGTAAACCAGATGACAACAATCAACGCATTAAGCATTTTAATTTTTATTTCAGAAAATCCGAGAATATGGGCTCACACTTTTCATAGTTATAGCGAAATTAAAATGAAAATCAGTATTATATATTTAAGGTTGCTCATTTTGTTAGTTTCAAAAATAAAAAAAATGATAGCTTGACTTGCGTTTTTTCTGAATTGAAGTACCTATAACAGCCTACTTCAGTCTACGTTATAGATATAATGTCCAACCTAATATACATATAACTCCAGTCCAGTCACGTCACACACGTAAAATCTAAATAGAGCATTCACGTGGCATCAGCCCCTCACGGTGCCTTAGCACTCACGGCTTTAGCAAGACGCATAAAACACTAAATCATCCGGCTAAACAAGACATATTTGCTATTCCATCCGGTGTCTTCCACTCATGGCTACTGCATTCGCTACTTACGAGTACGTTCCTAGTGGTACTTGCTAGAGAGCAAATATAAACCAAGCAAACAATTACTGTCGTTAAGCCTGGTCAGGCTGCAATTCGCCGCTCCGAACAACAGTAACGGGAAGTTTCACGTCGCTTTTATTTTTATTCCTTTTACGAGTATTATATCCTTAAGAGTTCACCAAAGGTGTGACAGTAACAGTTTACGTCTCTTTTAGCAGGAGAGCTTATTGCTGGCTATCGGTCACAGTTCTATTACCAAGAATTCTCATTCACAAACTGAATAATACGCGACTGTCAAACCCAAGACCACGATAGCCATTTATCATACGTCGGACTAAGTAGATCGCTTTTATTCAACTTGGGCGCAAGACACACGGCTGGCGTATAGTTTGGCGAGACTTGTTATAAGCATAGGTTACATAGTGTGTATATCACAAACACACGGGACTGCAGAACAAGTCCGTACTAACAGAACCACCATACGGGCCATACGACGTGGACATACGCCCGCTTGCTAGCTTCAGTTTCCTTTATAATTTATTTTGAAATAATATAGTAATATCAAAACGCCCGCGCCAAGCGCCATATCTGTGTCTCGCGCCTTATTTTACACTGGCAGAAGTTTCTGACAGACTTGTATCGGTACATTTTAGGATTGTCCCGACATTTCAGGTATTCGCAGGTCGGCTATCAAGTGAAAATAAGCAAACTGAATTTGTGGCAGTTACAGTTCCAATATAACTGGTTGGTCGGCGAAAGTGTCACAAGCCAGACCTACTTTAAAATCACTCTGCTCCTCGTTAACACTTATTTTGGAGCACTCGTATTTCAATGAATATTTATAATCGCTCAAAACGAACTTCACTTTGCTCAGGGGATCGTTTCCCAGACATTTCATTTCGACATTAAGTAGCTGATAGCGTGCAAACGCTTTTACGTCCCGTTTTAATTGGACGTGAAATATGGTTTGGAAATCTACATATCATACAAAAAAAGTATTATATCGGCTTAAGCTATGTAATGAGTTTTAAATTTTGAATGAGAAAATGGGCGTTAAAGAAGAAAATATCACTATAGTAAAACAAGCGACATGATAGAATTATTTGAACATCACTTGACAGCCTTGACAGCACAACTTGTACGAAAGTTTTGGCACGAAAATTATAGTTTAACTTCGCTGTATTTTTCTATCGCATACAGTATACTTATTTGATTATCATAAATCATTTGCCGTGAAACATTATTCCCCTAAAAATATGACCTAATTTACAAAGTAGATTTTTAAATTAAATTAATCTTTGCTCATATTTTCGACGCTATTTTGCTTGCGCACCAATGACTTTTCGAAGTTAAGTGCTTATTAAATTGTTAACTGTACTTATCCGTGAAGGAAAACATCGTCTGGAAACCTGCATGTCTGAGAGTTCTTCATAATGTTCTAGAAAGACATGTGAAGTCTGCCGACCCGCATTTGGTCAGTGTGGTGGACTATGGCCTTACCCTTCTCATAGTGAGAAGAGGCCCTTGCCCAGCAGTGGCTGGGCAAGGGCCACTCATCATCATCAGCTCTTTATACTGTCCCACTGGACAGTATAAAGAGCTGATGATGATGAGTATTTCATACATATCATTCAGATCCATCCTAAGGCAAGAGTGCTGCCAAAGCTGTATCGCTTAAATCATACCTTTCTGTGTAAATCTGATATGAACAAAGCGAAAAATTTGTTGAAAAATATCAGAATTAGGTACCCGACTACGGTGTTTGGAAGCACGGACTGCTATTGTTTCGTTTTTGACGAATGTCATAACAAATATCATTTTTCCTGTACTCTTTAAATACTCTCAGTATTGAATTAGCTGAATGTAATGTAAAGAGACTTCATTGTTGTGAGCTTATCCTTAGAGCTTTGAGACTCTGAGTTATACCTAGTTAGACTACTCTTGAACAATGACCAGAATTTACTTATTATGTAGTAAAACTATTGTCAAAATATTAGAAAAGCATGAAAATATTAATCATTCAAATCTTCATTAAATGATTTTTTTTAATTTAAAGAGAGTTAGTTTTACTTACATTTTCGTAAAGTATGTTCAACTAACTTGGGAAATAATAAATATAAATTTATATTCTAGTTTGCAAAATTTGGCGTGAAGAATCGCCATTTATAATGCCAAATGGTCAACTTACATAGTGATATATGGTTGACAGCACAGTATGACTAAGACATATATTATATAGAAAGGCGTGGCTGAATTTAAATAGTATTATTTTTATCACCAACGTAAAATTATAAAATAATACCCAATACCCAAAAACCTATTATAGAATAAAAACATAAGTTGATCAGCGTGTTTAAGTTTTCGATACTACATGATAAAAAAAATTATTGACAAGAGTCGCTATGAAACTAAATTTGAAATTCGGGCAAAGAAATAAAGTGTCTCTGGCTTAACAGTTTTAAGCATACTTTGTATGACACACTTTGAAACGAACTCAACTTTTAAATCTCTTCAAAGATAGCTTTTGAATTAACAACACGACAAAAATAGTTTTCAATCTCCTTTTGTATTCCTTTCCGTTAATGCTGCTGTCCGCTATCTTCAAATAGCTTTTCTTGTAAAGAAATACAAAATCCAACTGTACGAGGATCTGCACGAAGGGGCGGTTAATCACAACAAGCTCACGATCTTCACAGATGGGTCTAAGACGGATACAGGTACGGGTTCAGGAGTGTTCTCCGAGGACCTAAACATCAACATCGCAGCACCGCTGGGAGCCTACAAAATGGTCTACCAGGCCTAATGTTTTGGCATAATCCTAGCTGCCACAGCAATCATGGCACCTGAGGTAAGGGTACGATCCATTAGGATCCTCTCAGATAGTAAGGCTGTCCTCTCAGCCCTCAAAAACCATACTATCACCTCGGCACTCTCGCTTGAATGCCACCAGAAACTAACAGAGGTAGGTAAACATAATAAATTAACACTGCAATGGATCAAGGGCCACAGTGGCTCAAGAGGGAATGACGCAGCCGACGTACTTGCCAGAAGAGGGGCCACTTTAAAGGTGTTGGGACCCAGCCCATTATTCTCCTCCCTTCTGGTTTTTATCGCAACCTGGTAAGAAACCCCCATAGGACCCAACACAACCAGTCCTGGATTGGTATTGAAACATGTAGGCAGGCCAAGGAGGCTTTTCCCGCAGTAGACAATAAGATAGCCAAACAAATCCTCCGGCTGTCCAAACAACAACTGCGGACAGTCACGGCCGCCTACACAGGACACGGATTCTTTAATAAACACCTATTTACTATGGGTATCAACGACAGCCCGCTGTGCAGGGCCTGTATGGCAGCAGACGAGACGGCAGCCCACCCGCTCCTCGACTGCCCTGAGGTCGCACAGTACAGGCAGCAGTACCTGTCCAGATACAGGACCCTGAGGGAAGCAGTGGGCCACATCAAGAGTCTGCTGGCCTTCCTCGAAGAGCTGGGGTGGCTCGAATGACGACACCATTCACACCCGCACGCAAAATACACGCCAAGACGTGGAGTTGCGGAAACAGCCCGTGCCATCAAGTATCAAGTAGCTTTTCTCGTTGAAAAGAGTTTTTAAATAACTTCATCCACTATGTTACTTCAAAAAAAAACACACTCAAAGTCCATTGTCCAAAAATATAGTAGGTAAGCCCGGTTAATAAAAACGACATCGCAAAAGGGAGCTATTGAAAGTAAGTTTTTTTATATAAAAGAGTTAGAATGTTGAAACATTAAAGCCCCAAATATTCACTAGAAAAATATTTTTTTCATAGGCAACAAAAACAAGTTGGGTGCCTATTTTATGGTGAATATTTTATGTGTTTTATAACCAACGGCATCAAATATGCGCAGGTAAACATATGAATACTAGAAAGCGATCTGTGAAAAATATAAATAAAATCGAGTAGGCCCAGACAGAGTGAAATTATTCATTTTTATCCCACACTTGAGCTTTGACAATAAACTGCATTTTATCCTGTAGTAGATATTTATTTATTCTGTGTGTAGATAGAAACTGCTAAGTTTGCATTAATAGCACCCGCATCTAATCTCAGGAACTACTGGTCCGATTTCAAAAATTGTTTCTGTGATAGATAGTCTATTTATCGAGGAAGGCTATAGGCTATATAACATCACGCTATGAGCGACGGGAGCTGAGCAGTAGCCTTAAATAACGTGGGTGTAACCGCGGGCATCGTCTAGTTGCGAATAAAGTTACTGCCATGATCACGAGCGGCATTTAATTTTATTCTAGGTTAAGATGTTTAAATCTGAAATAATTTTTCGTGGATGACTGTGTATGCACTTGGCATGTTGAAATCTTTAAAACAGTTGAAACTTATTACTTATATAATATTTATAATATATAAGTAATAAGTTTATATATAAGTAATATACCAGTAGTTCCTGAGATTAGCGCGTTCAACCAAACAAACATACATACATACATACATACATAGACTCACGCCTGTTTCCCCGAAGGGGTAGGCAGAGGCATATTAAACGCCCACTTTTCGCCAGTGTTTTGATCCCACGTAATAGGTGGCGAGCCTATTGCTGCTTATTGGGACATTTTGTTTGCCAGAGATATATACCAAACAAACAAACAAACAATTTCTTCAGCTTTATATATTAGTATAAGATTTGCAGAGGCATGATTTTCGACGTAGGTACTGATCGAAAGATTTTCAAGTAGAACATATCAACAGATGATTACTGCCAGTGTAAAATAATATTCATGCAGGCAGTCCTGATGATCTTGCACAATAGTCCATCTCTACTAAGTAGTTTAATTTTATTTAATTCTGCTTAATACGCCCTTTTTGTCGTTGCTGACAAAATAATATTAATATACCGAGACAATTCAGACGTGGTTGTTCGATCCTAAACTAGGACAACAGTCTAATAATCCATACAGTCGTTTGACGAACGCGTCTTGACAGGTCAATCGTGCGTTTTGGGGGCTTGCGGGTGCTTGGTTTTTTTTGGTTACTTAATTATTTACTTATAATTATAAATATTAATTAAGATGGTGCATACGACGTGTGCTGTGAGACATTGCAAATGTTCATGCTGCTGAAGGTGTAAATAAATAATAAAATTTAAAAATGCAGCGATTCATCAATTTTCGCATTACGAAATAGAAATTTTTATTATTTATAATTATTTATATTATTTTTAAATGTATAAACGTTTTATGTAATGTGAACGTATCTACTTATCTATCTTCTAACTTTTTACAATATGTTTTCTCTGGCTAAATCACAAAATAAATTAGTAATTAGTGTACGTAAACAAAATGGCAGACGTGAGAAAATATGCGTTGTAAGATAATGTTCGATTCAAGTGTGATTGTATGAATGTGATTTATGAATCTTGGTAACGGCGCGTCCTAGCTCTAAAAAATAACCTTAATTGGGCCCTCTTAAGAACCCCACACATGGGCTCTTTAAGTTCATAGCCCGGTCACCGATCTATAAAATGACCGCGAGGTCTATTGCTTTACCTTAACGTAGTTTGCACGAAAATAAATCTGCAAAAAATTGATATTGATAACATATAAGCTCGGCAAACTAATGCCATGGTCACCCATCCATTAAACGACTATGCTGTCAATCGCTTTATTTTAACTTGATTTGTACAATATAACGCCCTAGTAAATCTGAAAAATTCTTCATATCATTAGCTGTCTCCTACGACACCTTCGCGATTAAATAGGTGGTGATACTTTGTATTTATGTTGTATATTGTTTTATTACAATTATTTATCGTTAATTATTGTAATATAATAAATTATTTACATTATAATTATGTACTATTCATGAAACATAGCTTTCGTAATCTTTTTATAACATAAATAGACGGTGTTGGAATAAATATTCTTTCAATGTGGCAGCCCGAGCCTCCTTATCCTTGTCTAGACGTTGTTGGCTTTTTCTACGAGATCAAAGCGTCAAACTACTGTTAGTCTTTATACTGTGCTAGGACCAGTCGGTATTCACTTTCTGTTGCAGTTTTCCCTGCGTTATCATTTTAAACTACTCCGTTCTGAAGTATCACGGAGTGGTATTTAATAGATTTCCTCAAAGACGATATCAAAGACAAACACATTTCCTTGTATAAGACTGACAGTTTAAAAAACGGTTCAATTATTCTAATTAGCAAACAAAGGTACTCAATGTTCTTACATTAACTACTTTTACCTATTGAGCTGTCTCAACTCTATCTTAACTTTTCATAAATGTTGACATAATCATCGAAAATCCAATAATCGTATACAAAGAGATCGGTTTAAATAAAACATGAGCCGATATTAGGTAGGTTTTATATTACTTTCGCTGTTAACATCGTTAGATTTCTATCAAGCCCTCAGTTTGTTGTCATGCCACTACGTAAATAAGCCATAAACCTCTCCATCGAAGATCGGCCGTGAGGCTGTGAACTAGATCGTATATACTACCGGTTGAATGCGGCATTACTTACTTGACAGGTTTTCCAGCCTCTCCTGTATATTGCAAGTCACCAATACGAGAGTGTGATGCGAGTTTAGAACGTAGTACAATTAGATTATCGGAAGTGAATGGGCCTGTGCTTACAAAAAATATTTTATTTTTATGGCTATTTGTAATATACTTACAACTTTTATTTTACCTTTTTATTGTCATTTATTTATTTATAGTTTGATTGGACTTTATACAAGGTTATATAGCGGGTCTTACTCGCGATAAATCTTATATTTAAGGCATAAATACCTCGGTTTTTTGCCAACGTTTCGGCTGACTTGCTTCAGCCGTGGTCGCGGCGGGATTTATGCCTTAAATATAAGATTTATCGCGAGTAAGACCCGCTATATAACCTTGTATAATGTATACTAATCGCGAAAGTTTAAAATCGTTTATTGATTGGACTTTACGGGTGATTGAAGCGGCATCATTACCTTTTATGTATATGATCCTAACAACACTTTGCGTGATCCACAAATATTTGTTTCGAGTCCGAGTGATATTTGTGTCCGGTAGGTATTTACATGGTACTAAAAATATATTGAAGGAGATTCAAATAGACACCACAAAGGATTGGTTGTACGTAAAAGCCAATTAAATCTTAGATCCCATAGCAATGAAGAATGAATATATTCATTTGACTCATACATATTTTAGTATTACAGGTGGTAGAGCCAAGGCTCTACTACCTATAAATAGAGTATATACTTTATTTACAGGTAGTAGAGCCTTGCTGATTTCAGCATGAATGGGCCGACTCCACCGGGGAAGTACTACCCTCTCACAGAAAATCGACGTACAGTAGCAGTACTTAAACTGTTGCGTATCGTTCCGTGAGTGAGAGTGCCGGAGGCCTTATCCCCTATTCCTTCTCCCTCATCGTATCCTTTTTCCCAACCCCAAGAGGCAGCAACGCACTTGTGAGTCCTGTGGTGTTGCTTGTGTCTATGGGCGGCGGTAATTAATAACAATATATTTATACAAATCTTAGGTTACTGCCTCACTAACAGACAACGCCCAGCCGTAACTACAGATCGTAAGAAGCTGTGCAAGTATTTTCCTTGGGGAGTGTAAGGGCGCACAAAGAGTGGATTTGGAAATCCTGCCTGCCTGCAGTATAGGGGTGAGAATCTGTATTAAACTTTTAAAAAGCTAGAACCTTACCATCTCTTTCAACTCTAAAAACATCAAATAGGTACACGATATAGATTTATTAAATTTATACTAAAGTTACGTAAGATTTGTGTCCGCGTTATAATCACCTTGAACTTCTGCACCTACCTACGTAAACTTTATTTAAAAATCAACCGGTGCCGATGGTCAACAGACATGCCGTTAAGGTTAAATATAGAGTTCATTCGTATTTGTTATAATGTCATTGTGATATTTTTATATGATCATAGGCATATCATTATATTATTAATGTGAAAATATCACTATCACGGTTAAATCACTAAACTATTTCAAGAAATGAATGTAAATATATTATACTTACTAGTGGTCTCAACTCGACGGCCTCCGTGGATAGCGTAGGCGACTGCTGATCGGAGGTCCTGGGTTCGATTCCCGGTCAAGCAAAAGTGTTACTGGGTTTTTGCGAATTCTCAGTAGCAGCACGGAGTCTGGTGTTGTGTCCGCTAACGGCAATAGGCTCGCCCCTATTACGTGGGACCTAAAATTCATGGCGAAATGTGGGTGTAATATAGGTAAAAATAATAATAAATGTAATGGTAAAAATAAATGTGGTGTAATGTAGGTATACCTCTGCCTACCCCTTCGGGGATACAGGTCTATAAAAAAACTTACTAGTGGACAAGCTACACTATATGATCCACAGAATTTAGCGTAAAGTCTAGTTATGACCTTTGATTAAATAATTAAATAAAAGGGTTAATAATGCATACAGGGTTTATTCCTAATGTAGACGTTGTACTTCTAAAAAAGGTACCTAAAATAATTAAGCAAAATCTTGAACACTAAACAATTCCTAATAGTATCTCTTCAATTAATCACAAACAAAACTAAGTGCAGTCAGAGCCTTAGCCTCATCTAAGAATTATTTTAGTGGCTTTAACCAATTTAAATGTGGAGATCCCAAAAATATTTATAGCAAAAATATGAAACGGAAAATACAATACCACAGGTGCAAAAAACTCATCGTAATTTTGTATCCGTCTATAATATTACTGAACGCATCACCAATTTCAACTCAAGCGGACTGAGAAATTTAATTATCATTAAAATATATTTAATTATAGTAAACAAATATTAAATATAGCCACAGAGGCGTATAGACCAATAAAATTTATATATAAAGACTCATTTCTCGTACTCACAATTATCATTTTTGGATAGCACAAAGTTTCGCCTGATGAAGGCATCGAACCCACAGTATCTGTCGCAGTGCTAAGCGCCAAGCTGCCCACCTAAATTACTATGCCATCTGTGCAGTCAAATTAATTTATTTTGAAGTACTATTAAATGCACCTGTTCTTACAATTCTGGGTGACAAGTTTACAATATGGCAGTTCGCCAAATGCTTTTAGCGTTTTACCTTGTGAGACGCAGTATCATTTTGTCTTACTTGATAATAACTATATAGAAAGCAAAAGCTGCAAATAAACATGTTTTATCTTTAAAAACGTCATCAAGCAGGCATCACTACATAGTATAAAACAAAGTCGGTCTTCTGTCTGTCTGCCCCTATGTATGCTTACATCTTTAAAACTACGCAACGGATTTTAATGCGGTTTTTTAGCCGACTACGGCGAAGCCAAAAAGGAAGGGTAATGTTTTTGGCAGTCTATGTATGTATGTATATATGTTTGTATGTTGCACCGTAGCGCCGAAACTACTGATACCGATTTTTATAAATTGGGTGTCAAAGGATTCGTAATAATGGTCCGGGTGACATAGGCTATATATTTTTTTTTCTAAATTTCCTATTACGGAATGAATACCTCAGGTTCTAACCTCAAAAAAAAAAATAAAGTGAGATAATCATTACGTGTTTGGTATCAAAAAAAAGGTATTGGTGAGTACATTATAAATATGGACATATATTATACTATTTTACTCAAAATATAAGTTTAGAACGCGGTGGTACTTGCAATTCGTACGGTTCTGACGCTTTGAGTTACCTATTATTCTTTCTTTCTTCCTTTAAATGTGATAATGTAAATACTCCAGTATTCCTACCAGGATACGAAAAAGAATTAAATAAAAAATAAGTCTTAAAACTATAACGTGACTACGTAAAAAGGGGGTCTAAAAGGGACTTAACACATAAATATTTTCGATCACATATTTTTCACTTTTCGAATCTATATTCAGGCGGTGACCACATGTCTTCTACACAGTCATTAGCTTCACAGTGTACAATTAAGTTGCCACATAATTTATTGCCAAAATTCATTTGTAGATTAATTAATGCACCATATGACGTAACAATAAACATTAACATTCGTACTATTAGTGTAGAACGTATAAGTGTATGTTGCATTAGTCCGCCCACAGTCACACATGAATTAATAGTATGAATTAATATTTGTGTGCATGAACATGGATGTTTGTCTTAGTCTGGGTGTTTCTATGTATCATATGTATGTATTTACAAAAAAAGTATATTATGTAGGTATGTTTATTTTTCTTTCTATTCTTTTGTAAAAAAAGGAATGACGTTCATAAGTGTTGCTATTGTAACCTACATGAATAAATGAGTTTGAATTTGAATTTATCATTACAAGCTTTGCTTAGTTTAGGACTAGATAGTCATGTGTGTATGTGGTAGAATATTATTATTATTATATTATACCTCGTCCAATGCTGCAGAGCTTGCTCGCCTGCTAGTTGTGGGAGAGTGGGAATCGGGCCTCTAGCTTGAGGTACTGCCGGGATTTGCGGCGGTGTGGGTGCGGCTGTGCAGGCGCTGCTACCTCTTCAGTGGAGACCCTTATACGAAAAGCTAGTAGAGGATTAGAGTGAAAAAGCTAGTTTAGGAGTCGAAACGTTAGCTTTTATATAGTTACTAGACGTCGCCAGTGGCTTCGCCCGCGTCAATTATACATTTAAACCTTCCTCTTGAATCATTCTATCGATTAAAAAAACCGCATGTAAATCCGTTGCGTAGTTTTTAAGATTTAAGCATACATAGGGACAGACAGACCGAAGACACACATAGTTTTATACTATGTTGTGATGTTACGTAGGTATGTGTAATTTTCTTGCGTATAGATATAATATTATATGACTGAATTTTAAACATGCATTCAAATGTGTATGATAGACATTTCAACCTCACATCAATTTAATTACCAAGGTGTCACATTTATCAGTTTTTATCATTAATATTTTTTTCTGAAATTATCTATCATCTCAATCCAGTTGTTTATTGAGATTAAAGTGTATTTGATTTGAAATATTTTTAAGAAAATTTGTTGTTTAAAAGAAAACTGCAAGGTATCCAAAGTTTGCGTCATCAGTAAGTCGCATTGCGGTCGATGACCATATCGGTCAACGTAAAAGCTTTCCATGAACTCTTACGATATGTAATAATTCAACACCACAATCACAGCTAGCACTCTAAAGCTTGCTTGATATAACTTCTAACAGCACATATTGTTCAAATCGTCGAAAAAACAGTCATTAGTCTTCGGTCGGTAATAGGTTCCCGCTCAACTGGACCGGCTGGTAACGTTTCAAAACAACGTATGCAATAATGTTTATACACATAATACAAATGACCTGACGAATTATTTAGAAATTTAGAAGCTCGTCGTAAAAAAGGGTTTTGGTGCTCTGATCAGCGCTACGATTCTTTGATGTCGATGCGAGGCGTTGGTCCGTACACAGATTAATAACAATAATAACACAACATACAATATAAATCTCTGAATGCATTTTAAACTCAAATAAAATGTCTTAACTAAATTAAATGTGGCCGGTAATCGATAAGCATTGCTTTGAGAACGGGGAACTGATTTTGTTCCTCGTTTTTGAACTCATATCTCAACGATATTAGATTACTTTTCTCAGCGGTGGTGAGATAAGATCTGTGCATCGTTGAGTAACATCTGCTGTGATTTGTAACCAAATTGAGGCTCTATTAGGCCTTGGTTTCGAATTATGTAAACAAAATACAACATCAATACATTTAGTCTACTAATAGTCGTTGAATTTGAGTCGGCTCGCAACTTTTTGTGGTGACTGTCGCTTATCGAGGCAGATCTAAATTAGGTGAGTTATTGGGTCACTGAACTTAAACGGCAATGTTGGTTTTTTTAATTCCACGCATTATTTTTTAGTTAAAGCATGTCATACACGGGACAGGTTATATTAGACATCGTGTCACTTAGAAATCGATGTAATAAAAACACTTCAATAGTATGTACTATCCTATACGTGTACTATGCTACTACGAGTACTATCGTTTATGCGAAGAGGAAGGATGGAAGGATTGTCTGTTAAATTTTGATGAAACTTTGCCGTAATAAAGCGAGCTAATGCATAAATTTTGTCACAAAAACCATTTTCTGATAGTATATTGAACGACATTAAAAGTTTCTGTCAAATGAATTCATTGTTCTCAATCACATGGATTTGATTAATCAATGATTTGAAAACTCCAGTGGTTAAGCTATTAATTAGTGTTAGGGGTTGCGAGGATGATAATGGTCGTAAATTAGTTCACGCCCAATGTGCTACTGGAGAGAACCCATTTCTCAAACGTGTAATTCAGTGCCGAACGGGCACATGAAACAGGCAGTAATTGTATATGATTAAAATATTTATTTTACTATTATGTCCTGGTACGACTCATACACATGATCATTTAATTACAAACTTTAACCAGGGGGCCAATTCTGCTATTTTTATATGACATTGATATCATATTTTGAATGGATTTAAAAGCGGTATTCTGATAACCTTATGTCATTATCGTATAATTTAAAATAAACAGTTCGTCGTTGACACAAACGATCTCGTTACAAATTCATTCAAATATCATATAATTTAGAAGAATACGCTTTTTGTGACGTAAGTATGACACTGACATGATATTGCGACTATATTTATTTAGCGGAATTGGGCCCCAGATACTTGTATAATTATTTGTCATAGAACAAATAATCGTGTTCCTCACTTAAGGATTTGTCTTGGGTAGCAATATAACCTGCGACCTTCGGCTCATCAATAACTATGGTCAACGGGCTTGATTATAAATTGATATCGCAGATGCTTCAAGTTATTTGTAACAAAGCAAATAATAAGTGTATGCGTATTCTATCCAACACTACAATCTATGGGGGAAAAGCTGGAAAATTTAAGAGTAACCATCTCACCACCACGCTCACCCAGATTGTAGCAGATTCAATCCCAAAACGGTATTAAAGAATAGCGGTCTTCAAATATTTGTCGTTCAAGAACTTATACAGATTTTATCAAAACCATATTGCCCAAACTTACTAACGAGCAACAAAGCTACAAAAGGCTTTTATTTGAACATTCATAGAAACTACAACCAGTAAATACGATATGGTGTGTTAGTAAACACGTGAATATACCCTATGAATATAATATATATATTTGTACTGTTTCCCACGTCATTAGTCGGCCTCTCACTGAACTCCTTCACAAGCGCAACGTGTAATTTAGTTTCATTGTGAGAGGGCAAATAGAAGGCGACTAACTTAAGGCTGAAACAATTAAACACATCGATATTATATGTACTAATCTAACGATTAAACATGTTTATGACGACTGCACATTATATTAACATTAACATGTGATTTAATTTTAAATAATAGAGTCAGAGGGCTTATGTAGGACATGATAATAATGTCGATTTTATGTTTAAGGATTTGAAATCGTCGGATATAATTTCAGCTTCCTTTTTTTACCACCTCACTGCTAAACTTATTGATCAGTAGCAAACCAGCGATGCTTAGTTAGGTTAATCGATTTTAAACTTTCGCGATTTGTATACATCTTACAATATTATTTAGCGGGTCTTAGTCGCGATAATTGACTTATTTAAAGGCATAAATACCTCTGTTATTCTCCTACGTTTCTACCGGCTTGCAACGGTTGTTGTCGAGGAGGGACTCTACTACTAGTCATGTAAGTCAAGAAGTTCCATCTTTAACGTGTAAGGAATTTCATTCTAATAAGGTGATCCTTTGCCTATTTCTTCGTGATATCTGATGAATACAATGAGTACATACAGTGTCGAAAGAAACAATTACATAATTCAAGTTTTCCTGACAGAGACACATATTAATTTTTTTTTTTTTTTAAGGAAACTCAACAGCCTTTAGACAAATACATTAGAAGTTGCCTTACACTAACTCTAAGCCAATTACAGACATTTCAATAGGAGGTAGAAAGTTGTGTTTTTAATGCTACATTATAATAACAAAGCTAATTTAAGGAAACTCAACAGCCTTTAGACAAATACATTAGAAGTTGCCTTACACTAACTCTAAGCCAATTACAGACATTTCAATAGGAGGTAGAAAGTTGTGTTTTTAATGCTACATTATAATAACAAAGCTAATTTAAACACATATACATACACCAATCACGCTGCTTTAACTGGCGAAACAGTGGTATGGGTACATTATAATTACAAATCTAATTCAAAACATATACATACACCAATCACGCTGCTTCACCTGGCGATACATTGGTATGGGTTCATTATAATTATATAGCTAATTCAAACACAATATACATACACCAATCACGCTGCTACACCCGGCGAAACAGCGGTATGGGTACATATAAAAAGGAAAGAAAATTAACAGAAACTGGCGTTACGCTACGCAACGTAACGTTATCAGTGACAGGAATCTGTCACTGCTAACGTTACACTACGCAGCAACAGTAATATGAACGTTACATAGTAACAGCAGCATAGTAGCATAGTAACAGGAATCAGTAACAGGAACCTGCGGTGAGTTCAAGAACAATTCTACTTTTAATGCTACAATTATGATTGCAAAGCTAATTCAGACACATATACATACACCAATCACGCTGCTTCACCAGGTGAAACAGAGGTATGGGTATATTATAATTACAATTACAAGGCTAATTTAAACATATATATACATACACCAATCACGCTGCTACACCCGGCGAAACAGCGGTATGGGTACAAATAAAAAGGAAATAAATAGGAAAGAAAATGAGCAAAACTGGCGTTACGTTACGTAACGTAACGTTATCAGTGACAAGAATCTGTCACTGACAACACCACGCCACGCAGCAACAGTAACAGGAACGGTACGTAGTAACAGTAACATAGTAACAGGAATCTGTAACAGGAACCTGCGGTGAGTTCAAAAACAATTCTACTTTTAATGCTACATTATAATTACAAAGCTAATTCAAACACATATATATTCACCAATCACGCTGCTTCACCTGGCGAAACAGTGGTATGGGTTCATTATAATTACAAAGCTAATTCGAACACATATACATACACCAATCACGCTGCTTCACCCGGCGAAACAGCGGTATGGGTACATATAAAAAGGGAAAAAAAATAACAATACTGGCGTTACGTTACGTAACGTAACGTTATCAGTGACAGACAACGCCACGCCACGCAGCAACAGTAACAGGAACGTTACGTGGTAACAGTAACATAGTAACAGGAATCTGCGGTGAGTTCAAGGACAATTCTACTTTTAAAACTGTTTTTAGATAGAAGGAATATATCGATATCACTGAATTTATTGTTGTAAGTTCGAAGTTATCGCGGTACAATTGAATTGCTGCCATAATTAGTGCGATGATGAGGTACCGAAACGAACGGTAGATAAGAGCTGAGGACTATCAAATCCACCACGCAATACATCATACAAAAAGCACATATCTAGCATGACGCGTCTGTCAACAAGTGGCAAAATTCGATAATGCCTGCAGTCGTCTATGTAACCGTTATGGCGCTTACGTGATTTGAAGTTAAGACGCTTTATGAAATGCTTTTGAATGCGTCCAATTTGTTAAATATAGACATTATACTGAGGGGACCAGACCTGGCTGCCGTACTCTAAGGTGCGAAGGGATATAATAGGCGAAGAAAACAGTTTTCAATGAACTAGTTTTTTTAAACGGTGCACATGTGCGTATGACAAATCCTAAATTACGCATTGCCTTTTGTGTTATGGCTTCAATATGTTGTGCGAGTAGCATCTTTGAGTCCAGCTTAACTCCCAGATCGCACACAGACTGTGCTCTTTCAATCAGGCAGTTTCCGATTCGGTTTACGCGAAATACACAGTTAACAAACAATAACAGTCAATTTCACATACACTGATTTTAAGATTTTTAGGAATAGTTAAATACGTCCACCTCTCACAATAGCAAGTTACGACTATGATTCTAAGGAATCTCATTTAACGAGAGCTTATCTGGCATAGTAAACTATTTCAATAACAGGAGGCTAACCTGCTAAAGTAAATATACTACATAATATACTACATACCAGCTATATGTCAAAACTTTATAATTGACTTACAGATATTATACTGATTGTAAACACGACATGTTTTAACTGTAAGTTTTCTATGTATAAATAAATACTTTTTTGTAAATTCATCGTTTCAGAAATATTAGTTTATTCACTAGTTCAAAAAAAAACTTACGCCATATATTTATCTGGATTTCTATTTGCCATCAAATCTAATTCTGCATAAATCATGTTCATTTCAAATCAGAAGTTCAGTTGATTAACTGTCTAAAAACAGACTTTGAAATACATACGACTCGTACTAGCTCACTATCTCCCGGAAGTAATTAAACTGGCAATCTTATAGTAGTACCTATCCAAAGTCTGGCGGCAGTCACTTATTGGAAAAGCTAATATTCTGTCAACTCTACTACTACTCTACGACTAGAAAATGGACGTCGGGCGCCAAAGACCTCGCTACGTCTTCGGACCAAGATAATAATTTATGATATTGTCAAAGCCTCGTGCAAATATTACGTTGAAATTGAATTATTTATTATTATTTGCCTTGACAACGTAAATAGATTTAAGTTAATGCTTTGAAACTTTATTTTTGATGTATCTTCGAATTGTTATGAAGCAGGTCTCAATGCCAAATTAATTACTTGTATTTACTTTAAAGCTTTATATTCATTTATTTTCAGCTAGTTTTTCTTAGAATGGTGTAGAGATGGAAAGTCTGTCTATTCTGAAATTAAGCTGAAATATCTGGCGAAAATACATCCAGTCGAACTAACTGGATAACTGATTAAAACCCTGTTATACCAACCCAGGATCTGACCTTATCTTCCATATACATACATAAAAAATTTAATGAAATTTTGTATGACTTATCTTACAAATTTATTTAACCGGGACTTATGAGAACAGGCAATTTTCATCAACTTTGCATTTTAACACCTGATAAAAAGATACGTAAAAAAACATCAAGTAAAGTGATTTTAAACCTAAAGTCGACTGTATAACTTACGCAAAATCACATTAATTCACCCGAGGACACGCAAAGACTGAGGTTGTCCTCTACTACGAGCCACACATTCCTCTTTGGTTTTATTCACTCTCATCGCATTCTTTATGCATACCCGTGGGTTTATTCCAGAAAAAATCTTTCACTTGGTTGAAAATACAGTCGCAAACAATAACGTGAGATACATACACATTCTCGGCAGTTTTAAATGAGCATAATATGAGAGAAACAATGGAGGCTTTTTATTTTATAGGTGGGAAAGGGAGACTTCATTTAATTATGAATATAGATATTGATCTAAGTCAATTTTATTTACCTAAATTTGCTTTAAGAAAATAACGGTCTTAAATAATGGATATAATATGAATTATGTAGGTATAATGAGTATCTTCAAATATCCTGGCATTTTGTTCCGGGTACTCACCGTCTTTATTCTTATGCTTAGGCACTTCCCTATCATTTAGTTTCGCAAGAATAGCGGATTTAAATCTTTGTAGAAAACACTTATATCTAAATCTAGGATATTCATAAAGGCATTAGGTCACTATTTATTTTGAACAAGTGTTCAACGATAGCAAATTTTATTTTATTTGATGTTGCAGAGATTATTTAACCGCAAAATTCTTACAAACAAACGATTTCTCAGAAAAACCGCGTGGTATGTTAGGCAGCAGTGATCTCATGATCGTGGTTACGTTTAAGTGCCGGAACTCTCAAATACTCTTACGAGTTTTACACCGTAAGAAGCTATTGGGAAAGTGAATGGTTTTTTGTGATGTGCATAATACCAGTACCATACTATCTACTGTGACAAATGTATAAACAGGTACAACCATGGTACAACAGCAAAGACCACTAAGACAATTTTTGACACATCTGAAATCCCGGTGAAAGTTAACTTGTCTTGGCACACGCAACGAATCAAATCTAAAGTAAATTGCAAGAATTATAAAATAGAGCTATACCTACTATGAAACTAAAGCGTACTCTACTATAAGAAACACTAGATATATTTAATTCATTAATATTATCTTCCTACTTGGGCCAGATAGTGTCTTTCGAAAACAGGCAAGATCGAGAAATCGATCGTCGAATCGAGAATGCCTGGAAAGCCTACTGGTCCATGAAAGAGTTCATGAAGGGCAACCTTCCAATAGCACTAAAACGCAAACTTGTCGATATGTGCATTCTGCCTATCCTAACCTACGGTGCTCAGACCTGGTCCTTGACCGAACTTCAAAAGTCCAGCCTCAAGGTTTGTCAAAGAGCAATGGAGCGAAGTATCCTGGGATATAAGAGGGTTGATCGAGTGCAAAATGCCGTTCTGCGATCACTGACGGGTGTTGCTGATGTGGGACGGAAGACTGCCAACCTAAAGTGGGATTGGGCGGGCCACGTGATCCGGATGCATCCTAGCCGATGGGCGAAAATCGTCACGCAATGGGTGCCGCAAGACGGGCGGCGGAAAAGAGGCAGACCCCGAAAACGATGGCGTGACGATCTAGACAATTTTGACAGAGATTGGCCCAATTTGGCAGAAGATAGGGACGCTTGGATGAGTGTAAGGGAGACCTTTGCCCAGCAGTGGGACAATATAGGTTAAAAAAAAAAAAAAAAAAAAAATATATTATCTTCAATGCGAAACGCAAAGCTCATTACAGAATGTGCAACAAGCGAAAGTATTAATAACTACAGAATCTGTCAAAAACATGTCAAACACATATCGCTACGAAACTACCTTGACATTCTCGACGCGCGCTTTTAAATGTAATTTATTCTATCAAAAGCTTGTTAAAAATCCATCTACTGTTTGCGTTAGTACCCAGCTCCAATGTGATCAAATTTGCAATATTATTTTACATAATCTTACCGAGGAGTAGTATAATATTAAGAATATAAAATGACACTAGCCCATTTCTTTCAATGGATGTCTTAAGAGGCGATTAAGGAAAATAGACGAATTTATTTGTGAAGAGACTGAAATCCTTTTGTTTAACCCAATACCAATCCATCCGGATGACATCACTATAAAATTGGCCAAATCCTCCTATTAACTCACAGTGCTACTGTGAAGCAAATTAGAAGACGCTTAAATGCAGCTGTGGACTGCGGAAGGCTGTAAAGGTATCTTAGGAAGAACAGTAGGTAACAGATAACAGTTGATATTCTGTCATATCTGGTTAGACCAGTAAGCGGACCCCGAGCTCCAACGCGTAAGTCTTGGATGCAAACGGGATAACGCTAGGACAATGATGAGTAGGTAACAGATAGTAACATGCCAACTATATATGTAATAGACGGCCAATTATAGGTCACCGCGCTTAGCTATTGTATACGCTAAATGCGCCAATGCGTGAATATTGAAAATTGTGTGTTACTTAGGTTCAGCTAGATAATAAATGTGAAATATGTACCCGTTCACTAGTGTAATCTACAGAATATCAGCGAGCTTAGTTATACAATTATTGATAATGTATGTCTTTTAAAAAGATATTGACTTCCTTCTAGTTAGTAGTCAACATCAGCTGAAATAGTTTAAATATATTAAAATAATAAACAAATTTAGAAAAAAAATTTGGTAATCAGGGATTCGAATGTGGCATCACACAAATTCAAAATATCTTCGTATACTGTAACACACTTTTTGCCATTTGAATATTTGAACCTACCAATTATACGACAAAATTGTTATACACTTATCACTCAAACTATTACACCATCAGTGGCGTCTAACTACTGCACTGGTACAAAAGAAGCGACCCTTCACTCAAAGTAAACAAGAAATTTGAAGGTCAACAGGTAACATGATACAACCGAAAACAAGCACAGTTTATAAAAGTAAACACTTACATAACTTTCCATAAAGTGTGACAAAGCGATGGTGAAAAGTCTACATAAACTTTTTTGTCGGTATGTCGTTAAACTGCTCATAAATGATAGAACAGAGATCGATATTAACTTATTTTTATTATTTAAGAGAATGAATGGTTAAGCTTAGATACCAATAATTGGGATACAGTAGGTGATACGGTTTACCAGATATAAAGGGCAATACCGCAGAGACATTGTATTATAAAAAACTCAGATGGAACTTGCGTCAATCCATTCCGAACGTGAAAAGGTTACTCACAATAAATTCCACTGATGGGCTGCCGAGGCGCTATGTTTTGCGTCGCTATCAAAATTCTTGCGCACATTCTCGACATTTGGAAGTACGCTTATCAGATCATTACTTATGTAAGCTACGTAACACAAAGCTCTTGTCCTTATACCAAGGCCGTGTGTCGTTGTCGTGTAAAACATGCTAATACGAATGAATGTTTCAAAATTTCGCTAACATTATGCCTGACTACAATATCTTTGCGTTCATGTCGTATTCATTCGTGTATATAAGCTCTTTCATTTTGACGAAGATTTAGACAGCGATGTAAATTATGTAATGCTCATAATACTTTTACTTGACTCAGGAGCAGCGATAGCCTACAGCAAAACAAACCACTGCCATGCAGAGGGTCTTATATTCAAAGCTACGGCGCGCACTGACTTAAAGTTAAGTAAGTATAGCTTGCTTTACGGGCATAGGAACAGCACGAGGAAACCTGCACGCCTGAGAGTTCAAAATATTCTAAAAGACAAGCGAAGTCTCTCTGACAATCATTCATATTGAGACTCAGCTATGTATATCACATAGCTGAGTCTGAATTCAAAACCTTATTTTTCATACAATTGTCTTTTTAAGACAAGGGTCGTAGAAGTATTGTTGATGCCCTTTGACTTTGATGTTCAAGACTCTGTCACCACTTGACCCAAGAATCGAAACCAGCACTTCAAGATCTGCCACTAACTTATGCAGAAGTATTGAATTACATATTTTTCAGTCATTATGAATGATTAATTCTTTCATTTCACTCATATTTCGAAGTAAATAAAATATTAAAGTCAGCTTTACGAGTACGTTAACTTATTTGTAATTCATTAATTTTAGTCATCACTTTACATACAAATATATTTTTATTTGTATTTGAAAAGACTTTGTATAATTTTTTGTTTTACAATACGTTAAAGCTAGTAAAACACAAGCTAGTACTACATTAAAAATAGGTTTTTAATTATCAAGGTTTCGAAATTAGCAACTTCTGGACTTGACTTTCATATTAACATAAATGTCAGCTCAAAATTAAATACATGATCGTCTCAAAAAGGCGTACCATTAAGAGCGGCAATATGAGAAACATACATTTTACGACTATAAGACATTTTACAAAAGAGATGTTTTGGCAAAAGGCAATGCGTTCGATATCTAAGACCTGGTTTTCTCTAGAAAACTAGCTTGCCATGGCGCGTAGCTCGAAGACTCCCCGCGCTTTTGAAGTTACACCGCGAGTCAAGAATCGTCATAGGTACGGCGCGCGGCCGTCTGCAAACCAAGCACCGTGAGAACTCAGCGGAACGTCTTAAAATTCTCAACATAAAACACAAGTTGTTTAGAGTGCGAGTTTACGTGAAAAAGCGTCGCAGTGTATTGTAACTTGTTCGTAACAAACGATTAAGTAAATGTCGTGCCTGTCATTTATGTTTCGTAAATCCCCTTGCGACGCGGGGATTATTTAATAACGTAGGAGTGTATATTATTATGTTATACGAATAAAACATAAGATGGAAACAAATATTGGTAAAAATCCGAAATTACGCTGTCTTTTCATAAGGTTAGGGTTTTGTAAAACTTAAAAAAGGAAACGGAGTCGACACTGTTACAGGACATCTAGAAATTGTATAGAAAAGACTGAAGATGAGAAATAGGACTTTATTTCACGTTTATTTCCTCGTTATTTTACCAACATTGAAAGAGAGAAATGCATGTTATATGAGGTTCTTACCTATGTACTTATCTTAAACACGTCGAAGGGGTGCTATTTCTATCTACAGAGTCCCAAGAGACGTAACAAACCCAACCTTTGGTTACGCAACGAGATGATAAATCTAGAGTTGTGCTGTGAAACAGAAATAACTTTATTTGCAACTCTATACATACAAATACATTAAAATGAAATAGAAAATAATAAGAAATAAATTTGAATAAAGAAAATGGAATCCAAAATACACACGAAAAGCAATACACGATAATAAGAAATACACTAATGCCGTCCCGAAACAAAGTCAAATATCATATGTATTAGAATGAACGTAGATCGACAGTTTACCACAACTTTACTGTACATACAAATTTATGAAATATCATGCCGTTAATTTTTTTCGTAAGTCGATCCACAGACTTTAATAGGTTACTCGATGCCCATTGGTGTTCAATACGAACTTGTTTACAACTAGGTGTACTTGACAAGTTTTGTCAGAACCCAAAGAACATTCAGATACTTGAGAACGTGTGGTATAGGGTCTATTGTCCGCGAAGGTCGAGTGGCACTCCGTCAATCAACGAACAGAACTCTTATTATATACTTATTGTACACAATACTTTTGCACCATACTGACGAAATTACAAAGACATCGGTGATTCAAGACATTGGACAAGTTTAAAAACATCCTTTTATCCCTTCTAATAAAATAAATGATAATACTATACCTATACGTTGAGTGTGTTAATGTAAAACAGCTGAACAGAATTTGATGGAGCAGCATGCTAAATAAAAAAATATTATACTTTGGAAAAGAACACCACCTACTTTTTATTGCAAATTTAAAACCTGTACTAAAATTACGGTATATAGAGATATGTATTTTTTATATTTGGTTTTATGTTTTATCCACACACAAAGACCCGAGCAACAGCTAGTTTTTCATCTTGAAGAGGATGCCCGTTTCCTCCAGATCCCTTCGAAGTTTCGGGAAATCCCTTCTTAGTGCACCCTAATGTATGTATGTATGTAGATGCCAAATTTCACCTTCTTGCAACTAGTAATAATTAAGCACTAAAAAATAATATTCTTCTATAGGAGCAACGAAAATCAAGAGATATGAGAAGTAGCCGTTTAATAATATATGTGTATCGTTTCTTCCTATTAATTTATAGTTTATGTTGTCAAAAACCTTTTATAAAAGTAGAACGACACCGATGATAGAATTATTTATTTGTCAATCATAGGTAATGTGGTCTCAAAAATAGGTAAGTCTTATTGCTCAATAGTCTTTTCCATCGGGCTTTGTATAATATTACCTAGTCCTTTGACGTCTGTCAAAGGACATACAAATATTATAAACTCAAATTCACATTTTGAAAATGTCAATCAGGCTCTACTTTGTACAGAGACTAATAACTATGTTAGTTAGTAAATCAAATACATTTTCAACCTTGTGTTTTAATGAGAGGTTTTATGGCTGAGCTCGGTGGTTCCTCCGTTCAATTTCAGAGCGCCTCGATTAGAGAATAGCTGCGGTGCACAAACAAATAACTTAGAGTTGTGCTGCGGTGAGGTGGCTTTCCAACGGCTGCTCAATTATACTTTGTGCTTTACTTGCCTTTGCATTGGCAGCTCTCAATCATTTCGCAAGGTAAGGGCGATGCATACTTTCGGTAATTATTTAGCCATTCCGTGACCGACGTCGGAACAAATAGATTAGGTATGCCAGGATAATAATATAATAAATATCTTCAACATCAGAGCTTGTACTATGGATAGATACAGTTAACACATTTGCTTATACGCTTAAATACGTACATAGACACAGAACATGTGATCGTGCTCATTACGCAAAGATGTTTTTGGGTGGGATCTGAACCCACTATCTTCGGCTTACCAGTCGGTATTTCTATCTACTACAGTTACTAGACCATTGGGCAAGTCTGATATTAATTATACTTTGGCTAGAGGTCCAACTTATTTCATTAATTTTATTTTAAATAAATATTTGTATGATAAAATATTTTGATATCTAAGTTATATTTCGCGGAAGTATTTATACTTTCTGATCTAGCACGTGTGGCCATGAGCCCATAACCTTTGAACAATAAAACATGCATGTGAAAATCGCATGTGCACTTTGCTGTAAAGTTATTTCTTAGAAGCAAACTTAAGAAAATTGCCAATATAAATATTGTATTGAATTCTAGTAAAATATGTTAATTATCGTAAGCTACAAGTACTGGTAGAGTAATTAATAAATCAATATGTGCAAAAAATACTAACGTAGAGCGGTAGTTTAATACAAAGCCCGATGGAAAAGCAAATACACGACCAAGTGGAAATACAGATGAGTCCTTAAATAAATCGAGTAGGTTATTCAAATGCGTTCGAATCTCATACAAGACATCAAATTATTATTTTCAGTTTTAACCGACTTCTTTAATGTTCCTTGTTTAAATGAGTGTTAAACCCCATAGAATAGTAATCAAAACTAGTGTGAAAGTGCATTTAAAGTAAAAAAAATATAAAAAGTCAGTTGGGTTTTCCATTGATCGGCACAATTTCCCGTAGCACAAGACGTTTTCTATTACTACAGTACGCTCTCTTAGAAAACGCTTTAAATATGTACCAGTATTACTATTATTATCTAGCTACATACGTGTTCTCCTCTAATAAACAGTAATAAGTAATAATGTGGTCATTAATTTGTTGCAGGAACGGTCCAGAGCAGGAAAACCACCGGTGTATGAAGTAAGTGTTCTTGAAACTTTAAAAGTATTTACCTCAAGAAACGTTGGCGTGTTCTAGTGCACCACTATACAGTGCTTTCTTAATTGATATTTACTGCTGCAGGCCAGCCGGTTAGTTAGTTGTAACAGCTTAATTTATAGGAGCTATACATTTAAAACTAATGTATCGAAGTATTATATTTGCGTAATATAATAATTTTAGAATAAGCAATTGAGCATAATCATCGCTAAATAAAGAGCTGATGAAACAAAGCTAGCAACTATCTAATGACAATCGTAATTTGTGCAAACATTTCTTCTAGTTTACTGTGATATGTAAGTTTCTGGTAACAGTATTATTTATACTTTGGGTAACGAATTGATTTAAAGGGGAATGGGCAAAAATATATGGAGCTTGGTCCAAATTTCCACCACCAATAAGAACTATGGCATATGATGGAACACTGCGTACTGAATCATTAGAAGAAGAATACAACCAAAAATATTTACTGAGTAAAAAGTTACGACGCCATGAAAACTTGCAATTTTAAAACCTTTTTACGCTTCTTTATTTCACTATATCTTTTAAACTACTCGATTGATTTAGATGTATGACACTTCGTTGTAATTCATACGTTATTCTGGTTGATATAAGCTATATGACGACAAAATAAAAACAATATGGCGGTCGCGGTAGGTACATCGCTACGTCAAAAAAATCAAACCCTATCATGTGGGATGTCAAATGAAAGGACTTATACCTATCTTTACAATGCTTATGTTTATTTTAAAATATTTGTTATACTGGGAAGAATGTAATTACAAAAATATTTCACAATAGTTTTATTTATTCCTGTCCCACAGTGTGGGATCTGTCCTTAAAAGAGTACATCTCATATGTCTTCATCCACAATAACATTATCCAGATTCGCAGCATAGAATTGTGGGTTGGTGTCTCGCCCATCCAAAATACCAAATAATTACCATGACTTGGGCACAGCAACCCACAGTTAGCATTCCAGAAAGACAAGAACAGTAGTAGTTCGAAATGGTTTCTCGACTATGGATCATTACATACGTGTAGTATTGTCTGGCACGTGCGTGTCGGGATTGTATTCTTGCGCATAGCAACATAGCGTTTTCAGGTTCAATGCCAAAATCAACTATTTCACTAAATGCTCCATCTCTTGCTACTTCAATCTAATACGCGCCATTGCGTACGTGTTCGCTATAGTAGCTACGCGCAAGTTTTATGTGATATGAACCAAGTGCAAACAATGTCAAGTCTTCTTGAGTCAGAACAGGAAATTCATCTGCTCCTATGGCGTCGGCTTCAATATTTCGAAAACTTTCCCGCCGTCTATTAATATTTCTATCTGTAACATATGCTCCCAATTGATTTGGTACATGCAATCTCTCTCTAATGATTCTAAAATATTCCTCTGCATGCGCGTTATCTTCGATTAAAAGATGAAAAGCGTTAATAAGCGCGACAATTTGAGCGCATTACAGAACAGGGGGAATGCGTCATCATTGTTACCATGTTTTTACTGCTTGAAATGTGGCTATGTGCAAAAACAATTAACGGTTAAATAATTAAAAATACGTATTTTTAAAACAGTCATAGCTTTTTTCTGAGTGAATATATTTTTTTCGCTTAATAATCAAACTGAATGATATTTAGTCAACTTTAAGCTTACATAGCCCCCAATAGTGGTGGAAATTTGGACCACTTCTGCTCATTGTCTTTTACTGTAAGTAAATGTTGTGACTCTGCATACGCAATAAATAGCAGAGTAAGTACGTAGATCGTCTTCCTGCTCGCACTGGGATAAGTTGTTAGTGTATTTACACATTATAGGTATGTTCTGATACTAGTATTATATTTTGTAAAATAAATAGTATATATCTTATTTTTCACACCATATAAAGTACATTGTAAAGTACATTGTGTGAATTCTTACGCTCTACTTTTGTTTTGATTTATTATATCGCTAGCTATCCTGGTAGAAGGTATTTATTTATCATTTCACACTTCATAAAGTAGGCACTGTATGAATTCTTACAATTTCTACATTTATTTTGATTTATGTCGGTGGTATTATGGTAGAATAATAGTTGTTCTTTTATGCAACTGTGAAGTAACAATGGTTTATATTCATTTTGAGGTACCTATTTCAAAGGCAAGGCGTACGGCAGACCAAAACCATCCTTAAACTAGAACTGAAGATATATACCTACTACAAAAATCACAGACACTCTTTACCGTTACTGCTGTCTGCAACATACGATGGTAATCCATTTAAAAGCACACTTATTATTTAATGACTAATGGCTCCAATTCTTTGCTTAAATATAATTCCGTTAAAAAGCCATAAAATCACTACAAAGCAATCCTCTCCATAGGATTAAACGTAATAAACATGTAGAACCATATTTACAATAGAAATAATTACATTCATTGCCTCGGAATAATTTTAGTCTATACAATTGAGTTGTAAAATTATTAGATTCGGGTTAGGCCTTTGATTGTTTGGCGAACGACCCCTTGGTATTCAGAAACTTGACAAGTTGAAATGGGTTCAAAACATTAAAATTAAACTGTGCTATTGAACTTTGGTGGCCTAACACTAGCTGATGGTCCGAGAGCTGGCATCATTTTTGGGCAGGTTTTAAATATCGTAGTTTAATGCTTAAAGAATAAAAAAAATAAGCCAGATGATAGGAGATTTTTTATAATTATTGGTTTGTGTTATGTATCGTCTATTCATAGGCTAAGCGTTGCAATTTGTAGTGTGCGTACGACACCTGCGAGTGTCTCTGTGTGCGTAAGGGAGCACGCCACCATTTTTGAAAATATAACGTAAGTATGCAATTGACTCGCTGTTTGATTGTGTGTACGCTTCCCGCTTCCGCATCTCATAAATCCTTTGTGCATATCTAACAGTTTGCAAAATATTTTTGCATCCACCTGGTAATGTTAAAGCCCCGACTAAATCTTCTGGCTTATTTTTTTGTTGTTATACATTAAAGTACAACATTAAAAAATTGCACGTTGCGTCAAATAGTAAAAAAAAAAAACAAATGTTTCCATAGCCCCGGTACACTCCAGCCAGGTCTGGTGTTGAGTAATAATAGGAGAGGTATGAGGCATGTTTTCAGCATGCCTCAAATATCTACCCAAAATTGATGCCAGCTCTCTTACTATTATGTTTAAGTTGTTATACAGGAGCGTTTTGCACCCACTTCACGTCATTCGTATTTTCCGCCTGTCATATTGTCTGACAGGCTACCAACTGGTGGTCAAATGTCAGTTGTATTTTATGTGGGATGTACACGAGTTAATTTCCACTTCAAGGCTACGCCACACAGCGAATCAATGATGTAATTAAGGGTTCGATTAAGCCATAAGTGACTAGGATCACAAGCACCGAGGTAGTGTGTGATTAGCTTTTCGCCTTGAGCTCATACCGGCTAACTTAAATTAACAGGAGCTCTAGTAAAAAGCCAGTCGTAGGCGATGGTCGTCACACGTGTCGTATGCTATTTCAGTCGATTGTGTAAATACGGTGACAATTTAAGCTGTAAGGTGATTTGGCAATATAGCTGTGCAGCAAAAAAACGGAGCCGTGCTAATATTCTGTAATATAAAATCCTTGCGTTACTGACTGACTGCCAGACAATCATCCTCTTAGCGTTATCCCAGACAAGCTACAGCGAAAACTATTAGGCGCAGGAAGCTGAAATTTGTATGTTCCTTGGGGACCGTAGGAGCGCACCTAGAAGGGTATTCGCGAAAGGACCATGGGCACTTTTGTATGAACACTGGACCCACTTTTCAAAAGTGTGCAACAGTAATGAAACGTATGTCATATGAAAGCTCTTGGCATGTTCTTTATTTCTTGGCATGTTTTTTATACTGTATCAGCCCCTGGACAAGTTAAACGAGATGCCGTCTCGGCGAAGGGATGGCACCGAGAAGAGTATACAGGACATCATCTCTCTATTGCAGGTGACCGACCCGGACGACGTGCCTACTTTTGTGGCGAAGCCGTAGGAAAGATTTAACAAGACTTTTTCAGGCTAAATTAAATGTCGTACAACATAGTTCTTTCGTCCAAGCAGTAAGCATCTTTAATAAACTGCCAGTTGTCATGAAAGGTATTAACAGTGTACATATTTTTAAAAATAAATTAAAGTAATTTCTCTTGAAAAAGGGCTACTACAGCATAGATGAGTTTCAGAATGATAGCATGTCGTATTTTTTTTAATTTTATTATTAACTTTTTAACTTATATAATTTCTGTAATTACATCCCAATCAATGTGACATTCTATTTATTTTGTACTGTATGGTTATATTTTTTTTCTTTTAAATAATGTTATTTTTATTATGTTTAGTATGTAAGTTTGAAATTCTACTCAATATTTTTTGTAATGAATAAATGACTAAAATTTGTAATGAATTTGCAAAAGTAAGAACAATGCGCACTTCAATCTCAGACATTTTACTTCTCCCTAAGCCGAAAAATTTTAATTTGTCAGAGCATTTCTGCAACTAATTGTTTCATGTCAACAACATCGCAAGCCAGTTCTGGATAATTAGTTATGAAGCTGTAAGCCACATCCATGACGGAATGCTCCCCTAGATCGCTAAATTTTCCTCAACTTGTTAAAAAGTTTCAAACTGGGTAAACTTTCTTTTGCCGCCAGGGTTTCTTCTATTTAAGTTAGATATGTCTCGTGTGTAGGTACTCCTGAAAATCTTTCGCTCAAATAGTTTATGTACCAATTTCATTTCTGTGTATGCATAAATTCCAAGAGAAATTGCTAGTAATACTTTTGATATTTTGGTCACGGGTTCGCGGGCGTTACTCTGTCTACCTTTGTTTTATTATTGGTACATTTGAAAAAATATTTGGAACCCAGAATTCGTAACTAAGGCACAGAAACAAAGCATTTGAGGCACAAAAACTTTTCTGGTTTTGAACGCGGCTCTTGAGGGTCTTGAAAATCTCGTGTTCAAGTCGGATTTGACTCCTAATTTTGAGTTATTCATGTTCCAAGGTTTACTCGCATCCCGTCGGTGATCAATGAAACATTCTGAGAACACAGTACCAAAGAAATTCGGGAAAACAAATTTGCCGTTGCTGTGAAAACAATTTTCTCTTCGTGAAATATTTGGCGAATGAAGTTAAATGTTGGAAGGCTTATAAATAAACTAGGTTTCAATTTATAAGCCATGGACATATGTTATGAACGACCTTAGTTTTATTTCTCTTGACGCCAACTTTGAGGCAACATGGCGTGTTTACCGCCATTGAGAAACACGTGTAGACGATTATAAAGGCTGTGGTAAGCCAATACCAGGAAATATAAAAAGTGGACCAATGCGCTAAAAAGTAGATTAAAATTGTCCGTGATTATCTAAATGAACAAACTGATTTGATTTGATTCGGTCCAAACAATTATAGGGCTGCCTAATATAATTTAAATTGAATTATTTTTTCCTTTGTTTTCTGACCGTTTTATGGGGAAATTCCCAAGGTACTCGCTGATTTGTCAAATTGTACAATTCCCTTGCTGTTGAATTTAAATTAGAAGTCTATTTTCAACAAATTAGGCAACTTTCTAGACCAAATCTTTGCTTTTATTTTAAAACATATTGTTTAATGTGTATGAGTGATTGTAATGTGGGAATATCGGTATTTTGTCGAGCGAAGTGTTATTGTTTCATGAGGTAGACACGGGATTATACTCACCTTTGATAATGTTTAGTAAAACAATGTTTGAAGAACGTGCGTGTTATACAGAACAACCGATGTCCCTTTTTGGATGAGCGTAAATAGATTGATAGAATTTTATTTATTGCTACAAATTCACACAAAGTTGGCTGTCAACAGGGTGACCCTCTTGGACCACTCATTTTTAGCCTAGCTATTCACCCAATCATCAGACAGTTAAATTCAAAATTCAAAATCTGGTACCTGGATGACGGAACCCTGGCAGGCGACGTACAGACTGTTTATCAAGTTAGTAGAAATCTAAATTTTCATCCATAGGCTTAGACCTAAATCCAACTAAATGTGAAATTTTCATAAACGACAATTTAAATAAATCCTCTATACTTTCTAAATTTCAATTTCTGACTCCCAATATAACCCACATTGAAAAAAGTTCTCTTCGCCTCCTTGGGTCCCCGATTTTAGACGAAGGTTTCGTTACATTTGTGAAATTTCGGACAGGCTCCTCAAAATTAACATTCATTCGGCTTTCACTATAATTCGGCATTGTCTTTTCGTGCCTAAATTTACTCACGCTATTCGAGCTTCGCCTTTTTGGAAAAATTCGAGCGTACTCATTGAAATGGACAAAATTATACAAACTACTCTTAGTCAAATTTTGAATATAGCACTGAATGACCGATTGTGGCTACAGGCGTCCTTACCTCTACGTTTTGGCGGCCTCGGTATTCGAAAAATTTCTGATGTTAGCCTACCAGCATTCCTGTCCTCGGTCCACAGCACTGCAGAATTGACCAGGAAAATCTTAGCATCAACACTGGTCGATTCTGAGGTGCCGTGTAAGACCGATGCCACGAATGCTTGGAGAAGAGCCTGTCCAAGCATTGAGTTAAAACGAAACCTATCCTCTCAGAGGCAGTGGGATGGACCGCTTTGCAGCAGAATACGAGAAAACCTTCTTAGCACATCGTCTAATGCTGCAGAGCGTGCTCGCCTACTGGCTGTGGGAGAGTGGGAGTCGGGCCTCTGGCTTCAAGCACTGCCATCGTCCAACATCGGTACCATGCTGGACGATACGACCTTCCGCATCGCGTCTTGCCTCCGTTTAGGCGCGCCATGTGTTACTCCACATCGCTGTCACTGTGGAGAGGCTGTCGACAGCCTTAGTCACCATGGCCTATCATGCAGCAGGAGCGCAGGTCGTATTTCACGACACGGCAACCTTAATGACATTCTCCGTCGGGCTCTTGTCTCCGCTGGCGTTCCAGCCCACCTTGAACCTCAGGGCCTGGTACGCAACGACGGCCAGACGGTATGTCTTTACTGCCATGGAAGTTGGGTAGGCCTTTGGTATGGGACGCAACGTGTGTCGATACCCTCGCGCCATCACATCTTTCTAGCACAGCCGGTTGTGCGGGCGCTGCTGCTGCTACAGCGGAGACCCTCAAACGGCGCAAATACGTAAACCTAGTAGGGGATTACGTATTTGAGCCGTTTGGGGTCGAAACGTTGGGGCCATGGGGTCCAAGTGCGAGATCTCTTTTTAGAGACCTCGCAAAGAGACTTGTCGACGCCTCGCGTGACTAGAAGGCTAGGTTGTATTTGGCCCAGAAGGTAAGTATCGCCATACAACGTGGCAACGCTGCCAGCGTTCTGGGCACGCTGCCAGTTGACGGCGATGTGGATGAATTTCATGACGCGCTCTAATTTGTTTTTTTTTCTGTATATATTTTTTTGTATGTTCTGTATATATTTCTTTGTATAGTATTTTAAGACTTAGTTACGTTTCAATCTGACATATATATATAAAGTTGTAAAATAAATTAAATGAGTCCACAAAGTAGCCCTTTGATATCATTTTATTGCCGGCGTGCGGCAAATAATCTTATTTCAAAACATATTGCTATCTGATGTTTTCCTTGATATTTTGCTAAATCCAATGCTATATTTTGTCTTTATCTCTCATTTCTTTACTGTAAACCACCAGGTATAACGTAGAAGCTGTTCTATCTCTTTTGCAGAGTTCATGACCTTCGGTTAAGTAACTAAGGCCTAAGGTCAATGCAAAACAAACTCACAAGAAGACGAGCGTCAAAGCTAGTCATCGAATAAAAATCTATTATAATTAACGATAAATGAATACAACCGATACAGCTCTTACGAGTGCTAGAGTGAGATTAGACAAGGATGGGTATAGTCATCCAGAGTTATTAAGTGCTCCGTCGACTTAGATTAATCTTTGGAAAAATTTTATGCTGTGTCATCCGGCACATGTCTATTCAAGATCAACTCGCAGTGTATGGTATTAGGTAGTGCATAGTAGCTGCATAGTTTTATTATTTGGTGTAGATAGTAGGTACATTGTGACTATGTCAAAATCCATGTAGTGAATGATTAAGAATACTAAAGGTCTCTACCCCATTTCAATCCTTGGTTGTCGTAAGAGGCAACTAATGAAAATACATGAAGCAGCCATTATCTTTGCGAAGAGATGGTAAACTGCACATCAAACTCTATACCAACCCATGGTTATATAGAAGAACGATTTGACCTACTGACTTACAAATTAAAGAAGTTATAATAACTATCTACAACAGGCTGTCTTTATAACTAATATATTCATATATATGTTTTTGTATCGGTTCCTCTAATATACCTTATATTAATTACCCTTATCCGCATGCGTACCTGCAAACAAAAGTAAGTATATTCGTTTAATCGTAATATATGATATTTACAATAACATACTTATTTTAAAAACAACAGAACAGTCATTAAAGTAATGGATTCCAAAAAAAAAAAAGAATTCGTATCTTTTTCTCCATCTCGGCCCCATTTTTCGTACTAACTTATTTGCATACTTCTGTATATAGACACCAAACTGTATATAAACAGAACTTTAAAATCATCATATTTGAACCTTACTTTAGAAGTATCCTAAGGCGAGGTTATTGTTATTAAAAGAAAATAAAACTCGCAATACCTAAATTCGAGTCTGGATTTTTTTACGTTTGCTCATTTTGCCGTAAAGCCTTCCACAACACAACCATCCAGACTTTTAATAACATTGTTACTCGACTACGGCAAAGCCAAAAGGAAGGGTAATGTTTTTAGCAGTCTATGTATGTATGTATATACATATATGTATGTTTGTATGTTCCACCGTAGCGCCTAAACTACTGAACCGATTTTAATAAATGGGGTTTTAATAGATTCGTAATAATGGCCCGGATGACACAGGATATATAAAGTTCATCAAAATTTTCTATTTGGGAATTAATACCTCAGATTCGAATAATATAATGTATCGAATTCACGTGATGATTATCTAATCATTACGTGTTTGGTATCAAAAGAAAGGTATTGGTGAGCACATTGCAGCTTGAGTCAAAATATAAGTTTAAAACGCGGTTGTACTAACAATTCGCGCGGTTCAGACGCTTCGCGTTACCTATTTTGTTTGGTTTATTTCTTCCTTTAAATATTACAATGTAAATATTGCACGGTAAATTTATCTACGGGATACGGAAAAGTATTAAATAAAAAAAATAAGTTTAAAAACTATTACCCGCCTACGTAAAAAAGGGGGTCTTAAAAGGAAGAAACAAGAAAATAGCTCACTGTAGTTGAGTACAGAAATGCTCAAACTAAAGCCGTAGTCGCACCTATAGTAAATGTGGATACCAGGAACACTTACCTGCATTAAACAAACATGACAGGTAACTACATATATGTACCTACACTAGTTCCCTAGTATACAATAGGTGCGATCACGGCTCTAGTTTGAGCATTTCTGTACTTACTTACAGTGAACACTTTGTGTGATCCACAAATTGTTATTTCGAGCCTCGATGTGCATTGTGTCTTTGTATGTTAGTAAAGTACATGACGATACTAGTGCGTATCTTTTAAATTATATTATACTTTTGTTTTGAGTATTCTAATAATGGCATTATTGCTAGATTCATGATCACGAATGTATTGAAGCTGTATTTTGCTAGATTGTTGTACTTCATACTTACGTTAATTCGACTTACGTTGCGTTCATCGCTCGTGCTTATCTATACTATAAATTATTATTATATACTTCACCATGACGAGTACACATGTGCGTCTCGTTACAAAACGGACTCACTTATTAAATTATTATTTAGTATTATGCTAAGTATTTGGTTTAGAAACGTTTATAATACATAAATAATGAAAGGCCAATTAGCATTTTATTTCTTTGCTAAGCAAAATTATGCTGTAGTCGTGTTGTTTTTAGGTTGCGGAAACATAAATATTTGTTTTTACATCTGTATTTATATTTTTCTTATCTCTGCCTCAAAATAGATTTCGTTTCCACCTATTAGAAAGTCGTTCGATATTTTGTCGGCACGGCGGCTTTAGGAATCCAAACTATTTAGTAATCTGTGTCCAAGGGCGGGAATTCGAATTGGTCGATAGGACTTTCACTGGTAAAATACACATCTGTCTAATTTTAAAGTCCCTTTATGAGAATATGAGTAATGATGAGGGTAGATAAGTTTAGTTTATACTTTTGATCAAGTTCAGTCATAAATAATCAAACTCAATCTGAACACCACGAAGTATAAAAACTTAGGGCCAATATGAATGAGAAACGGGTTTTTTTAACCAGGCAAGGCCCGTTTCTCATAAGGAACGTAATAAGATAACCAGATTATGAATACCTACAATACAAGTGCATAAAGTATGCAATGATAGTCAGTGAAACAAGATTGCTGCCTCATGCATACTCCTACTAAGTACCTACCGAAAACTCCGAAAGTATTACGTAGGCATAGATCTAAAAACCCAAAACCCATGTATTGGCGATGCAAAGATTATCCGTGCGCCTCTAGCGGCGAATTTGGAAGTTGTCCGGTTACGACACTTTTGACAGCTCAATACAATTACCACTATAACCTCGAAGCAAAGTTGTATTGAAAGCTAGTTAGAATCTTAGCATCGCCAATTAAACACCAGGAAGTCAACCCCGCCATCCTTTTTCATTTCGGTAAAATTGTTAAGATATTTAAAAACATATTCCTACAAAAATTGCCTTCATCACATATACCTACGCGACAAAAACTGTTACGTCATAATTATCGCTCGGGTAAGAAAAGTAAAAAAAAACATTCAACAGGCAGAAATATCGATGTTCTAAATTTTATTTTCATGTACATTGAAACCGATTCGTTAAGACTGACTACTACACTCATCTCCGCAACACCCGCTCAGTTTTGCTTTACCTACCAACCCACAGACCTAAATAAATATTTGTCATTCATCAAAGATAGGATGCCTTCATTTAGAAAGACGTGAATTTTTTTTTATTCTTTTATTCCGGATTGAAAATCTTGGTAGTATTTTATTAAAACAAATCGTTATCGTATACCTACCTAAATGAATTTCTATACTGTGATCAGGTTCAGTTCTTAAGGACGGGAATAATAATATTGTTAATTATTTATTATAAGAGCACTAGCTGATACATTCATAAGCTCATTTCTAAATAGATTGAAACAAAAACAAACCTACATAAAAAGAGGCGACCCTAATACTATGAGAAGAACACAAATACAAACATTTTGCTAAGACTCAGCATATAAGATTTCAAGAGATTTTATAAAAGACTAGAGGACGCCAGCAGCTACGCCAGCATTTTTTTTAATTTACCCGTTTTGGCCGATCCCGAAATTTCGGGAAATCCCTTCTTAGTGCATCCCTACGGTCCCCAAGGAACATACATGCCAAATTTCAGCTTTCTGCGCCCACTAGTTTCGGCTGTAGCGTGTCTGTCAGTCAGTCAGTAACGCAAGGATTTTATATATTAAGATTTAACATTACGTTTTAGGACCGATTGCCTATTTATCATACTTCGTAAAATGAATAATATGTCATAAAAGTCTAAACATTTACGTCAATATATCCGAGCCTAAAAAATTCAAGGCTGTCTGTATACATATAAAATGTTTATCAAGCTTAGATAACGACGCCTCTGCCTACATCCTAGTTTGTGGGTTTTATGTGGGCAGCCCGCATTATTGTTAGCGAAATTTTGGACGAGGGAAGGCTTACCCGAAAATGTGATAATTCAAAGGCAGTCGGCACCCAAGTGAAAAATCGCTAATGACCGTCATTTTTACTTTTCTTTATTTACTTACCTAATTAAAAATATCCAACCAGTTCCTAAATAGGTATTCATTGGATTGGATTTTTGTTGTAATAGAATGATTGAGAAAATACGTCTTATAAAAACCTAGTAGGTACTGTATCCCTAAATAAAAATTAATCAATCAAACTATCGGCTAACCTGTGTCCCCATTAAATAACAGATTTTGTTAAACAACTTTCTGTTCTATACATCAATTAAAAGTTGTAGCACTGTTGCGCAAGCACTGATGGAAACTAATAGTATTTTATTTAGTACAACAGGTTTATTTTAAAAGCCATATGCAAACGGAAATAGAAAAATAAACTTCCAATGTCAGGGATGTTCTTGTCATCTCTCTGTAATATTGTTGAATAATAAACAAGTTTACAACTGATTAGTAGAATTATATGTATAGGTATTCAGTAATTGTTTGACCAGTGTGACGTTCTATTAGTTCTGTAGCTAGACTAGTTCGACTACGATTCGTCACGCTTGTTCCCCATTGGGGTAGGTATAGACTATAGAACGCCAAATACTCCGGTTCATACACACCTCTTTCGCTACTTCGACATTCATTAACCTCATTATGCACGTCGTCGGTTATGAGTACTTTTAATTTGGCCCTTTCAGTATGTCACGTATCTGATAGGCGTACGTCCGTTTTAGGCGTCCCTTTCGGATACCTCCATTAATTCTTACACAATACACTTCTTTCGTACTTCTTGTTTCACCCATCCGTTCCAAATGTCTCGTGATAAATTGAACGATATTCGGATTCGGATCGAACGTAGTGCGTAACCGCTCTTAGACTTGGACCTATTCAACACAAGTTCACGTGATCTCAAACATATTTTATATAGCAAATGGTTCAATACGAGCCATTACTAACTATGGTTCTCTTTCTGTGTGTTTTGTTTTATTACATTGTTTATTGTTTGGATTAAATAAGCATAGGTAGTCATATATATGTGAAAATATGTAAATGGTTCAAAGGTGTTGTTTTGGATGTTTTATAGCATTGTAAATGTTTGTTTTCCGAATAAAAAAAAAAAAAGTAAAGTAAAATAAAATAAATAAAAAGTATTAAATTTATATTTTGCATTTTTTTTTAAAGACCACTGAATAAGCTTTCAAGAGATCTTTTAGACGCATTAATGCTAAAAGCTATGCGTAGTACCTATCAAGGAAAATGTCTCTGCAAAGAAGTACCTACAATTATTCTGGAAATTCACTGTTTTAATTACTTGTTGAAAAATAAAGATAGCGCTTTTATAATTTAAGGCTGATTTAAGACGAATTTAAGGTACTTGTAATAGCGTTAAGTAATGACTAAATTAGTACTCAGTTATTGGTCATAGACGTCATCTTGTATAGTATGTCTTCTATAAAAGTTCTATTCATAAGACACAAACCAGGTTAGACAATGCGCAATTATTTTTGACCTAGAAAGCAGCATATCGTGTAACCTAAACTCCTAAAATATTATGATGCCAGTAGACATTCGAAGCCGGCGAAATCTAGAAAACTTACCCGCATTCCAAATAGCTTGCGAATTTGTTGCTCACATAAACATTTCCAGCTCTGTATGCTGTGTCGATTCCATTACGTAAACAAATAAATTACAGTGCTCAGTGCTTTATTGCACTTTAGTAAACTTGCTGAGTTTTCTGCAGTAGTTTCTTATTTTGGGCTAAGAAGTATTAGAAATATTTTACGGTTTAAGAAAAGTAAATAATATGGTCCATTTAAAAATAATTATTTAACTATACAATTTTACTTTTAATTCTATTCTGCAGAGTTGTTTACGTGTTGTAGGTACCTTTATAAACATAAATACATTATTTTAAATACGAGTACGTCTGATATAACACGAAATGTTTGGAAGCTTTGAACGTAAATCCGATCTAATATAACATATCAGACCTTCTTAGAAATTGTCTAAATATAATAAGAAATTGAGTACTTGCCGTTTACTGTGTAGTAGTCATTACACTAGAAAGATTTTTTTGTAAAGCTATAATGTTCGTCAAATTAGTCGGCACTACCAAGTGGTCTGTGGTTGGCACTAATGTTAAGTTAAAATAAATACAACCTTCATGAAAAAGTTTCTTGAAAGGGTCTAAATTTAAAACTCGGTGTAGTGTATTATTTAGTCCTTGTTCTGTAATGGGTTTTGGGCAACTATTAATTAAGTAGTCTAGTTTTGACTTTTATGGGATTGAACCTATAATGTACTGAGTCCGGACTGTTTTCATTCTGAATCCTAAATGGGTTGTCGCTTCTTAAACTACTCTTAGCGGCACAGATTAGAGATGTAGAATGGCCCATAATATTGGCATATTACGGTAGTAACGAACTTAAGCACCTGGCCGGTGTCAGCTTGTTTTTAACTTTCTCTTTGTAAGGAAGTATGTATAAGTGAACCAGTTGGCAAACGGTATTGATATCTTCAATGTATTAACTGTTGAGTTATCTTCTTCAAACTATGCTTAGTTTAACTAGAAATATGAATAACTATCATTAGTAGGGGAGGGGTGGCATGAAAGGGAGATTTTTGAATTTGAGGTCCTAAGTGATTGAGAAAATATTTGGAACAGGTTGCATTCGAATAGCAAGCGTTTACTATTAAATTATTGGAATGAAATGCAATATCTGTCATTAATCAACTCTTAGTTATTTATTTAGGCATTTAAAAAAAAATGTTTATTTTGTCCCTTTCATAAATGGGTAGTATCGAAAGGGACGCAGAAATTTATGAAAGGGACAGTACCTAATTTCGAGGAAATATGTGTACAATAACTAATTAGATATGTTATAAATTAAATTTAAAAGTGACTATTGTCATAATTAAATGTCACCGTATTCATCTTCATTGAAGACTAATATAATAACCGCTTTTATTTAACTTAAATAGAAATCAACAATATTAAAATGTTTTTCTCAGATAAAATAAACTTAAAAATTAATATTAATAGCTTTTCTTAAGACACTTATAATCAGTTTCTTTATAATTAACAAGAAATTAAACACTTATATAAAACAAATTAAGAACATTCAGAAGCTTTAGCTTTTGCGATCAGTCTATGCAGATAGGATTTGCTTATATATTCTCTCGTTTTCAGGTGATAGGATTTGTTTACATATGCATTTCTCACAGAAATGCCTTTTTGTAATACTTTATTAACCACCTCTTCGATTTTGTGAGCATCGACACGCATTCTCTTCTTAAGTGGCATTATTTATCTGAAAAAGAACTAAATAAAATATTACAAACCTAGTGTAAAATAGCAGGCTTGAAAGGGAGCGTTATGAAAGGGACGTCCCATTTATAGCCGTTTGTTGAGTCCCTTTCATAAATATAATCTAAAATTTAAAACGTAACCACAAAATCTACAATATTAGATTAAAGTTTACTGACCTTCTGTTCTTGCATGTGTTGATGTTCAGCCTATTTTAAACAGTGATTCACACATAAATAAGTACCTCGCAGAACTCGATAAAACGTTCCACAATTATAACGGAAAAAAATACTATTCAATACCAATAACAACACTGACACGTATCTGCCATGTTTGAAATGACAGGAGTATGAAGTTAGCCGCGATCTAACTTGCATCAAGGTTGCCATACGACAAAAATAGTGTCGTTTCGAAATTGTTTTTATTTTACCGGTAATTTGTATTGTCCCTTTCAATACGTGTCCCTTTCATGCCACCTCTCCCTACTCTTTAATGAACTGTGCAAAATATTTCACATTCAGAAGTGCCTTAGCTTACGGTCTCGTTGCATTGAAAAGGTAGACATATTTAGGAGGACTAGCGAATGATACTAAATATAGACACTTCTCACTATGAGATTAGGCCACAGTTCGTCACGCTAGCTAAGTACACATTGGCCGACTTTACATTTCTTTTGGCAAAAAATATTCGTTAGCATTCAGATTTTGACACAATGCTTTCCTTCATCTTTCAACAAGTGACAACTATTTACTTTTGCTCGTTAAGCTGTGATCAAAGAAATATTACCTTATTAAACCTAGTCCAACCTCTCTGGCTGTGATATATACCTTAAAATAAAAACAATGATTCAAATCAGAACTTTATGAAAGAAATCTCAGTGTTGAGCTAACCTATATACAATAAGTAATAACAGTAAAAATATTTGACTGGTCTCAAACTAAGCTCTCAATATCTTTCTCTCACCTTTAGTACTAGACACGCTGCGATATTTTTAATTATTTGCAACTTCATTGAGTACTTATAAAACCGCAAAAATATCTTCATCTTACATCAAGAAAAACCAGTTAGTAACGTGGTTTTTTCATCCAGTTTTACTTTTTTTCATACCTACGCAAAATAAATAAAAGCTTTTTATTCCTCTTACATATGAAACTAGAGTGCACTACATGTCTCGAAAAACCGTCAAGAAACACGTTGCGGTGTAGAAACAAGAGGCTCAGTGACAATTCTCTCCGCAGGACGCTTTTTTTAAATACTCACCTACTAACGTTTTAAAACTGACTGACTTTTTAAAATTACAGATTGTGGCACGAGTAATTAGTGTAGACAGATGCGCTGAAGTTGAGTAGAGTACCAATCAAGAGTCTTGAATGTGACCTTAATCACCGTAAAAATTTGTTTGTTTGTCTGTTTGTTAGTATGTTTGATAGTTTTTCCTTCTGTCACGTCGGAACAGAGCGACGTTATGGTATGTTTTTTGTAAGAGGATATAGTAAGTAAAGTATGGTACTTTTTACAGCGATAACCGATTCCAAGACGGGCAGAGCCGAGGGCAAAGTCTAGTATGTCTATAATTGACAAATTAGTAAACGTTTTTTTGCAGCAATTAGTCATTGCGTACTTGAGAGTTCGTCTAGCACTCGAGTTCACTGAACATATTATTATAATTATGTTGAATAAATAACCAGTTCAATAAAAAGTTCGTAACTACTTCCTTTACATTCCGCAAGTACCTTGTATGTATGTTTACAGCTACATTTGCGATCTCCTTCGATTTAAGCCGGCTTCTGACGGCGCTTGGTTTTACGAACAGACGTGCGCCTTTGAATATGAATTTCCCGATTCACTGTGAAACTTCAAAGGTGCCGCGCGCCAGCCTGCAAAAATAGGCACGTTATAGTGGAAGTGGAAAGCGGGCTTTACGTTATAGTCAGCTAACCTATTAAATGTGATCAAATAAACTTAGTAGAGCATTTTCCATTTGAAAATCTGCCGTAGGTTTAATGGCAGAAAAACCAACAATAACAGTTCAATATCCGATAATTGAATCCGGAAGTAAGGGTGCTTGTACACGGTGCATGTAGCTTGAGCATGTTGAGGCACGTGCGCGGGTTATATGCACCGTAAACATATCATTTAAACGAATGTGAGGGTCTAGCGACTCGAGCATGTACCAAAGCGAGCCACCCGCGCAACTAATTCGCGTGGTCTGCGGCGAGCGCGGGTAACTCGCGCATTTTACTTGTTAAAATTACATTTTTTACATATGATTTTAAAAGAATTTTCGTTCGTCGAGACATTTTGACGCGATTCAAGTCATAAAGCTACTGCGTGAATAGCATGCACATGTAGCTCTTGACCACGAACAAGTATCTTTACTTGCTCCAGTTATTTGCACCATGTACAAGTACAAGCGAGTTACTTGAACAAGTAGCTTGCGCATATTACTCACGCGTGTAACCCGCACCTTTACTTGCTCCAGCTACATGCACTGTGTACAAGCACCCTAACTGGAACTCACACTAAACTAACTTCTTACTGAACCGATAAAACAAATATTATTGTGGTTGGATATGGTATGGATTATGCGTAGCTGGTGCAGTTTAAACCATTGAGTTTCACCATACAACCTTTGACAGTCCACTATTATTGGGTAGAGTGTCTCTTTATTTCCTTGCATTATGACTCAATAGGAGGATTTGGACTACGTCACCATATTGGCCAGATAGATATAGATCTGGTTTGACATCGAGTTTTCCATCTCTTCATCTCCATTGGATTTGTAAACGATTTTTTTGGTTTGATACCCGCTTACTTCGTTTATTAAAGTTACCAGAATCAAGAGTATCTGAAAAAGTATTTTCTAGAAATGTATCATTTTTAAATCAATTAAATTTAATTAGGTACGTAGCTGCAAGATTCTTATTTATAAAGATATGTTAAAGTAGGTAAACATTAATAAACTAAAGTGTTACTGGGTTTTTCCGAATACTCAGTAGCAGCCCGGAGTTTGGTGATGTGCCCGGTAACGGCAATAAGCTCGCCCCCTATTACGTGGGACCTAAAAATTCATGGCGAAATGGGAGTGTAATATTTACACATCTGCCTACCCCTTCGGGGATACAGGTGTGAGACTATTAATAAAATAAAAAATAATAATAAACTATGAGCACCGTACGATGCTTGTGTTGCAGCTGCGACCGCGTTGACCTAGAAGGCGTGAATACCACAGTTTAATTAGACATTAAGTTTTTGAGTTGTTTGGCATCGAATAGTTTATACGGTTCCTTCAAGCACTTTTGTATGTTATCTATAGAGATTACAAAGAACGTAAGTTATGATTGGCGACTCACTAGCAAGAAAATTGGACACAGACCTCGCCCGCGACCCCAATAAGATCTTCGGCTCACCTTGCGGCAGGCCTACCTCTGCTGCTACCGACATCTGGTGCGTGGCTGCGATTCCAGAACCTTTCTGATCCAACCGCTATCGGTTCTTCTAGTTATGTGCTTTGCCAACTGCCACCTCAGGTTGACGGATCTCCTCAGTTCAGTCAAATTTGCGGGGAAACTCTGAACATAGCTCCCTCCATCGCCCTCTGAGGCACATTGAGCCTTCTGATAAGGCCCATTACAGGCCACGTTCTTTATACGTATGGCAATATTGGCAACACACACTGGTCGCGTCTTGAGACACTGCGGGATATCGGACGTGAAGATATTGCGTACTTTGCCAAATGCTGCCCAATCGAGTTGGATTCGACGATAAAAGTCTTTCTCAAAGTTCAACCTAAGTAACTGGATACACTGGATATTGTCCTAGGTATATAGACTTGCCGACAACATGGCGTGTAAAAGTGCTTATAATTTGTAGGTAAACCTAAACTGAATATCTTACAAAAACTATCACTGAATAAAATGAATACAGCTTTGCATGATCAATGGATAGGAAATTGGAAACCAAAGCCCGTCCATTGTACATACTAAGCTTCAATCTTAACAATAAGGGTGCATGTCAACCAAAACGGTGCCATCGTCACGTGTCCTTCAAGCTTTAAAATATTGGCCGGTCAACTTCAAGCCTCCATCAATAGCCGAGGGAAACCTTTCGATACAGGCATGTCAATGGTCCCCAAACTGTTAATAGTCAAAGGTGTGGTTTATTTACGATACAATGCTGTAACGTTATTCCTACTTAGGTGTGGTTAAATGAAAATCGTAATTGCTGTTACAATGAAAAATTGGTTTAATTCATTCAAGAATTTAACACATCCTTTAGCAAAACACTAATTTAAACATTATTAAGGAAATTCTATAAAACCAGGGTCGCGTGATTCGACAATAGTAAGGGATCTCGTTGGGCATTCGCTTCCGGGGTCGCTCAAGAAGAGTAGCTAGTGTACTTACGAGTAGCTTCTGCTCGCCGCTGTTCAGCCGATCCAAAAGGGCGAGCGCTCTCAACGCCTCTGTATTTATTTGGAGCCCGATGTGTGGTGTCTGAGGTGAGGGGGGCCAGCGGCCAGCCACGTGGAGTGGGCGAACGTAATCGCGACGGCCAGCGACGTCACAATGCTTTGAATTTATTAATTTCTATTGAAACAAATTTTAAATTATACCATTATTCTGCTGTTCACGTGCTTTAGTGTTTTTTTTTATTAGAAGTGACCGATTGTATTAGTCTGATTGGGTCATTATTTTTTATGTGCTTTGTTCAAAATATTTTAGTCCCTTGGGTACTAAAATTGTCTTATGTTTTATTTAACGTTATACGTTTATTTTCTTTAAAGTATACTACAGTGTCTCAGTGTTGTTATTAGCTTTTACTTTTAATACGCTAACAAATAATGAAGTCTTGTGTATTTATATTTAGGTACTGTATTTCTGCATATCAGCCGATTTTATCGGAGAATAACTAGTTTGACAACTGTTTTGCGTGACTTTCATGAAACCATTCAAGCAGTTTATAGATATTTCTTCAAAACAGTTAGGTTTGACTCACGAATAGTGCTTTGAGTTCTTATTTAACCGCCCGAGTGCCACCTGAAGAGATTCTTCCAAAAAAATCTCCCCATGCAGGTGGTATATTCGCTAAATGCGAACACATGCGAATAGATATTGTAGCTGTGAGCAAACTAGCAATAAATTCAGTCTTAGGGACGATTTTGTAATTTATGTAGTCACCCTAACAACGCGCCAAGAGTAGCGGCCACTATACAAAAAAAATGTGCGCTATCGATATGGGACGGTATGACGGTATCTTTTGATTGAATATTTAAGTCTTTAGCACTTCAATTGTAACACATATTTTTCGTCTCCTAACGCTATAAATCTCGTAACGGGATCATCCTTTGCCCCTTGGAACAGGCAAGGGGATGTGTGTGTGTGACTCTCCTGCCTCCTGTTTGGACCCTATCCACTAAAGCCACCGTGATGTCCGTCGACGTCCAGCCCTCGTGAATCGTTGTTAGCTTACTTTGTCACAGGTCCATTGGTATAAGTATAATTCTATTGAAATCTTTGAACGCAACAAGACACTGATCTGGATACAATGTCAGCGGAAAATAATACGGAAAGGTTTGCGTAAAGTAATACAATTTATTTCTCGTTTAGAATAACGCGAAAGTTAATACATTTCCTAGGAAATTTGTAAATTTACGGTTTGTGTTGTTTGCCGGTAACATATATAAAATTCTGGCGTTACTAAGTGATAGCCAAAACTACTGGGAGCAAGAAACTGAAATTGTGCTGAATATTCTTTGGGGAATACTGATGACTGCACTAAGAAGGGATTTTTCGAAATACCGACAGGATTGAAAAGACATGGATAAATTGAAAAAAAAGGTTCTGCCGTAGCTGTTGCCATTCTCTATTAGTTTTATATTATTGCTCCATGTGACTAATAAATTGTCATCGACTAATAAAATGCCTAAATCCCACTCGGTGCATTCTTTTTCTGATGACAAGATACGTCTTAGTGAATGGTATCATTTATAATATTTTATTTATTTATTTTCAGCCTGTAGCGTCCCACTGCAGGGCAAAGGCCTCCCTCTCCTTTTTGCACTGGTCTCTATTTTGTGCCAGCACAGGCCAGTCCTTCCTGTACGAGTCCAAATCGTCCCGCCATCGTTGTCTCGGCCTTCCACGCTGTCGCCTAGCACATTCGGGGACCCAATTAGTGGCAATTTTGGCCCAAAGGTCTTCAAGGCCCAAGGTTCATTTGAGTTTGTAAGTTTTTTGGGTGACATCGGCGATTTTCGTTTTGGAGCGTAGTATTGTATTTTTTACGCGGTCTGTTAAACGGACTCCTAGGATACTACGCTCCATTGCTCGCTGGCAGACCTCTGTTGAACAGTCAAAGACCATGTTTGTGCACCATACGTGAGAATAGGGAGAACGCACATGTCCATGAGTTTACGCTTGTGGCATAATGGGAGATCTCCTTTCATTAGGTCTTTCATCGACCAGTAGCTCTTCCAGGCGTTTTCTATTCGACGCATGACTTCTCTGTCTTGTCTCGCCTGGAAAGAGACTACTTGGCCAAGGTATAAATATTTCTGGATATATGCGATCTCCGCATTCCCTACGTTTAGATTTATTTCTGTGCTGTTAGTCATTATTTTGGTCTTTGACATGTTGATTCTAAATACCGGAATAGTCCTATAAAACATATACAATCAAGTTAAAATACTAATTAGGTACTACAATTAAAAGCCGGAGTGTTATTTTATACATCCATGACTGAAGATCGAAATATTCGACTAATCTCAACTTCAGTTACATTCAATAATTATTCTATATAATACCACAATATAATAATAAATACAATTATTATAATGCCAGCTCTATAAGTAGCCAAACAGTCAACCGAAAAACATATTTAATGCAACATTATCTTCATATATATACAATTTTATATTTAACCAATATAGAAACGCGTTATAAATATCACCCTTGAGATAAAAGTAAAATTTTACTCTATTCTTTCAGTTATCTCTATTTGAGAGAACACCATTTATTATCTCCTTTTCGACGTAATGAAGAACGTAAGACTGCCGCCGGCGACACCGCCCTTGCGCTGAATTAAAACTTAATCCTACTAGATCATTTATTTCATATCAGTGACACTTTTGTAGAGTATAAACTACGCTATCACCCAAATGTAAATAAAAAGGTTATTTTTCTTTTTATATAACACCGTAGGGGTTAACTTGAGCAGCATTTTTACGCATATGTTGTGTGCTTTGCTATGTTTTTACATGCGATGAGCTTATTAAGGTTTCAATGAAAATTAACAGTTTCATTTTTTTTTATAGTATATTATCTAACAGTTATTACTATTATAACTATCGCAAAATTACGTATATAAATTATACTCGCTATAATTAAGGTTTCAATATATTATGTATGTTCCATATTTTTAAATTTAACCAAATAAATATATACTTGAGCTTTTGACAATGGCTGCACCCGCGTTGGTCTTCGGGACAAAATGTAGCGCATAAACTATTCTGATATATACGCTATATTATTGCCTAGTTTAATCAAAATCTGTCGATTCGTTTTTGTGTAAAAGGATACATCATATCACACATACAAGTAGTAGAAAAAATCAAAAAATAAGTATTCAACTTGACGAAAAAAACTAACTTCCAAAAAAAGTAAACGAATTAAAACTCTTAAGATGATATATAACCTAATTCACAAGCTTTACCTCAAGATTTTACAAAAAATTTGTAGATAATATTAGTCAAATAACTTAGTAATAAGTCGCGATGAAAACATTGGAATCGACGTAACATCTCCGTGGTTTTATCTCGGCCGTAATTATTGTGCAACTTTGTTGAGAATCTAGTGCAGCATATTAACATTGTATCGTTGGTAACATTAATGGCCCTTGCTGAAACTGTGCATAGAATCTAGCTAACGCCATATCACTTTAATATTTATTTGTTTTGCGATTTTGCGGGCCGTCCACTCTGCCAATTTTCACGCGTACAAATAAACAACCACTTCAGCTTTATTATATTACAATAAATAAAAGGAAATAAGTAATTTCATTGATAAATCCAACTACGTTTTTTACTACTGAGGTGCTCACAAGTACATATGTGAGGTACTTGTGAGCACCTCAGTAGTAAAAAACAAAATCGAGGGAACTCCAAAGCCTCAGCCACATTGCGTACGGTATGTGGTCAGCGACATTAGCATAACGCTCACATGGATTTATTGTTTTATACCCCAGCCGTGTCAAGGTAATATTTATAAATATGATTTGCCGTAAGGAAATTTCGCCTTTTTGTGCCTTCCAAATCTTTGAATAAAGTATTTCTTGCTACGCGCTCTCCCAAGACGTATTTATGGCGGAATGGTATCATTTTGCCGGGATTATTTGGAGAGAATTTTATCATCTTCTTTATTTTCATTTTGTTAATTCTTTTAAAGAAAATTTTAAATAAAAATATGAAACTTCATATTTTTATTTCAGTAAACTAGTTGAAAATGAATGGTTCTAAAACATAAATAGGCTTTCTTACAGTTTGTCACATGTTTTAATGTCTAGGTTATATTATAGAAATGTGTTCCTATAACATAAAGGTAAAGCAGAACCAAGAATCTAAGTAGACTTTTTTTAATAATAAATCATTTGGGTGATTAGGTTATTCTAATACTCGACACAATACATTATGGGCAAAATTATTATTTGATTATAGTTCATCTGAATGTATAAGTAACTACTAGTACAATTTACATTATTGTAATAAAATTTATGATATTTTCAGCTCTTGCAGGCAAACCAGATTTGTAACAAGATAATTTACTTATTTATTTATAGTCTCACGCCTGTATCCCCGAAGGGGTAGGCAAAAGTGTAATATTACACCCACATTTCGGCACCAAGATAAATATAATAATAATTTATTTTAATTGTCTGCCCCTCCCCATAAAAGATAATGATCTAGCTTTCGTGACCTTCAGCTGAAATACTAGTCATTTATGTTTTGTTTTGACGGTTATAACTGTTAGGTATTCTGTGACTAATGGTTATGAATATTAATAATATATATGACGGAGATTCGTTATCGGTGGGTCGCGACATCCGAAATAACACTTCTAATATCTTCGTTAGTACTTTGACTTTAACTTGATTTTAAACTTTGATTACAAAAATCAACACGGAGTAATGGTTGTCAATGTCTAAAGCTTGACACACTTCCGGATCGACACTGTATTCCATCATTCGTTCAGTGTTGCCATTACTCCGCACTAACCATCCCCAAGTCATTACTTGACGTTCGTAAACGAACGACTAACTGTCAATCTACGTTGAAATAAATTGAGGTTGTTGAAGCTTCGACACGGCCGTCCTGATGATCACACGTCCTCGTGTGGAATACCTGGAATGAAAGAAAATTGCCGAACAGTATTCATTCTATTCGTTCGGCCATTCCTGGCCCAAATGGGTGGGGAATAAAAGGCACTCTCATCATTATAGGTTTTAAAGAAAATCATAACTAACGTTCTCTCTCAAAGCTGACATGTTGAACAACACCCATACTCATTCACCTCGCATTAAAATATTGCAGTGCTCATACTCTGACCTTCATCGGGTTTTCATCATTACGCTATGTAACCTCCATCCGGTTACACAACGCAACAGGCAACCTCAATCCGGGCACATCCACAAGTAACCTCCATCCGGTTACACAACACCGGAGGCAACCTCCATCCGGTCACCTCCACAAGTAACCTCCATCCGGTTACACAACACCGGAGGCAACCTCCATCCGGTCACCTCCACATGTAACCTCCATCCGGTTACATAACATCACCCAGATAATGATTTCGAGCCTTTATGATAAAAATCTTAAACTAGGTTTGTTCAACATGTTGATTCAACTTATCACGTAACAGATTACAATAGAATTTTCCTAGTATCTAGAAACTCTAAATCAAACAGTCTTGTCATCATTATCTTTTTTGTCATAGCTAGTCTTGTCGTCGTCACTTACGTTTGCGTCAATGTCAGTTATTTTTCTCAGTCGTTCATGTGCGTACTTGTACGTCCGGGCGGAAGAAAGGGACTTCAAAATATAGCGGTCACCATCAAAAACCTCGATCACCCTTAACGGTCCCTGTATTTCGTATCAAGTTTAGTCTGGTTTCGCTCCTCATTTTGTAGCAAAACAAAGTCACCTACGGAGAACGTCTTTGCCTTTGTGGAGTCGAAACGTTTCTTGTCATAGGCAGAAGCTTTCTCCATATTCTCTACAGCCATCTTCCTAACCTCTACGATGTCAACATGAGGCTCTTCATCATTTGCCGTCATAATATCAATGGGTCTAGCAACCTTACCAATCAGCAGCTCAAGAGGACTACCTTTCGTGACTCTACTTACAGTGCAGTCAGGAGCAAGTTGAACATCGGGCAACGCATCCGCCACGAACGGCTGCTTGTCTCCACGGCAGTGAGCATGTTTTTGAGCGTGCACATTATTTGCTCAACCTGTCCGTTGGCACGAGAACTACCTGTGGCTATTAAGTGTAGCTTTATATTTACCGAGGCACAGTACTCCCTGAACTCCTTGCTGGCGAAGCAATGTCCTTGGTCAAGGATCAAGCGCGATGGAGCACCGAAGATAGCGACACTATCCTTCAGCGCCTTGACGCTGCTTGCCGTATCGATGTGCAGGGTGTGATGCAGCATAACGAACTTGGTGAACGCGTCTATCAGAACGAAGACGTACTCATAATCTGAGATTTGTCTGAGAATTGTTTTATGTCTTACTTGTTGCCTTTCATGATGCAAAATACATCGTCGACATACCTCTTCTATAGCTTTACATTTGAAGCCTGCATGTCTATGGATTCTTCAAAGTGTTCCATCCAGATATTGGCCATCACCGGTGCTACTGGATTACGCATTGCAACTCCGACGATCTGGAGGTAATAAAATAAAAAACAAGTGAGGGTAGCTGCCGAAACCCGCGCTTCACAAGGACAGCGCTGAGCTGACATCAGTCCCTCCGCGACCACAACTGTTGCAAGCCGGTAGAAACGTAGGAGAATAACAGATGTATTTATGCCTTGAAATAAGTAAATTATCGCGACTAAGACCCGCTAAATAATATTGTATGATGTATACAAATCGCGAAAGTTTAAAATCGATTGTCGCAAACCTGAAGTAAGCAGAGTACCGGCTTACATGCCTTATATCATGGGAGTGACGGACAAATTTGGAATAGTACTACAGAAATACTCTATCAAGACTGTATATAGTCCGCTCTCCAAGGTAGCACACAACCTGCGGAGTGCATACCCCAAAGGACGTTATTCCTCTACAAACACCAGGCGTCTAGAAAGTCGATTGCAGTTGTGGTAGTTCCTATATCGGACAGACCAAACGAACGAACGCTGAAAGGGTCAAGGAACATATCGCAGCTGTAAATCGACAAATGAATAAATCTGCCGTAGCTGAGCATTTGCTAGAATCTGGACCAAACCACTGGATAGAATTACATCAACCACAAGTTTTATCCACCGATCGTCACTATTACTCCAGGATAGTATGTGAAGCGGTTGAAATAAAAAAACTAAGAAATTTCAACCGGGAGGACGGATACAGACTATCGACCACTTGGAACCCAGTCATTAACAAATGCAAACAACGCTGTAGTAACACAAATAATCAGTGTGTAGACGTCACAAGTGTAGTTTGTCGAAGTACCGACAGTGCGGATTAAATCAAAAATATAAAACAAGTGAGGGTAGCCGCCGAAACCTGCGCTTCACAAGGACGGCGCTGAGCTGACACCAGTCCCTCCGCGACCACAACCGTTGCAAACTGGTAGAAACGTAGGAGAATAACAGAGGTATTTATGCCTTTAAATAAGTAAATTATCGCGACTAAGACCCGCTAAATAATATTGTATGATGAAGACGTACTCCTTTTTGTCGTTTTTGCCACTTAACTTCCCGGTGGCGTCTATGTGCATTGTGTGCCATGGTATAGCTATCTTTGGAATCGGATGCATCTCCGCCTGGATCTTACTTGTGTGTGTCTTTGAGATTTTACAGGTCACGCAGTTCTCTAGGAATTTCCTCACAAACTTCGACATGTTCTCGAACCAGTAGAGGTCGTAGAGCTTTTCTGACGTTTTGTCCCATCCTAAATGCATTAATCCCTCGTGGACATTATTAACCACGGACCAGCGGAATGAACGGGGAACAATAGGTAACCAACGATTCTTACCATTTCATTGCACTTTCCGGTGCAGGAGACCAGATCGTCGTTCGTAGGTCTTAGCAACATGAGCAGAGAGCTCGTTGTTATCGATTTCTGTCAGGAGCTTTGAAATCTCAGGGTCACGTTGTTGTTCCATCATCAGCCAATTTTGTGAAAGCTCTGCGACGTTTACCTGTTTTTGTACTACCTTCTCACTAACCGTATTTTTAGTTTCAGGCTGCGGTAACGGGTTTCTGGAGAAGAAGTCGGCGTGGCACATGTGCTTGCCTTCTCGATGGACTATGTCGAAATCAAATCCTTGCAGAAAGGCCCACCATCGGTGGATGCGCGGCGTCAAGTCTAACTTTTTGCGCGTGGACTGCAGGGAATTACAATCGGTGACTACTCTGAACTTGCGACCATGGAGATGACGCCTGAAATGTTTTACAGCATTGACCACTGCGAGGGTCTCAAATTCATATTAGTGGTACCTCCATTCGGCGTCAGATGTTCGCTTACTGTAGTAAGCCACTGGATGTAACTTACCTTCTTTTCTTTGCAGTAAAACCGCACCGCAGTCAATGGCACTAGCATCTGTTCACCGCACAACGGGACTGGCGTTATGTTTTTCTGCTGGGGAATACTCGTGTCCAGTTTGGCATAGATCTGCTCATGCCGATATCGTCAGCGTGGCGCTAAATGACACGTGTCGCACCATAACCGGCTGTCTAAAGCCCACGCCACTTAATATGGTCTACCCGCTAGCAGGCATAGCATCACCGGATATTCGACGAGATGTAGCATGCTCTTTGGAAAAGCAGAAGCAGGAGTCGGACCGTCGCCACCCCATGCATGGAAACCACATGCCGCCATATCGCCTCAAAAGCCGAAAAGGTTTTCAACGGCACACTGATCCATTGAGCGAAGACCCGGCGACAGCAAGATGTAAGCTATGGGCCGAAAAGTATCCTCCACCCTCTAACCTTGAGCCAAAAGAATCCCTACCACCTGGACACAACCTGCCCTGGCCCGTATGGCAGTCCCTAAATAGACTGCGCACACAGGTTGATCGCTGCAGAGCAAACTTGTGTAAATGGGGGTTCAGGGACGCCGACCTTGCCCAATGTGAATGTGGTGAGCTGGAGCAGACAATGGGCCACTTGCTTATATGCCCTTCTTGCCCGAGCACCTGCACTGTGTCTGAGCTCTGGAAGGCCACTCCTAACACAATAAGAGTGGCCGAATATTATGCGGGTCTCATATAGCTGAAACCATTGATACGAAGAAGAAGAAGATCTGTGTGGACTTCAGTTTCGGCATCGGGGTCGTGAATCATGAGCACAGGCTCGTTTGTGAGGGCGGCTAAAATCTTTTGCCTAACCTCCTCGTGTTCTGGCTTCCAAGTCAACTTACCACTCCCAGAAGTCAGAGCATATAACGGCGCCATCACCTATGCGAATCCTGGCACGAACTGGCGAAATTTAGATGCCAAGCCGATAAATTGCAGTAATTGTGTCACAGTCTCAGGCGGTTGTAAAGCCGTCAATGCTTCGATCTTACGCGGATTAGGACGGATTTCTCCACGGTTAACCTCAAACCCTAAATACTCTACCTTTTGTTTCAAAAACGCGCACTTCTTTAAGTTGATAGATAGATAGATAGATAGATTTATTTATTCGTCAAAAACACAGGTATTACATAATATGGTGTTCATTAGTATACAAATTGATATAGGTCGCTTCATGAAAGATGACCACAGCGCAGAAATCATTTTTTAGGTCCCCGTGGGGGTGCGAGGTGAGGCGTGGGTGGAATGCCAATGGCGTGGCTCCGTTCTTGACGCATTCCCTAAATGCGTCAAGAATGTAGCCACGCCATTGGTGCACGAATGTACATATGCGCGACGGCCGCCATTTGTGGTCAACTTTCATGAACCGATCTGTATATCTGTGCCTTGCCAATGGCATACAAATATTTTTAGATATTGACATGCATGCTAACACGATAGTAAAACCCTTTTCGGACAGCACTTTGAGGACAACGCGAAGACGTTCCAAGGCTTTGTCAATGTCGCTTGCAATGACCAAGACGTCATCCATATACACGACGACATAGTCATTCACAAGATCTCCAAGAGCATGTATCATAGCACGCTGAAAAACACGGCATTTTTCACGGCATCGTCAAGTACTCAAAATGACCATCAGGGGTAACGAAGGCAGTGCGCTCAATAGATTCCGCTTCAATGAGGTTCTGGTGAAAGCCTGATGCTAAATCAATAGTGTAAAAGTAGTATCCTCCATGCAACCTATCGATTTGATCCGATATAAGAGGCAAAGGGAAACGATCAGAGATCATGTTATCATTCAATTCACGATAATCGACGCATAGTCGAAGAGACTTGTCCTTTTTCACCCCCAAGAGTATAGGACTAGCGTGGAGAGATGAACTAGGGCATATAATACCAGCCTGAAGTAGTTCAATCTTACCTCGCACAACCTTGCGCACATCCACACTCAAACGGTAAGGGCAACGATTCACAGTTTTACTCGGATCTTTCAGACGAATCCTCATCGGTTCCGTGTCGGCTGGGGAAGTAGGTATGCCCGTAGTAAAAGACTTCTCGAAAGACTGCAAGATACTCACTAATTCTCGCACGTGGCGTCTATGCTCTCGTTACAGGTTAGCCAACTTAACCGTCAGTAGTGTCAGTACCTATCAATGTCAAAAGCTTGACACACTTCCAGATGGACACTGCATTCGATCATTCGTTCAGTGTTGCCATTACTCCGCACTAACCATTCCCAAGTCATTACTTGACGTTCGTAAACGAACGACTAACTGTCAATCTACGTTGAAATAAATTGAGGTTGTTGACGCTTTGACATATACATTTAAAAAAGCGATTTTAGTATACACTTTTACTGTTAACTCTTCCTCACTATAATAATCAGTCACAAAAATAAATCTGCTTTATATCTTAAGATTTGCTGTGTTCATTCTCGCAAATAATCAATGTTTGAAAGATGTATCTGTGATTAAATATATTTTAGCAGCTGTTCTCTGCATTCTTATAGAGAAAGCTTATTTTTTACGGATTTACAAACAAACTCTCAGCTCTTATTTTATCCAACGAAAAAAAGCATAATAAAGAGATCTATCCTAAGAAGGTGCTTACATTATAAAAGAAACCCATCGTCCAAACTTCATGTCTCTAGCTTCAGTAGTTTGGGCACTGCGATGATAATGTAAGTCAGTGCAATTGATTTGATTTATACGAATTAGCTTTCTATAGCCTCTCACAGTGTTTGGTTATGTATTTAAAACAAGCTATGTAGTCATACATACTTTTGTGGTCATTTAAACTTATTTTAAAATGTCTTTCGGGATATATACCATGTATCTTTGTTTGGAGTACCCGATATTTTGGCACTGTTGCAAGCGCCATGTTCACGGATGTACAGTACATCCGTGAACGTATCAAAAATCCTTGATATGCAGTCATACTTTGAGGAGCGTATGGCAAGTTTTGAGGCAGAGCTACAAAAGAAATCACCACAAAGTACACAGAGTCTAGCAGATGAGTTTGCTTCCTTCAAGACTTTCGTGCTGCAGACCTTGAAGTCTTTCTCGCAGCAACTCGATGTCGTCGGCCGCAAAGTAGAGGAGATGGAAATGCGTAGCCGTCGCAAGATGTTACTGCTTCACGGTGTGGAGGAGCGTAAGGATGAGGAGACGTCTCGGTTGGTGACGGATATTGTTAAGCAGCGTCTCAAAATTGACACCTTCGTAGCTGATGATATCCGGCGTTGTCACAGGATGGGACGCCCAACTTCCAACGACAAGACAAAGCCCATACTGGTCAAGTTCGAGACTGCAGCAGTGCGGGATGGTGTCTGGTTTGCAAAGGCGAAACTGAAGGGGTCGGGCATCACTTTGTCCGAGTTCCTGACGCGATCGCGACATGACGCTTTCATGGCTGCACGAGCGAGGTTTGGCGTTGCGCAGTGCTGGACGAGAGAGGGCTTCATTCATATCCTGGGCCCCGATGGTAAGCGCTATCGTATTACCTCAGTCGCTGACTTAAACAAGATAAAGCCGGTGGAAGTGGAGAAGCTCGTTACTAAACCAACTACAACGAAAGCCAAGCGTGCTGCAGCTTCCAGGAAATAGGCTTTTCCTTCTACGGGGTATATTTGCATGTCTTCTATTTACTTGTGTTACCTTCAATTTCTAATTCTGTTTATATTAATTGTATTCTTTAATATGTAGGTAACGTTTACTATCAATAGTATCGCTGACATCGCTGTCACTCAAATGTGTCATATGTCACAGCTGTCAAATACGTTTCGTTTCACACTTGATGTATTTGGACACTCGTCTTTTGAGACTCTCTTTATTTAATGTGTTCGTTTACTTATTTGTCTTTCACTTGTTTGTCTTCCTCTTATGTTTTTAGGGTTCCGTACCAAGAAAGGAAAAAACGGAACCCTTATAGGATCACTTTGTTGTCCGTCCGTCTGTCAAGACCCTTTTTCTCAGGAATGCGTGGAGGTATCAAACTGAAATTTATACTAAATACTCAAATCTACGGTTCCATAGAGTTGTAAAAAATTCAAACTTCTAATCCCACGCAATCAAAAGATACAGCCGATTATGCTGCAAATTGCAGCATATTTTCAAACTCGCATTGGAATCAAAACCTATAGGGTACTTCCCGTGAACTCAGAATTTTGAAATTTGGTACGAAGCAACGTCTTATATCACATATAAAGGAAAAATTGCGAAAACCGTAAATTTTTTGTAACAGCATAAAAAAAAATATTTTTTATAAATTTAAAGTTACTACCCTTTTCTCTTGAACGCGTGGAAGTATTAAATTGAAATTCATATCAAATACTTAACTACATAACACCGTTAGGCTGCAACAAAATCTAGCTTCTATGTCAACGCAATCAAAAGAAAGAGCAATATAAGCATATTTTCAAACTCGCGACTACTCGCAAGTGAATCAAAACCTACAGGGTACTTCCCGTGAACTCAGAATCTTGAAATTTGGTACGAAGCAACGTCTTATAGCACATATAAAGGCAAAATTGCGAAAACGTCAATTTTTAGTTACATCATATAATAAAAACATTTTTAATAAATTTAAAGTTACTACCCCTTTCTCTTGAACGCGTGGAGGTATTAAATTGAAATTCATATCAAATACTCAACTACATAACACCGTTAGGCTGCAACAAAATCTAGCTTCTATGTCAACGCAATCAAAAGAAAGAGCAATATAAGCATATTTTCAAACTCGCGACTACTCGCAAGTGAATTAAAACCTACAGGGTACTTCCCGTGAACTCAGAAGCTTGATATTTGGTACGAAGCAACGTCTTATAGCACATATATAGGAAAAATTGCGAAAACGTCAATTTTTAGTTACATCATATAATAAAAACATTTTTAATAAATTTAAAGTTACTACCCCTTTCTCTTGAACGCGTGGAGGTATTAAATTGAAATTCATATCAAATACTCAACTACATAACACCGTTAGGCTGCAACAAAATCAAACTTCTATGTCAACGCAATCAAAAGAAAGAGCAATATAAGCATATTTTCAAACTCGCGAATACTCGCAAGTGAATCGAAACCTACAGGGTACTTCCCGTGAACTCAAAATCTTGAAATTTGGTACGAAGCAACGTCTTATATCACATACAAAGGAAAAATTGCGAAAACCGTAAATTTTTATTTACAGCATATAAAAAAATATTTTTAATAAATTTAAAGTTACTACCACTTTATCTTGAACGCGTAGAGGTATTAAATTGAAATTCATATCAAATACTCAGGTATATAACACCGTTAGGCTGTAACAAAATCAAACTTCTATGTCTACGCAATCAAAAGAAAGCGCAATATAATCATATTTTCAAAGTCGCGATTACTCGCAAGGGAATCTAAACCTACAGGGTACTTCCCGTGAACTCAAAATCTTGAAATTTGGTACGAAGCAACGTCTTATATTACATATAAAGGAAAAATTGCGAAAACCTTAAATTTTTTGTTACATCATATAATAAAAATATTTTTAATAAATTTAAAGTTACTACCACTTTCTCTTGAACACGTAGAGGTATTATAATGAAATTCATATCAAATACTCAAGTGTATAACACCGTTAGGCTGTAACAAAATCAAACTTCTATGTCTACGCAATCAAAAGAAAGAGCAATATAATCATGTTTTCAAACTCGCGACTACTCGCAAGGGAATCAAAACCTACAGGGTACTTACCCGTGAACTAAAAATCTTGAAATTTGGTACGAAGCAATGTCTTATCGCACAGATAAAGGATGCGGAAGGCTGAGGACCGTGTACTGTGGTGCGTATTGGGAGGGGCCTATGTCCAGCAGTGGACTTTGATAGGCTGATTGAGATTGAGATTTCAAATAATTACATAGTCTTCAAACCTTTTTGCTAATTATTCTGTTTGACGACCAGCAAGCTCACTATGACATACGCGTTCTTTTATAACCTTAGTGAGGACATGGTGTGGACAGTATAACATACTATCACAATATAATTATGGCTATAGTTGCATTAATTGTCGACGAAAATACTATTTAACATAGTATAATACCTATGCCTCCCGATAGAAGTTGTTTATTTCATGCAATTGCGTTCTCTATTTATAATACCACTAATTTTAAACAAACACAAATACTAAGGACCACAATACTTGTTTATATTTATAATAACTGGGACGAGTTTCATATATATACAAGCTATGCCCGGAGAGGTCCTTTCTCTTCACGATATGAGTACAAAGCTACGATGCTCCAATCCTCTAGCTATGGCGGTACTGCTGAGGTGACGGCAGCAGGATGTTTGTATCCAGCGAGGTTCGAAGTGTATGAACGTAATACGGGTATTCTGAGGGGTGTATTTTGGCAGAGAAGGATATGCAATAAAGCGTTTACTTCTTTCAGGCAATTGATCATCAGGTCATTATGATTTTTGTTTGCCAATTGTGTGCGAAGGATTTCTTAATAATACATACAATCATATTAAGCTAAGCTTGGTAACAAAAAACTCTAGATTCAAAGGTTGGCCGTCCTAAACGCAATTAAAGTGGTCGTCCTAAAAAATCTTAAATGGCCAGCTGTAGCGTTGCATAAATATAGTACAACAATATACGGCAGTAACCTCAATAGGTAAAATTCATGTTCTCGTCTGATTGTCGTGGGAGACTTCAATATTGATTTTAGAATGAATCCCCAAAATGGAATTTCTACATATTTTTCATCTATAAACATGTTTCCGTTAATAAACACTAGCACAACACGAAGTAGTACAACTAAAGATAACTTTTTTCGAACTTCAATATTCAATGTGGTACTATTCCTACCTTTTTCAGTCACCAGGTCCACTAGGGTTTACAGGTCTGGTTCAAATTTGATACTTAATTCCATACTTTAAAATTTTTATTTCCATTTTTATGTTTTTTTTTAAATTTACATAACGTATCACATCTTTACATACATCACGCCTTTTTATACCCGAAGGGGTATGCAGAGGTGTATTACACACCCAAACTTCGCCAGTTATGTTTCGGTCCCAATGTAATAGGGGGCGAGCATAGGTATTGCCATATACCGGGCACATTACTTAGCGAGCGATAATTAACGTTTTAAACACCCACATATATAACTCCGAAAAGTCAGTGATGTGTGACCGGGGTACCTGGGGATCGAATCCGAGATGATCGTCTCGGCAGTCCGTTACGTACACCACTGGGCTATCGCCGCTTACTTATTTTTGTTATTTTTTTAGAATATTAATTATTGTTTTATTTTGTGTGCAAATAGTTACCTAGTAATAGTTTTATTGTCATCGCAAATAAATACTATAATTATTAAAAATACTTTAATTTTTGTTACAGATTTCTAATAGTCAATAAAAACTTTGTAAATCAATAACTTTGATAAAAAATCTCACCATCATTCATCAGCAGACTTTTGCAAGGCTGCTGCAAGGCTAGTATAGGTATTTAAGTTATATTATAAAATAAGCGATATATGTTAATATAAAATAAAGGATGATAGTAGATATAAATATATAGATAGTAGATATAAAGGTGCATAGGGTTCCCACCAAGAACTTAGGGTCCCAAGCCAACCTCACCTGCAAGTGGTGCACCTGCCGATCAACGGACGAGGCTCTGGCAAACAAAATATCCCGATAAGCGGCAATAGGCTCGCCACCTATAACGTGGGATCAAAACACTGGCGAAAAGTGGGTGTTTAATATGCCTCTGCCTACCCCTTCGGGGAAACAGGCGTGAGTCTATGTAGGTATGTATGTATGTAAAATAAAGGATGTTTGATTACAATCGACAAAGAGGCCTTTTTCTATAATTTATGCTCCTCCAGCTTCCCATACTGTAATGTCATGGTTTTCATTTTGCAATAAAAATACCATAACTATGACTGGTGAACTTTTACTTATATACCTACAGGTTTGTACGGAACCCTCGGTGCGCGAGTCTGACTCGCACTTGACCGGTTTTTTTATTTATTTGTTAGTATCATATCTTCTGTCGTTTTATTTGTTATCTTTGCTACAGCGCAACTGGCGGGTGGATAGAATGTGAAGATTTACCGCGCGTTATCTAATAGAGTAGTAATTAATATATTTTTTTTTTTATATTATACATTTAGTTAGTTATATAATATTATATTTATAAATTTATATTTTAATGTCAGATACAGACTTAAGTAACAGTGATGATTCCTTTGTTTCTGCAACAAGTTTCAATGAAAGTTTCGAAAGTATTCCTTCACTAGGCGACATTCTCCAGTCACAATTCTCAGACCTACCCAAGAACTTTAATGTAGTCCATATTAATGCACAGAGTATTCCAGCCCATTTCCCTGATATGCTGGCTAACTTAGACTGCCAAAACATACACGCTGTCCTTGTCTCCGAGTCTTGGCTAAAACCATGCCTCCCTTCAACATTGTATACTCTTCCTGGATTCAATTTAATAAGGAATGATCGCTCGTTGGACAGTGGTGGCGGTGTTGCCATATACTTACGTCACCAATTTCCTTACAACATAGTCAATATGTCTCCACAGCCACCACTGGCTAATGCCGGCGAGCACCTCTTTTTAGAAATAGAACTTCACCATATCAAGCTGCTATTAGGTGTATACTATTCGCCTTCTATTCGGGTAAATTATTTTTCATCATTTGAGAAGATCCTGGAAGATCTAACTCCTTTGTATAGCCATACTATTGTTATGGGTGACTTTAACACCTGCCTTCTCAAACAAGATTCACGTGCCACCCATTTTCGTCGAGCTACAGAGTCTTGTAACTTGTCTATCTTAGAATTAAACGCAACTCATCACTTTCCAAACTGTACTCCTTCTCTTCTTGACCTTATTTTGGTGTCTTCTCCTAGTTTTGTCTATAAGCATGGTCAATATACGGCAGATGCGTTTTCCTATCACGATCTTATCTTTCTATCGTACAAAATACGCGAATGAAGCCGAAGGTGGTCTTGCAACGCAATTTTGGTGGTATGGATCACGACAGATTGCGCGAGGATGCCAGCAATATTGACTGGGAGCCCTTGTTTACTTCAGAGTGTGTTAATACTAAAGTTCGTATCTTAACTAACAATCTCACTCAGTTATACGACGTGCATGCTCCAATTCACCCTATTAAATTGAAGCATTTACCAGCACCTTGGCTAACGGAGGACATAAAGAAGATCGTGGCAAAGAAAGCCGCCGCCAAGGCAAAACTGAAGCAAAATCCTAGTCCCGTCAAACAAGAAAAATACGTAGCTATTCGAAATCTCTGTAACAAGGTGTGTAGGAAAGCACAACGCCAACACAACCAATCGTCCGTTGAAAACGGTGATCCAGCAAAGGTCTGGCAATTTCTGAAAACTTTGGGAGTTGGCAAGACACGTCAACCATCAATCTCAAACAACATCAACCTTGACTCTCTTAATACACATTTCTCTTCTTCGTCAAAATTTGATGACAATACAAAAAGAACCACCTTAGCTTATCTTTCTTCCTTGCCAACACCAGATTATTCTCCCTTTTTTTTCACACAATTTACCGCTTGTGACGTTAAGAAGAGTATACTAACAGTTACGTCCAATGCAGTCGGCAGCGATTGTATCAGTCGGAAAATGATCCTTCCCATCCTGGAGGAAATTCTTCCAATCCTATGTCACATCCTTAATCATTCCATTGCCAGTGGTAGCTTTCCATCCGATTGGAAAGATGCACTAATACTCCCCTTACCCAAGAAACCTAAACCCAGTTCCTTCTCAGATTACCGACCCATATCCATTCTACCCTTCCTGTCTAAAGTCCTTGAACGTCTAGTTCACTCACAACTCAGTTCCTTCCTACATAGAAATGCACTCCTAAATCCCTTCCAATCCGGTTTCCGTCTCAGCCACAGTACTGTCACTGCCTTGGTTCGCGTAACTGATGATATTAGGCTAGGCATGGATAATGGAAATCTTACGGTCTTGTCCTTACTTGATTTTAGCAATGCTTTTAACACCGTAGATTTTCACATCATACTTGGCATTCTACGCTCTCTTAACGTATCTCCATCGGCAATTGATTGGTTTCATAATTACCTGTTTGAAGAGCAGCTAGATAAACTTGAGCGTCTCCAAAACTTTTGCATTCGATTTATATTTGGTTTGCGCAAATATGATTACGTCTCTGATTTTCGCAATAAACTCAAGTGGCTGCCAATTCGTCTTCGCAGGAATACTCACACTCTTACATTGTTATATAATGTTCTATTTAATCCTAGTTCTCCCTCTTATCTCAAAGAACGATTTAAGTTCCTTCATGACACACATCTAAGGTCCTTGAGGTCGTCTGAAGATCTTACGCTGGAGATGCCGAAGCATTCTACTAACTATTTCGACAAATCTTTCACTACTCAGGCTGTGCGCTTGTGGAATGCTTTACCATTAGAAACTCGTAGCGCAGATTCCTTAAATATATTCAAAGGAATGATAAAAAATCAGTATTTAAATCAGTAGGTAACTTAATATGTAGGTATGAACATTAATGTAGTGATAGTCTATCTTTGATACTTAAATTCGCTGTATCTGTATTATTTAGTATATTCATATTCATTGTATATGTGCTTATAGTATGTATTTATCTCTACTGTCTTAGGTAGGTATAACCATTATGGATACTGGTATATATTTATGTATATATTTATATAAATATATGTGTATATATGTATATGTGTATTTTAGTATGTTATTGTAATTTTTTGTTATAGACTTAGTTACATAGCTACACCACCGTCACAAAACATGTAACATCATTTCTGTCCATCCTAAGGTTGTCTGGAAGAAATCGCCTTTGGCGATAAGGCCGCCGATTGTACATAAATTTTAGATTTAAGATACCTTAGAAATGTACTTTATTTTGGTGTACAATAAAGAATATTATCTATCTATCTATCTATTATTATTGCTAATTTACTTAATACGATCCAATATTGGATTCAATATCGGCTTAATATAAATAATCGATATAATTAAACTGTATCAGTGTCCAATAGCAATAATTATAATTATTTGAGGCCGGGACAGAGGCAAATTGATGTTTTAATTATCGTATTCAGTGCTGGTCAACAATCATTGGCTTAGTTTTCATTCTAATTAACATTTTCACGGACACTGGGTACTGGTTAGAATTCACAATTTAGCACAAAAATTTTCCATACATTATATCACCGCGTATATAGACTTCGTGCTACATTGCGGAATATTCGATGTACGTGTGTATGGCAGTACGTCTATGTACGTGCCACGATATAGCCGTATTGTCGTATCGTGATCAAAGTTGTCGTATTCGTAATGACAGTACGTCTATGTACGTTATGATCTGAGCCATATTCTATGTCAGAATATGGATCGTGGTCACTATCACTTCTAAACAGAGATGTCTTATTTTTCTTCGAAGTCATCTGCAAAATAAATCAAACAGTAAGAATAAGATAACAAAACTAGTTATACATCAATAATTACATATATACACATGCACAAGCTCATGTCTGTATCCTCGAAAGAGTAATGTAATATAACCTCTGGAAATATTGTGTACTACACGCCCTGATTTGTCAGCCTATTTAGACCCCACGTAATACGGGGCAAGCCTTTCGGTCAGAATTGAATAAAATGTCATGTAGTTCTTGGTGTCAGTTCTTTTACATTATATTTTTACTCAGTGACAACAGTGGACATTTCAAAGAATAGCCACAAATAAAATAAGTTCACCTGGTTATGGAATAAAGCTAACAATGGTTACAAACCCCTAACATAAAACGTAGGCCCTTTTATTCAGTTATAGATTAGCTTTTTTGTAAGCATTTTATTCGCAAAACAATATTTGAGAACAAAAAACACAATTCAACTTACTTTATGTTTATAAATATTACATTATAAAATGTTTTACTCAGCATTAAAAACTCGTAAAATCAACCGACGTGGCGACAATGCATCGGGAGCGCGGGGGCAACCTACCCCTCCATGTGATACTACGCGACTGACTCGCCCGACAGTCGGGCGAGTCAGTCGCGTAGTGTCACCAGATGTGTTGCCAGATCCAATTTTTGAAATACGGGAGGAGTATCAATAAAAATCCGGGAGATGTAATGCGACATTATGAAAATAATCGGGAGATACATTTTTCCTTAAAATTAAGTAAAAGAAGGTCTCTCAATAAATGTTTTTATTGTGCTTTTCTATCATTTTTTCTTTTACTTCAAAATCATAGCATTTCTTGTTTTTTAAAATATTTTTTGTATGCAGGACACCTGAAGTAACCTGCGTCGATAGCCGGTTACGTTATTTAGTTTTCGTTATATTTATCTGAGAAAACAATCTTTCCACAGATGCACTTGAGTGTGGCAAGCACATAAAATTAAAAACGGCTGAAGTTCAATTTGGAAACATCTTGTTGCCATCACCAAGATGCATCTGTGCAATCTTTTCCAAACAGCTTCTGTCTCTAAGTTTTCATCGTCAGTATCTAATTTAGTATTGCGGAGAAGCCGCCATTCGGTGTCAATTTTTTGCATATCATTTGAAGGGACAATATTTGGGAATCTTCCCAATATGTCAGCGATCGATGTTATTTTGCGGCTACACACTATTTTTGGATCTATAAATTCCATTTTTGGTAAAATTTCCATATCGCTTTCAAACGGAAATCGTTGTAGTAGTTGTTTAACTGCCTCAATGTAGAACTCCAAACATCGAAGCTTGAAAGCTTTTATTTCTTCCGCGTTTATAACCACTGTCTGTGCTGATAATGTCGCGCCTACTTCAGCACCGAAATACCATGCATTTATATCTAAATATTTTCTGGGATTTTTATAATCAATGTTTCTGTGATACATTTCTGAAATATATTGTTCTTTCATATAGCACCCCAAAATGGTATAGATTACGGACATTACCCTTTTGTGAGTCATATGAATGTTTGTTTTCTCTGACTGCATGGTTCTGTTCAATTCGTTAAATATTCCCAAGGCATACACCATAAATTGGAGATATAGCTTGTTGATTGGATTATCCAGCATTGTCAATATATTTTCTGCAGCTTTTATGCGATTGCTAAATATGGAATCTTGAAAATACAACTTTAAAGCTTCATATTGCTCTAACATTCTTTTAACTACCGCTTCTAAGGATAGCCATCTTGTTTGGGAAGGTTGCAGCATTTTGTGAGGTTTGACTTCCAAATAATCTTGGAATTCTTTCAATAAGCCCGCACGTTTTGGGCTGCCGTTCAAATAATTATACTACGGGTTCGGGTTCTCTAGACAATTTTAAGCAGGCGTTAGACGCTACAAGATGCACAGAATGGCATACACATTTCATAATGAACAGGTGCGGTATGTCTTGTTTAAACTTCGTTGCAATAGAATTATTCTTTCCCATCATGACATTGGCACCGTCGGCGGCCAGACCAATCATGTTGATTTTATACGGAATTCTCAATTCATTGAATTTTTTGGTAATGATTTCGTACAGTTTTTCTGCGGTACCATCAAGAATTTCAAATAACTCAAAGAAATAATCTTTCACCTGAAAAATAAACGGCGTTATAAAAACATTACATTAAAATCAAGATCAAAAATATTAACCTTTAAAATAAATATTTACCGTCAAATTGTATCGCGGTATCCTCACAATTGCTGCCAAATGCTTTTTTGTACACTTATCGGTACTTTCATCAACTGTCAATGAAAATTTATTTGTCTGCATGGCTTCAACCATAATGTTGAGGTCACTCTTTCCCAATACCTCTGAAATTAATTTAGTTGTTTTTGTACGTCCACACGTGATCTTTTTTGCGACTTCACAATCTGGATAAACCGCTCTTATTAAATCAGGAAAATGTTCCATTACATTTATTGGAATATTATGTTCCACTACGGATGCAGCGATCCTGATTTCTGATTGTTTAACTGACTTTTTTCTAATGAAATTGATTTTTTTGTGAGCATACCGTCTAGACTCTGTTGACCTCGGGTTTTCAGCTTATTGGATTCATGTTTTTTGGTCTCTCTATGTCTTTGTATATCATTTTTTCCCCCTCTAATAATATTCATATCACAACCACACACTTTACCTTACCACCACTTTAACCTGCAAAACAATTTGTTTTAAATTATACGTTACTTAAATATAGCAACAGAAATTCATAAAATTTGTTCTGAAAATTTTATGAATTTCTGTTGCTATATGTTTGTTGAAAGACAGATTTTTATTTATCGCAGTCTCATTTCAGCTATGTTGTAGGTTATTCGTAATGTCTGATATTTTTGTCAATACTGCCAACATTTCGCTACACCGAAAAAAAAAGAAGACTATACCGTCGCGTCATTAAAATTAAATAAAATTAAAAAAACATACGTCTGGAATGTCTGGATGCTCCTCTAAACAAAAATAGCTACTTCGAGTAGGTTTTAACAGCAACTAGCTAAGTAGCCAGTTCTATTAACAAAATTTGACGTTTACCTTTGCCACTCTTCGTTAACCAACCTTCAAAAAGTTCTTCTTTTTCCCAATCCGGCCTGTAGCTTACATTATATTTCTTTTTCTTGGGGGGTGTATTTTGCACCCCTGTATCACTCTCAGAACTTTTAGACATCCTACCTTCAAAACACAATGTACAGTAACACAAATTATAACTTTTTCACTCTACTGTAAAACCTAGCATTTTTTAAATAGTATTGACTCAAGAAGTCGCAACGAACAGACGTGAAGTTGAAGCTGGTTGGTTGGTTGAGTCTTCTTTTAATACGATCCATTTAAAAATACTGTATCTATCCTATAAGCTACTTATTGAAGTATGCGTCTTAATTGGGCCGGATAATCAAAGCAAAAACCGGTTTGTTTCGCTTTGCAATGTTGCAAAATTAGGAAACTAGAACTGTCAAAGCTTTGCTTTAGAATAATCAACTCTAATTCATTACGTTAAAGTATAGTTTGGTCTACGCATTTTACTAAGTATTGTATTTTACATTGCAAAGCATATTGTTTTGTTTTGTTTTACGCAGCTTTTTCGTAAAGAAAGTTTAAGCCACGGTTTAAGTTCTTAAAAAATCGGGAGATTTGAATGGGAATCCGGGATATCGGGAGATATTTACTAAGATCGGGAGATATCCCGGAAAATCGGGAGACCTGGCCGCCCGAGACTCAAACAAATAGAAACGGATACTGACGTGGTGTCGCTGCTCGTGTACTATGGAATAATTTTTATGCATGTGTAACGTCGCCTATGTTGTGTACTTATAATGTTCTGATGTGACAGTACAAGCTTGAAAGTGTTTGCGTTGTGGCAGTAGGTACATTTTTTAACATACCTGCATCGGAATAAAGGCACCTATGTACGTGCAGACTTCACATGTCTTTCGAGAACATTATGGAAAACTCTCAGACACGCAGGTTTCCTCACGATGTTTTCCTTCACCGTTTAGCAAGCGATAATTAACAATTTAATAGGAACATAACTTCGAAAAGTCATTGGTGCGCGCCGTGGATTCGAACCCGAGACCCTCTACGTAGCAGTCTGTCGGTCTCACCACTCGGCTTTCGCTGCTTTTTTTGAAATTTTAATCACTCCATATATAATTATATTGACACTTTACACCACAAAGCACGATTTAATATAAGTGATATCAAACTTTCATGATCAACGTCTGTCACAAACAAGTGTAGAGAATAGTCAACACAAAAAAGTGACTAACACGGCATTGTGAAGTTGTAATTTGCCATGTGTGAATATGGATAGTTCTGAGTAAAACAATACACAAATTTGAAGACCAAGTAAGTATCCTCACTTGGTCGAAAGCGATGTCGGCAACATAATTTTCAACAGATGAATCGTGTCTCCAGACACTTGCGTTCTATAATTGTCTAGGGTTTGACAATAATTATATACAGTCAAGCAGTCAATTGTGTCGTACAACAATCTGAAACTAAAACCACTTATAGTTAATCCGTTACGGACGGATGCAAGCATTAAGCAAAAAATTGATTTGGCGACATTGAGAATTTTATGCAACTATTTTTGGCAATCAAATTTTGCATCAGTAATAAACAATTTACGAAAGCGTGAAGTTTGAAATAGGTATGTTCAAAATTTATTTATTTATTTTTATTTATAGTCTCACGCCTCTTTCCCCGAAGGGGTAGGCAGCGGTGTAAATATTACACCCATATTATATTGTAAATCTAAAATGTACTAACCACAGGAAAAGTAAAGCTAGCAAAAAATATACACAAAAATTAAATATATACTTAACCTTTACCTAAAAAAGGTTTGTACGGTAATGTAATGTTTTGTAATTCTTTAGAGAAATAAAGTTCTTAAACCACAATTCTGTAGAAATCTGAATTTCAGTTACATCAGAGAAAAAGTTTTCTCCTGGGTATTCCACTATTAAACCACCGTAAGTTAGGTTTGTTTGAGTTCAAAAATAGCTTAAACTTCGCTTGGGAATGCCCAAGTTTAAAGTTAAAGTTCGGTTTTTTACTTTGGTCATCATCGTAGCGTTTGGCTGTACCAATAAATTATTGGTGAGCTACCAGCTTCCTTGTAATAATTATCAAATGTATACGATCTAATAAATATTTTTCTCTTTCAGGTAGAAGCCACAATTACTTCATTTGGTAAGTAAGAAACTTAAAGAGTCATTTTTAGGGTTCCGTACCTCGAAAGGAAAAAACGGAACCCTTATAGGATCACTTTGTTGTCCGTCCGTCTGTCAAGACCCTTTTTCTCAGGAATGCGTGGAGGTATCAAACTGAAATTTATACTAAAAACTCGAATCTACGGTTCCACAGAGCTGTAAAAAAATCAAACTTGTAATCCAACGCAATCAAAAGATACAGCCGTATATCCTGCAAATTGCAGCATATTTTCAAACTCGCATTGGAATCAAAACCTACAGGGTACTTCCCGTGAACTCAGAATCTTGAAATTTGGTACGAAGTAACGTCTTATATCACTTATAAAGGAAAAATTGCGAAAACCGTTTTTATTAAGTATATAACACCATTAGGCTGCAACAAAATCAAGCTTCTATGTCAACAAAAGAGCAATATAAGCATATTTTCAAACTCGCGCCTACTCGCAAGTGAATCAAAACCTACAGGGTACTTTCCGTGAGCTCAGAATCTTGAAATTTGGTACTATGCAACGCCTTATAGCACATATAAAGGAAATATTGCGAAAACCATAAATTTTTAGTTACATCATAAGTATACGAAAAATATTTTTCATAAATTTAAAGTTACTACTCCTTGCTCTTGAACGCGTGGAGGTGTTAAATTGAAATTCATATCAAATACTCAAGTATATAACACCGTTAGGCTGCAACAAAATCAAACTTCTATGTCAACGCAATCAAAAGAAAGAGCAATATAAGCATATTTTCAAACTCGCGCCTATTCGCAAGTAAATCAAAACCTACAGGGTACTTCCCGTGAACTCAGAATCTTGAAATTTGGTACGAAGCAACGCCTCATATCACTTATAAAGGAAAAATTGCGAAAACCGTAAATTTTTAGTAACAGCATATAAAAAAATATTTTTAATAAATTTAAAGTTACTACCCCTCTCTCTTGAACGCGTGGAGGTATTAAATTGAAATTCATATCAAATACTCAGATATATAACACCGTAAGGCTGCATCGAAATCAAGCTTCTATGTCAACGCAATCAAAAGAAAGAGCAATATAAGCATATTTTCAAACTCGCGCCTACTCGCAAGTGAATAAAAACCTACAGGGTACTTTCCGTGAGCTCATTATCTTGAAGTTTGGTACGAAGCAACGCCTCATAGCACATATAAAGTAAAAAATGCGAAAACCATAAATTTTTAGTTACATCATATATGAAAAATATTTTTAATAAATTTAAAGTTACTACCCCTTGCTCTTGTACGCGTGGGGTATTAAATTGAAATTCATATGAAATACTCAAGTATATAACACCATTAGGCTGCAACAAAATCAAGCTTCTATGTCAACGCAATCAAAAGAAAGAGCAATATAAGCATATTTTCAAACTCGCGCCTACTCGCAAGTGAATAAAAACCTACAGGGTACTTTCCGTGAGCTCAGAATCTTGAAATTTGGTACAAAGCAACGCCTTATAGCACATATAAAGAAAAAATTGTGAAAACCATAAATTTTTTGTTACATCATATACGAAAAATATTTTTAATAAATTTAAAGTTACTACCCCTTGCTCTTGAACGCGTGGAGGTATTAAATTGAAATTCATATGAAATACTCAAGTATATAACACCGTTAGGCTGCAACAAAATCAAACTTCTATGTCAACGCAATCAAAAGAAATAGCAATATAAGCATATTTTCAAACTCGCGCCTACTCGCAAGTGAATCAAAACCTACAGGGTACTTTCCGTGAGTTCAGAATCTTGAAATTTGGTACGAAGCAACGCCTTATAGCATATTTAAAGGAAAAATTGCGAAAACCATAAATTTTTAGTTACATCATATGAGAAAAATATTTTTAATAAATTTAAAGTTATTACCCCTTTCTCTTGAACGCGTGGAGGTATTATTGAAATTCATACCAAATACTCAAGTATATAACACCGTTAGGCTGCAAAAAAATCAAACTTCTATGTCAACGCAATCAAAAGAAAGAGCAATATAAGCATATTTTCAAACTCGCGACTACTCGCAAGTGAATCAAAACCTACAGGGTACTTCCCGTGAACTCAAAATCTTGAAATTTGGTACGAAGCAACGTCTTATAGCCCAGATGAAGGATGCGGAAGGCTGAGGACCGTGTGCTGTGGTGCGTGTTGGAAGAGGCCTATGTCCAGCAGTGGACTGCGATAGGCTGATTGAGATTTCAAATAATTACATAGTCTTCAAACCTTTTTGCTAATTATTCTGTACTTTATAAGTATTTTTGTAACAGATTTCTAATAGTCACTAAAAACTTTGTAAATCAATAACTTTGATAAAAAATCTTACCATCTTTCATCAGCAGACTTTTGCAAGGCTGCTGCAAGGCTGGTATAGGTATTTAAGTTATATTATAAAGTATGGCTTTACTAAGGGTCGCTCCACCGTTGATGCCGGTGTAACTTTTTTAAAGCATATTTTTAATGCTTGGGAAAACTCGAATGATCCCATTGGTGTTTTTTGTGAGCTATCAAAGGCTTTGACTGTGTGGAACATAATACACTTTTACTTAAATTGAAACTTTATGGTATTAGAGATACCGCACTCAATCTTGTTGCCAGCTACCTTAGTGATAGAATTCAGTATGTAGATGTTAATGGGAGGAGGTCTCTAGGTTTGCCAGTAGGAATGGGCGTTCCACAGGGCTCTATTCTCGGTCCATTTCTTTTTTTAATATATATTAATGATTTGCCGTTCTTTGTACAAAATGTATGTGATATTGTTTTATTTGCCGACGATACGTCACTAATTTTTAAAGTTGATCGTAATTTAAGTAACTTTGATACCGTCAATAACACTCTTGCACAAGTATTAGATTGGTTTTCGACAAATAATTTGGTACTCAACTCAAGCAAAACCAAATGTGTTAAATTCTCTTTGCCTAATGTCAAAAGTGTTCCTACTAATATAATTTTAAATAAGGAAACAATTCAACTAGTCGAATCAACCAGGTATTCTTAGGTGTAACTTTAGATTGTAAGCTTCAGAGGGGCGCCCAAATATCCTGTATCGCAGTAAAACTTAGTTCTGCAGCGTTTGCAGTTAGAAAAGTTAGGGAATTCACAGATATAGATACTGCTAGACTAGTTTACTTTAGTTATTTTCACAGCGTAATGTCTTACGGAATAATGTTATGGGGTACAGCTGCTGATATACAGACTATTTTTATCATTCAAAAGAGAGCCATACGTGCAATTTATAAGTTAGGTGCTAGAGATTCTTTACGTGATAAATTTAAAGAAGTAGATATATTGACAGTTGCATCGCAACGAGTGAATGTAGTAGAGAGAATGTAGTTTAACATTATTTATCCCTGATCATATCATTGTTCACTTGTCACCTTCACAAAATTCTTTCTACATTTGCATTCCTTCACGCGTTCCACTAACTTATGTTAATAATAACGATCTGGAAAATGGAGGTAATTGGCGGTCATGGTCAGTATACCAATAGATTGTTTCTTACTGCTGGTTCGTATACCGTTGTCGTCATGCTCACTAAAATGTCATTTCTTGTGGTGGCGTCATGTGTCGGGTCATCCCTGTCCCTCTAATATGGCGAGAGGGATGATGGCTGGCACATGCGTCATATTCGTGAACGGGTGCTACTTCCGATGACTGGTCGATGACGGTCTTGCGGGCTGGTATTAGATTTTAATATTTAACTGCATCATTTCCATCATGGTTCTGATCACTTTCGCGGATTGCCTGCATTATTAGGTATATATAATGTAAGTGGATGCTCCTGTTTCACCATGTCTATTCTGAGGAGGCAAACTAAAACTATTATGCTTGAGTATTATTATGTACAGTAAATATATACAAGTGATATAGAAGGTGTAACAGTTGCAGCACCTTACAAAATGTAAATTGTGTATTATGCAAAACCTGGCGATGAAAAAGAGTGACCGTGAGTTTTATTGCCCGTTCTTTCTCATGGTTCTACCTATTGCTTTGCGAACTTGGCAGTAAATGTAAATGTAGAAGCATACAGTAATAATGTTTTAAATTTGAGTATAAGTAATTATTTTATAAATTTATTATTTAGACGTTGAAATGAATAAAGGATTTTGAATTTGAATTTAAGCGATACATGTTAATACAAAATAAAGGATGACTGATTACAAACGACAAAGACCCCTTTTTCTTTAATTTATGCTCCTCCAGCTTTCCATACTGTAATGTTATGGATTTTATTTGGCAATAAAAATACCATAACTATGACTGGTGAACTTTTACTTATATACCTACAGGTTTATACGGAACCCTCGGTGCGCGAGTCCGACTCGCACTTGACCGGTTTTTTATATTGAAATTAAACAACAGTTTACGGATTTTATCGCGTTATATTGGTTTCACTGGTTATTTGTTATTACATTTAAACCGAAAGATCTAGAAACTACATTTTTATTACTAGCCGACGTTTCGAATAGTAAAATTTCGATAAAATCCGTAAACTGTTGTTTAATTTCAATGTGTAACATTCGCGTAAACCCAAGAAAATATTAAGTCATTTTTTATGTTTATTTTAAACTAGCTTTTTTACGCTATTTATTTTGTCCACGTGCTAAAAATAAAGTCACTATAATAAAAACTCTGACACCCTTTTTACCCACTTAGGAGAGGATTTTCCAAAAAATCTCCCTTAGTGATACCCTTCACTCCCCAACGAGCATAGACGTCAAGTTTAAGCTTCTTGTGCCCGGTAGTTTCAGCTGAGCATTGTCTGTCAGTCACTCAGTTTTATATATTGGTTAATATGTATAATAATTATACATATATTAACCAATAGAAAACACTAAGTGGCAAGCTAATACCACATGTTCTTTTTATGAGACTCGTTGTTTTAAAAGCACTAATGTTTACCCGATATTATTGCTCACAAGCACACCTATTTGCTGAGCATAACCCTGTAGAATAAAAAAAATATTTAATAAACTAGCACCTAAGTCCACTCAAACAACACGCGTGTAACAGTTTAAATATTTACATTGTGACCACGTAGGCACCACCTAAAAAGATTAAAGAACTTATTCGATCTTCTAACAGTCGTTGACCGCTTTGAGTACCTACGTAAAATGAAAACTGCTTCATTAATAATAGTTCATCTCGAAATTAAAAAGTTAATTAGCCTGCCCCACTTTTTAATAACACCTTTATAGCGGGTAACTTTACAAACTTAAAACAATGTTGGTGCCAATCAATTATTCTAAGAACAATGGCAGTTACAATACTTTACTTATAATTATTTTTCGATTAAACGGCAATCAATCGTTTAGTAATTAAAAGAACAAAGACTGGGCGATCATTTAGAAATCTGCCAATTTGCGCTATGCCACAAATGCTGCCATGTAGCTGCTAGAAGCGTCAATCTTTTATCATCACTTTCTTCAAATTCGTTGGTGCAACCTAGGTTTGGCCAACTTTAGATAAAATAGTGAAGATTGCAAGTCTTCACTATACAGTGTGTTGATATGCATTTGCAAAATATTTTCATGTGTGAATATACTAATATAACCGAATGTAAAGACATGAAAAAAATTACACACTAAACTTTTTTTTTCCGTTATCATGCATTTTCAAACTCATCTCGGTGTATTGACCGCCGCCGCCGCTCAGCTGATCGCTGCGAGCATGCATTGCAAGTACCAAACGTACACAAGCACACGTACCTACCGGGAAGTCTTATTCTGCTCATAGCAACAGTTTATAAGTAACATTTAATGAAAATAGGGTCTTATATCATCGCACATTGTTTGAAATAATTTTGGGTGAATAAAAATACTGTCTATATTGTATTACTAAAATATTTTGCAAATGCAGATCAACATGTTGTATAACTCCTGTCCCGTATAATACATAAAATGATGAATATAACCATACAAAGGGATAGCCCGTGGCTCCACCCGCTCATTCATATTTTTTATTTAATTAAGTCTCAGATCCTGTCGTTATTTCGGGAAATCGCTTCTTATTGCACCCGCACCTCTACATGCTAAACACCTTCTTGCGCCCCATAGTTTCGGCTGTGCCTTGTCTGTCAGTCTGTCGATAACAGAACAGCGTTATTCATATTGATAACATATTAAATTATTGCAGTCAGTTATCGAAAGGCTTTTAATATTTAAAAGATAACGCTCGCATTATGGATACTCGCACTATATACATACAACAAACAGTTTTGCGAATTAACTAATGGACGTCCAAACTCTGAATCAAATTATTTTCTCTGTATGGACACTAAACTTGTATATATTTCGCGATGAACACTATGCATTAGCTATATTATCCCTTTGTACATCGTCTGTAAAGTACCTCTGTACACGATACACGTCGAGGGTTCGTATTTTTGGTCTTCGAGGCAAGAAAATTAATCTAACATACGAAATCAAGGTTCAACATTGGATTTTTACCGGACAAAGTTAGTAAACCTTAAGTTCTACTTGTAAAACTTAGAATTTATCGTAACATTTGCAATAACATATTATAACATAAGATATTACAACCATAGCCGCTCCAGAGATGCTCCTTTAAATCATAACCCTTCAGTAATATTTCACAACTTTTACGGCAAACAAGGCTGTTTATTACCCCAGCGTCCATAAAAATGCAGCGAAAGACATTAAAGTTTACAGAACATTCCCATTGTTTTAAATCTTCTTGGTTATGCTCCGAATGCGCGTACCGAATGTTTGTTAATGCAACAACTTTACTAACAAAAAATAATGTTGCTAATTAAAAATATTAATTAGTATTCTATGTTGTTTCTTCAGAGGAGCACGTAAAATTTAATAAAATATAACTCTTCCGGCACTTGTTAGTTCATGCGTAAATATCGTTGAGTTAGCCACAAATTTTAATGAAACAGAGCCGGAATATACTATCAGAACAAAAATGTTAGAGATACAGGAATATTTGTTATTTTGTCCTCCTTTCACGTAACTGAGCATGAAACATGACTTTTGCACGTATATTGTTTATGGTTCGGAGAGTGATATGGGCTATTTTTATCCCACGTGGAGCTTGGGTCATTATACAAAGAATTATTGTTTATAGCGTAGTATATACACATACAGTTGGCCTTGAAGTGATCTTTGCTCAGTTGACTGTTTTCCTCCGTTCTCACTTTCGCTAGAGGGATGAAGGCGACGGATTGGAAAGCTTGGGCGCCCGCACCCACAATATAAAACTCAACAGTATGAATACTACTACTGTACGTCGATCTTTGACGACGATATGGTAGAACTCCGGTCCTTCTATTACTTTGTTATCAGCATGGCTCTATCACTCTATATAATAAATCAGCATTCAGAAGGCAGAAGTTTCACCCATTATAACATTATAACTTGTTAAGTGCAAAAAATCATACCTGGGAAATACCTTATAGAAATCAAAACTCTTAAGTAAGTTAATAAATTCCCCTCTCAGTTCAGTGACTTTCGCAAAAAGTATTACAAGAAGGAAACGTGGCGTAATGTGACACTGACAGTTCTTTAGTATATAATGATCTGAAAGTTACGCAACTTGTATACGCTGTACAATAATAAATAATTAATTAATTTTACGGTTCAAATGTCGAGAAAGCCCTACAAGTGGAGCATATGTTACTTTAAAAGTACCTACACCACCTACGCTTTTAAGACTTGTTATATTATTGTCATATAATATTAAATAAGAAGAAGAAAATCTGTCAAACTTTGTCCTCTAGTTCAAGCAATCGATAGAAGATATTTATACAAGGCTACTACCAATATCGACAGTTTAAGACAATAGATAATTTGAGACTTGGTTTCTCTTTATTTTGAGCTTGTATAATCTTCATGTGCAAGAAATCTCGCCCATCCTTCTCTTAGTGCAACTCCTCTATCAGAGGAGAGCAGCAGCGAGCAGGTTGAATCTTAAGCAAAATTAAGAAGCATATTAGATGAAAATGCACCTCCACCAACTTCGATTTCGTTAACAAAATGGGTTATAAAGACGAATAACAATCAAAAGTAAAAGTTCAATACAGATATTATTGACAACTTGTAAGTTATCTAGTCTGATTTTAATTTACACAGAAAGGCAAGGACATTTTAAATTGTGAAAACTATAACGTATTTTATTCGTTCACTCCCCAATAAAGCAAGTAGCATTTGAGCAAACATTACCATTACCTAAACAATCGTACCTATATCTCACCGTTGACAGCTGCCCAAACACACTGAGGCCACTGGAAAATAAAAAGTCATTTACGCGTCATGTGAAAACCATATTAACAAATGACAAAAAGTTGGTGAAGTGAGAGTCTAACTTGCACATGAAGGGTTTGTACCTTCATGCGAGATTTATATGTATGCTACTTTTTTGAAAAAAAATATCTAGAGAAATAATAAAGTTCGGTCTACTAACCGGACTAAAAATAGCTGTAATGTAAACATTAGTTTTTGGACTGAATGAAGATCTTGAAAACCAGCAACGCAACAACATCCCAAATTGGCGCATGCAGCTATGCACGGCCTAGAGTGCGGCCTAACCTCATGGTGATTAAAATTGTGAGGCAATGCAATTTGTAGCACGCCAACAATTTAGCACTTGTATTAGAGTTGCACATCCAGCGTATCCCATGTGATACAATCCAATAAAACCGTAAGGTTGCCGGTTGGTCGGGTTTTGGGAGATGATTGAGAAAGCCGTCTACGTATTACGGTTCATGAGAAACAGCCCGCTGACGGGCAGACAGCTAAACAGACAGCGAAAATTTTGTAAAAGGGACCTGTTCCCCGCACGTTACCCTAAAAAGGTATGTTTAGTTTATGGATTGTCCGTTTATACAAGAAACTCTTACGTAGTATTTGTATACTCTTTGCAAGAAACAATTAATTATTCACTCTACGCTGCCTGTCAAAATACTTATCTATAAACGTCCACCGAAAACGGTTGACGATTCAATGTTGTAAAACAAAGCGGTAGTACAAACATGAACTTCAATTTAGTGATAAATTATGTAGGTTCGAAGTGCCCTTACACACAGGGCGATAAATAAAACAGTTTCTTCAGTATTTAGGTCATTAGAAGCTAATATGAACAATCATAATAGAAAAGTGCTTCAGAGAGCACGTAATTGAAATGCAAAGTGCAAAAAGAAAGGAAGATAGAACGTAGCTTCAATAAATTGTTGAAGGACGATCGTTTATTATGCGATGGACGCTTTATAAGAGCGGTAGCGTGGGGAACATAATTGCAGAAGAACAAAGAGTGCATACATACATAGACTCACACCTGTTTCCCCGAAGGGGTAGGCAGAGGCCTGTTAAACGCCCACTTTTCGCCAGTGTTTTGATCCCACGTAATAGGTGGCGAGCCTATTGCCGCTTATCGGGATATTTTGTTTGCCAGAGCCTCGTCCATTGATCGGCAGGTGCACCACTTGCAGGTGAGGTTGGCGGGACCCAAGCCAAGTAAGTTCTTGGTGGGAACCCTATGCACCCATATGAACAAAGAGTGACTAATAAATAATAGCGTTCCGAAAGACAACGAAATGGGCAATCGATACTGACATAATTTACATAACAGCAAAATATAGAACGAAATAACGCATATACTATTCATGAATGCAATAAAGGCCTGAGAGAAATACAGGAATTCCAGTCAAGAGATATTTGAATACGCGTTTCATTTTGTAAGCCCGTGGTCAAATATATTAGCTTGCGCTCTGCAGCCTTCCACACGGCAACACGACAATCGCCTAGTTAGCTATGAAGCTAGCAGATTCCATAAAGTACTTTTATACATACATACATAGACTCACGCCTGTTTCCCCCAAAGGGGTAGGCAGAGGCATATTAAACGCCCACTTTTCGCCAGTGTTTTGACCCCACGTAATAGGTGGCGAGCCTATTGCCGCTTATCGGGATACCTATTTTGTTTGCCAGAGCCTCGTCCGTTGATCGGCAGGTGCACCACTTGCAGGTGAGGTTGGCTTGGGACCCTAAGTTCTTGGTGGGAACCCTATGCACCTGTACTTTTATATATGGAATGAATAAATAAATCTGAAAACCTGTATCACCGAAAGGGTAGGCAGAGGTGTAATATTACACCCACATACTAGTAAAGTAATACACCTCTGCCTCCCCCTCCTGGGATAAAAGGTGTGAAGTTATGTTATGTTACTAGTAAAGTTTTAAGCTAAATCGGGGTGGTATTAACAACTATCCAAAAGCTCACTAAAATAGATATCCCTTAGGGAGTCATCCAAAATTCGTGGGTATGTTGTTACAAATGCACGTATGTTACTAAATATTTAAATTCTAATTTCCAGTCGTATTAGAAACTCTGCCCTGAAAGCATAATTGAAATTCTTTTAAATAGAATTAAATACTAAAGGATTTTCAAATGCTTGTTTCGCTTCACAGCTTGATAGATATTTAATATATATAATAATACGAGTAGGTAAATACGTAACCAGTTAGTACTGGGACAAAGCAGGAGGAAAGTATTGAAAGTTTATGAGTCCTATGACAATCCTGGATAGACCAGTTTTCAGCAACTATATTTTTTCTGAGCAATTGAGCGTTCGGGACCCATATTTTTTTTTTTTTTTTTTTAAAAAGACAACTCCCGCATTAGGATTAAATCCTGTGTCGCGGGGGACTTTACAAACATACAACTAACGGACACAATGAACACCCAGACTCGAAACAACAATTTGTGAATTACACAAAGTGTTGCCTCGTGTGGGGATCGAACCCACAACACTCGGCGCAGTGTCAAGCGGCGAGGCGGCCGCTTAAACCACTACGCCAACCGTGCAGTGGCAATATCTAGCCAAACGCACAAAGCACTTTGTTTCCTTTTACAATGCGCATGCAATAGAGAGTAGAACTTTTTGCTTGTATCTGTTATTTCAAATACCAAAGTACCTATGTATAAGTAGCAAATGAATAAAGGTTAGTTCTGGGAAATTATTATCTAGCGTCGATCGTATCGTTACCTACTTAAATTTTGAGGTCAAACACAAAACATCCAAATTAGAAATCACGCAAAATCATCCTTCAAGTTAATAGAGAATCATCAAAGGTATGGTTGCCATGGTTACTCTCAACATTTTGATATCCAGAAGTAGGCTTATATTTGTCCATATTATATTGAAGTATTACTGGCCTGAAGATTGTCCATGTTTACAAAAGTGGTTTTAATGATTACATGACTCATCAGGATATTGCCATTAATTAAGTTCCTGGTCTATTGACTGAGGCTTCGATTAAATTTAGTGGTGTTTTTTTATGGGAATCGCTAATATGTATGGTTTTAAGAAAGTGGAAGACTTGCCAGTTTAATTAAAGTCGATCGGGAGGGCTCTGGGTTTAAGTATAGAATTATAAACCTTTTACGAGACTGCTGTCGATGTCATATTTAGGTTTCTTCTATTATATAGTCTCAATCTGATAAATAACCCTATACTTTAATAAGCGTGCTCTTTATTTAAGATCTAAAATTAGCTAGCTGGATATCTATGAAATGTCAAAGGGAAATGCTTTGGTCTTTGAAAACAGATCAGTGGAAGTATTATGTAATAACATTTTATTAAATAATAATTATAAATTTGAATTTCAAAATGTATTGAAAGATCAACAAAAAATAAAGACTTATCATCTAAATCTATCATCTTGATAACGTGTGAATGTATATCCACTTCTATAAGGATTTTACAACAGCCGTTTACAAACACTACAGTTGAGCATTTTTAATCATGTGATTGAACCTTTAGCCGTAATAAACGTATTTTCAAACTAAATGCGATAACCTTTCGCTGAGAGGTTTTACCTAACGCACGGATGACGTAGTAGTTCAAGCGGTAATTTTACCATTAAGAGTTGTTGTGGGTTTGATTCTCGCCCCAAGCTTTATGCTGTCCACATATCAGAAATGCGCCGAGTTTTGTGTACCTGTATCTCTCTGAATTAAGACCTCTTAATTCTAGCAGAATATCGACTTTTGTATGAAAAATAAGAATAACTAGACAAGCAAGTATTACCACATGGTAAGTTTAAAATAATATCACGCGCATTTTGTCCTATGGCACCCAACAAGGTTTGCTCTCGTCTCCAGTTAGGTATGTATAGGAATAATGGCCGTATGTGTGTCTAGCAAATGACCGTCTCTCGTTACAATGCAAGCCTCAGCTTCCTCCGAAGAAGCCTTAAATGGATAAATTATCGTTAGCTTGTAAGTGTATTGGCTCCTTATAAGTACATATACTAGAGGATGCTCGTAGCTACCCCTGCACATACTTTTTAAAACATTTAAAAAAGGTATGGTGTAGCTAACTGTGTGCGCTTAAAATAATGTACATTAATTTATAAACACACTTATCACAGACAGACATTTCAATTTTATTTATATCTTTATAATAGTATAGATTTATATTAATAAATATCGAATTAGTCCAATATGTTACGGTGTATAAATAACTACAATAAGAATTTACATTCATTATACCAAAACACTATTAGATTTTAATATTATGTTATAATACATTTATATTCGATTTGTTTCATTATCTACACGTTTTATCAATATAGTGTCAAATAACATCTTTTACGCCGTAGTAAATGCTTTTATCACGCGATAGTAAAATTAAATTGGAGCTATATTTAAATAAAATAATATTTGATATTGCCTTTAATGTCCATTCACATCTCTATAAATTATTATAATTTTTGTTTCATTTAATTTTGGAAATATTTTCATTTCAGTCTATCTAATAAAGCAATTCGTTCACAAATTAGTTAATAGTATCAAACGTAAATAATATTCCCAGAGCATATAAGAAGGTATTATTAATACTTTATACAAAGCTAAAGTGATTTTTAATTTGTATATAGAAATAAATCTTGCGTTACTGACTGACTAAAAGAAAAGTCACAGCCGAAACTACTGGTCGTAAGAAGCTGAAATTTGGCATGTGTGGTGGACATTTGTTTTTTAAATATCTTTCTATCTATCGCCACCATAGGTACCCCGGGCACACACCTCTGTCTTTTTGAAGTTATGTGTGTATTAAAATGTTAATTACCGTTCGCTTAATAATGTGCCCGGTAGAAGGCAATAGGCTCGCCCCCTATTACATTGGGACCGAAACATAACTGGCGAAGTGTGGTGTGTAATACACCTTTGCCTACCACTTCAGGGTTAAAGGGCGTGAAGTTATGATTCTATATTATACTTTTACATTTGTGATTTATTTGGAATGGCCTATTCAATTTGAATAATAAAAAATGCAATCTACAGGTATTGAAACAGTCTTCTAAAACATAAAATGATTTATTTCATTATTATACATTTTAAATAATCGATCGCATCAAGCGAATCTCGTCCCGGCGGGATATCGGTATGCGAGCAGTGAATTTATTTTCTCACGCATTATTTTGATTTTGCTACATCTTTTAAGATATTCTGTAAAGTACAATTTTTATGAGCATTAAATAATAACATATCTAGCGTATTTGATCGGATAAGAAGTAATACTGCATTGCTTAAAATAGCTTCCAAAATAATCAATTGTATTTGTCTAATTTTTAATTGATAAAAATGGTTTATGTGGATTTTCCTTAGGAGATAAACCAATGCTATTGCGAACTTTTTTGTATGTAATAATGAGTACTTTAATAATTTTGTACGTTATTTTTCTGTACCATTAATAGCAGCGCACGCCAAGAAAGACATTTTCTGGAAAAAATTCTTACACCTTGGATTACATTATTGATGTTTTTGTAAGGGTTCCTATTATTTTCTAGAAATAAATATAGCCTATATTACTCAAGGATAATGTCGCATTACAATGGTGAAATAATTTTTAAAATCCGTCCACTACTTTTTTAGTTTATTCGTAACAAACATACAAAAATACAAATCTTTCCTCTTTATAATATTATTAAGTATTAAGTATAGATAATAATGTTATATTTCATTACTCTTTTCGAATAAAAATTCAACCTTGATGATTTTGTATAAAATAGACCGAAGAGATACAAATGGGTTCATGGCAATACAAATATAAGGTCAAAAGGGTTGGCTCGCATCATAAATATACCTAATGGATATAAGTTCTCCGAATCCACCTACAAAATATAAGTATGAATACATTTTCCCCATTGAACTACTGAAGTGACGCTTCTAATACGCTAGTTATTAGACGCCGCTTGTGCCAGTAGTAATTATATCCTTTACAAACATTCAATCAACAGCAATTGAAAGCCAAAATATAAATTAAATTATTTTGTGATCCAAACAGTTTTAAGTAGTAGTTTGATAATAATACAAGTTTACTTAGTGGATCTTTCTCGCAATAAGTATTTAAGGCATAAATACATAGGTATTGGCCGACGTTTCGACGTTCGTTCCGACGTACCGGTCGTGGTCCCGGAGGGAATGGTGTGAGCTCAGCGCTGTTCAGGTTTCAGGTTGTGTAGGGTGGGTTTTGACACTTTGGCAACCACCCTTACTTGTTTTTTTTTTAGTTTTAATAATGTGTTGCTCTGAGTGGGAAGAGTAGAGAGTAGATAACACAACACTCACGGATAAGCGGTTGGTTCCGAGGATACGCGGAAAATAATATTATAATTGCGTTGGTATTTGAATGCAATAACACTTATTACAGCGTTGACTCTAAAGCTATAATCATGATTCCTACCTCTGCCAGAAAATATAAGTATAAGCAAATTCATCAGAATAATGAAGAATAAATAACTCACTTTCAATGTGTAGCATACTCGTAAAAGTAAGACAATACTATAAGAGTCAATTGTCTCGTCTTTGTAATTTAGTTAAGCTGTATTAACGAAGGCAATAAACTGGGCGGGTCAGCGGAGTCCATTTGCCGACACTATTCATCAGGCCATCGCTTATATCCTTATTCTTCTTTTTATTAAGGTAAAGAAGAGTATTATTTTTACATTTCATTGGACTAAGCGCATCCAATCATATGTATGTATATACACTATATTATGTATATACATATGATTAGGTGCATTCAACTGATAGCAAAATATGTCTCATCTTAGACCATTCTAAATGTCTGATTTTGAACGCCTCTAATTTATATTCTGCATGCAAATAGGTATACACGATTTTTCACGCCTATAGCCGGTTTTATGGTGATATATTTGATGGAAGTGAGTTGCAGTTTCACTTACCTTCATTGTTTTATAGAAGTAGGCTTTCTACTACCCCTACTCGAACAACGTACTAGCAATCAAATAATATTTATAGAATATTTGTGCATTTAAAAGTTCGACCTAGTGGCTAGGTTCGGTCAGTTTATTTGAAAACTTGCCTATATCATTTTCGCTTTTATAGGCAACAAAACTGCACATATTAAAATTATCCAATCTTGTTACTATATAATATAATGATTACTCAAATAAAGTATAATATTTAGCACCGTTTTATACCAACAGGCTCAATTTCCATACATTTTCGACATCATGACGTTTAACGACGATGTTTTAGTCGACCCCGAGATCCGCCTCGGCGAATTACCTAATCAAGGCATTTCCGACCGTCTAGGAAATCTGGGCCGTTATGACTTATGGCTCACATAAAGGTTCTAGCTACGAGAATATACATACATACGTGCTTATAATATCGATATGTATTCATATTACGTATATGTCTCTTGGGTTCATTTGTACACAACTGTAGAAAAATATCTAGTATACTTTAAAACTAATATCTCGCGGGCTTTTTACGAGAGTGTACTTTTTTAGACGTGGTTAAATTTTGAGTACCATATATGGGGTATGCAACCTATTAAATTTTGCAGTTAAACGCTGTATTGTAGTTCAACCACAAGAACAAGGGTCCCATGCTCTTTGAACAAACATTGAGTCGAACATTACACGTAGGTAGAGGTATTTATCAGTACTTACTTTTCTTGGCCTTATATAATTCGGTACCGTGTCTATGGTGTAGGTACTTCTAAATTCTATATCTTTTATTTGCATGGTATAGATAATATAAATGGTTACTTTTGTCTTTTTACTATTCTTCTCTCGACCTACTAGATTAGTAGATTAAATATCTTATTACGCTGAATTCGCACGCTTCCACTTATTTCCTAGTTACCACGATGATTTACTTTCCTTCATTTTCCACCTGCCATAACCAAACGCCCCTTATAAACATTCTGGCCGCATAATTCATTATACCACCAATTTTCATTAGTTGTACGTTGCTTCTATTCATTCAAGTAAACTCCCAATCTTGCTGTCAATACACAAGGAAAGGGAAACAGAATACCTCTAGTTTTACGAGAATGGCGAGCCGGGTTCCTGAACAACTGTTATTAAGGAAGACTAACAAAAATGCCAACTATGTCCATATACATCATGTGTTCAGAGCAAAGAGACAGATACAGAATGTTAGAGTTGATTAATTTTGCGGATGACCAAACAGCTTTTATAGAATTATATTTCTCAGTTCTTTAGAACAAAAAGTGTGACATAATCTTATTAATATTATAAATGCGAAAGTTTGTAAGGATAAAAGAATATAATTGTTGTTTCTTACGCAAAAACCCCTGAACAGATTTTGACGAAGCTTTGCAATAATATAACTTATATATCAGAATAGTAAATAACTACATTGTTCCTATTTTGGGGAAAAATGTTTGTTGGAATTTAAATTATGCGCCATCTGTCCCAACTAGGGGACATAGGAACATAAGAAAACATTGCCGGTTTTTCACTGCATCATTTTTAGAGCTAGCGCCTTTTAGTTACAACCTGTACATATTATATATTATAGCTTTACGTCAGGCACAGGCTCCAAGCATACAGGCTAGCCTAGCGGTACCTACCCAGTACCTCTCTAGAGCGGCATTACATAAAGTAATCCAATTTTAGTTTACGAGTGTCCAAGCATGGCGACGACGCGTTACGACCTACGTTTCAATCATTCATAATTTCCTCCAACACATTTTATACGCTACTCTTTCTGTGGGTAGTTTAAATAACGCAACATTTCGTCAATATTTTTAACTGAAATGAATATGCGGAGTTGTATGACATATGTATATTGCTGTAAGGAAAGCCTATGTTGCGCCTTCTACGAAACAGAAGTCCGGAGGTATCTTTCGATACAATCAATAGTAAGTATTAAGAAGTGTCTTATGAACATTTCTATATAAATCATTTAGTTAAAACGCTGCGTATCCAACCAAATCTACTCAGTAAATAAATAAATCAGCGGCGAAAGCCAATCAACATTTCATTTTAATATTTCATAGAGCTGTCTTCATTTGAATACATATTTGATGTTTCGTACTAGTTTCAAAGTCAGTGAATTTTCAAACTTAAAACCGTTATTTTACCCTCTTAACAGATTGAAAAATTCTTCCATAATTAGTACCTACTTATAACATAAATATGATACGCCCAATGTGAAAATGTCATGTTTCTGGCTTCAGTAGTAAGAGTGGCTATCCCCCCTATGGGATATCCACCTTGTCGTGGTGGGGGAGTTCAGTAACCGTGGCTTGGACACCCACGGTGAAGCTAAGCGGGATCCCGGGAGTGGACGCTCCACGTGGGCTTGGGTGAAACCTGCGTAGGATGCGTCCAATGGTGCGGGTGCGGGGGACAGTTGCTTCTGTCCCTCGCAGTCGGGCGCGGTTGCGGGAGGAGAGGCGTGTCGGTGTTGCGTTGCCGCGCGCCCTATCTCCCGCGACCAAATGGGGGCGCACCATGTGATGCGTTGCAGTGCGTGGTGCGTGCAGTGCGGTGGGGCCACAGAGGAAGAGGAGATGCGGTGTTGTCAGGTTGCCGTCCTCCCTATCCTCTGCGGCCGCTAGGTTTTAGTGCCTGCGGACGGCGAGCGCTGGGGCTGCTCCCCGTCTGCCAAAAGGCAAGGAGGCAGCGTAGTGTCCGCGCCGCCTCCCAAGTCGCATAACAAGACGGGGCCCGCCAACACCAACGGCGGGCCAGTCCCGGGCGGGGTCATGGAAAAGTATGCTATCCGCGAATCGCGTGACCCCGCCACTACACGGGACCCATAGAGACACCGCGGTGGTTTTAGTGGCTATGCCCCGAACGCCTTTAGGGGAGAGCCTCCATACATCTCCTCCGCCAGTCCCAAGCCCAGTCGATCACACTCTTGCCGGGTTGGCGTCGATTTGAGATGGTTTCCACCGTATTCAACAAAAAAAAAGTTAGTGTGGCTATGCGTTGATAAGTCAGTCACAACAGGTGATTTTACATAATTATGCATGTATAAAATATTAAGAAGTTAAGTTTTATAACTTTTCTTTTGCTGTCATGTGGACTTCAGCGACTGCCTCGTTGGTCTCGCGGTATAAATGTGCGCGTGGGATTGGGAGGTCTCGGGTTCGATCCCCGGGTCGGGCAAAGTGTTATTGGGTTTTCCGTTAGGAAATTCTCAGTAGCAGTACGGAGTCTGGTAATGGTAATATTATGTTAACATAAATTATTTTTCTATACTAACAGGTTTTTGTTCCGCTGCTGAATTTAAAATTAGGTGAAACCTGCGGGAGAGCCTAAACTACTGAGCGTAGCAAACTTTTTGGACATAGAGTTCTGTTTAGAGTTTTGACAGAGAGTTATATCCAGGGTTATTTGTAAAACACCGTTAACCTGTCTATACATTTTGTCGGGGTCAAAGTTCAACTTTGTATGAAACAGCAGATATTATTTTTTCGCGATTTCGCAAAAGTTCCAAAACAAAAGTTGTTCATAATGATAATTAATATAACCACCCCCTAAGAGGTTAACGGTGTTTTACAAATAACCCTGCATAAATATGACTAGAAACCCACTAAGAAAAGATTTTGCTATACCGTTACCCCCCCCCCCCTCCCCCAATCCCGAATATATCCGATTTAAAAGCTATGGAAATGCGGGCAAGATCGAAATTACCTACTTTAAAGAAATTAAGTTGCGATGTACCTACAGATTGCATATAGCTCGTACAATATTTTTTGCTCTGTATCCCAGGGGCACTGGCAGAGACTAAAGGTTATCATTTGCTCCGTACCTGGCATAACTATCACTATATCATTACCAACTGGTATTGCATTTTTCATACACCCTTTTCTGTATAAGGCTAATTAATTTATAGGCTCTGTTAATTTTACTACTGTTCTTAGACAATTCAAAAAAGGTTTACATACTTATTTCATTGGGGTTCCAATTACTTTAATTATTATTTTATATTGACTAATATAGTTTATTATCATTTACTAGAATTTAAACCGAGTAACCTCTTAGCGGTGATGAGAACAAATCCAAACACGCCATGTTTACAAGTAGGTAATTAGTTCGGTAGCGCGTAACAAGGCTCTAGCAGGTCGAAGCCTACAGGGTTAACTCAAGGCCGTGTTTGTTCATTTCACACTCTGCGGTCAGTATCGTCAAATTATTTTGAAGTTAGGAAAGCTATTGTATTGTTTGTAATGGTGTTACAGCAACAGGGTTGTTTCCAACTAGTCAAATCAGACACTTTTAATTAAATGTCAAAAACAGTCTCCTTCTACGGATTTTCTATGAAATATGGAATAATGACGTCATAGTTTTTGCCGTCAAAGAAGTCCTAATCCAGGGTACTAATAATCAATAAATTGTCAATAAAAACTGTAAAATAGAGTTTAAACAATAATTGAGGAATGAAGTTGCCATTATTTTGGCATGTTTGAATAGATAAAAAAACTTACTTTGTGGGTGTAATATTACACCTAAAAAAACCTACATAATTTATTTGACTTGCAGGAAGCATCCCTATTGCTTGGATAACCTAAACTAAAGCTGTAGGTGGTACGTGGAGTCAGTGCGTTGGCGTCAGCGGCGTCACTGAGAAGATGGATTGCCTTCATATTGATCACACTGACAGACAAATATTACCTTAATGAAAGTTAAATGTAACTGAATGGGTTATTTTGTATCTTTAACTAGTGTGTAACTAATCTGCATTTTTAGAAAATTTCGATCACCCTCAGTTTTTTTGCAATAGCAATTAATCTTATTTTTAAGTAAAAAGTAAAAAAAATATTTCAAATGAAGAAAAAATTACTTATATTTATGTTTATTCAGGATTTTCGGAAATATTTAGCGTCAGGTACATCCCTTTTGAGTGTCCAGCAGTAGTCAGCTAACATTTTCGGACTCCACTTGCCTTGGTACCTTTTTTCCATGTTGGATATGCCCTGATGGAACCGCTCACCGTGTTTGTCGCTAACGCGAGTGCGAGTGTAAAAAGTGAATCTTGACCGACATATTGCATCCCATGTCCTTGTAAGCCGCTAAGAGGTTGTTGACTAACTCTTCATAGTTTTCGGCCCTGTGATTTCCAAGAAAATTACGAACATTATTTCGAAAGCATGTCCATGCGGATTTTTCGATCGGATTAAGCTTTTGTTCAAACTCTTCATCAGCCAGTAGGTCTCTTATTTGTGTCCCTACAAATATTCCTTCTTTTATTTTGGCATCACTGTTTTTTGGGAATTTTCGCTTCAAGTAAAAAAAACCATCTCCATTGTTATCCATAGTTTTGACAACATTTTTCATTAGTCCGAGTTTGATATGCAATGGAGGTAGCAATACATCTTCAGGATTTATTAAAGGAGTGTGAAGAACATTTCGTTGACCAGGTATAAGAGCGCTCGCTCAGGCCACTCTTTTTTGACATAGTGATTTTTTTTGTCTCGACTATCCCACTCACAGAGGAAACAACTAAACTTCGTATATCCAAATTGTAGACCTTGCAAAATAGCAATTATTTTCAAATCTCCACATATTTTCCAGTAATATTGGTTATATTTAATATGTTCTAGCAGTGATTTCATATTTTCATATGATTCTTTCATTTCAGTAACAGTTTTTAACTAATGGTGTCAAACTACGACGTTGACTTTTAACAGTAAGTTGACCGCAAATATATCAGAAGTTATTAGGATGGTTTACACACCACTCTCAGCACTCAGCATCTTAGTATGATGTATAAGACTAATCTAAACTAATCAAAAAAAAAACTGTTTTAATTTCAATATTTTTTCGTTATTTTTTTCGGAAACACACGTCGGTAAGCAAAATTTGCGTAATTGAGTAAGTCAAAATTTTATGAAAACTGAAGGTGATTGAACAAAACTAAGTATGGGGTTTATATATAGGCAGTAGTGTTTGAAAATATGACTTGATTTCGTTTAACAAATATACTGTTTATCAGTGTCATCTTCATATTTAGGTATTTCCAGAAACGATAGAAAAGATACAATAAGATCTAATATACGTGATATGTAGAAAGAATCCCTGCTAAATTAATATTAATATTTAATTTCGCTTAAATTGCCTAAGAAAGAATTAACCATCCAATGAAATGCTTGTAAATCTAACTACAAAATATTTATCTTAAATATTTTGCACAAATAAACCAACGTAGTAAAACGTTTTATCCGAATCTCTCGTAATAAAATCGTTGTATTTTACGATTCGCTAGGCAACGAAATTACCCTAACTTTTAATTGCAGTACAATTGTGACAAGGTCCAACCTTGTCCATTATTGTTTTGTACATTTTTAATTTAAATTCATTGGACAGACGCCATCTATCTTACTTTTAACAGCACGAGAACGATTTACTTTCCTAAAAGCCGTAGGTCGTCAATTTTAGAAATACAAAATAAATAGCTGTATTTTAGTAATACCAACACATAGTTCCTTAATCTAAATATTGTTCATTTGATGCTTTATTGTATAGTTCGTATACTATGTATATATCCCTGTGTCAAGGGAATTATCCCTAGCAGGGGGTAAACCAAAAAGAAGGGCATAATGGAGTCGCGTTATGGGTCAGCCGTTGCTATAGCCTGATTTATCTTGACTATTGGCGACCTGGCTTTCTTTTTACCAACATAGTGTGTCAACAAAACTATACCGTGTCAATCCTGTAATCAAACGACGCTAGGCCCCTTAGGGGGTGGGCACAAACTCTCAATATACGTCCATACGTTTTGTGTTGGTTCTAAACGAATGAGCAACGTGAGGGATGGCATTACCTTTCACCTTTCTGGGATTTATTGTCCATGTGTGGGTTTTCTTTCTTCTTTACTTACACAGCCCTAAAGGATTTGTTTCATTAATGAATTTGGGAAAATTGCAGCGGCGTGTTCGGTTCTATTAACTAAAGCTCGTATTATATTCACAGGGAAGGTCAGCAAACCGCTCTCCTTTAAGATTATATGAATCTATTCACGGTTCACAGAAGCGAAAAGCTAAGATAGTAACTGGACCGGACGAGGATTGCTGTTCTTCCCCCCTTTTCGACTGTAGCGAATGTGACGCGTAGACTCTGTCGAAGCGCGCAATCTTCGCACTTCCGTTTCGTAGTCAATTGACGTCCTGTACTGATGACCATTCCGATACATATACAGGGTGATTTGTAATTGCTCGTATTCCCTTCGGGAGGTGATTCTAGGGCCAAAACGGAGTATTTTTACCCCCTACATATGGGGGTCCAAAATGCATCATTTTGGAATAAAACTGTTTTTAAGATTTTTGAGAAAATTCCAAATGTTTGTTATAAACATCTTGTAAAAAATTATTTTGACTATTCTTGGTTGCAAATTGCTGAAATAAAACTTTCGTGTTTGAAATCTATAGTAGATCTTGGATATTTAAGGAATCGTTGCTAAGCCGTATTTTGTAATTATGTAATTTTATTTAAAAATCACCAATCCGGAGGTCAAACTCAGTGGCGTATCAGTTGAGGGGCCATTCAAGCAGTGGACGATGTTAAATAAAATTGTGTCCGAAATCATTTTTCTTCTCTTTTTAATCTAACTACAGCTTGTTTTAAAAAGCAAAAAAAGATGAGATGTATTTTCCATCGATAAAACATCAATAATTTCACTGCGATACTCAATTTATCGAAAAAGTGGGATTCTTATTTGCATACACGTGACAAAACTATGTGACAGATTGGTGTGAGTGCGACACATAGATTGAACCATTGCTGCATATTCAATTCGTGAACTGTTCCAGAACATTATGTCACTCAATAGGTAAAACGAAAAGTGCTTACTGCATTTTCTTGATATTGGAAAGAATATTTTCTTTTCAAAATAGTTTTATTTTTAAACTTAGGGTATAATAGAGTTTGAAGCTTTGCAGTAGGGAGGATTAACACACTGCCTGCTTGATGGTAAGCTGCAATATTCTATAGGCAATATCAGTACGGGCAGATAAATAAGTGGACATCCCTTGTCTAATGAGGACATTAAAGAGCTATACCTACGTGGGTTTGATATTTGGTTGGTAAACTACAGTAAATAAGTAAATAGAAGAATCCTCGATCATAAAAAAAATGTAGCTAACATTTAAATTCTGTCAACGGCTAAGCAACTTGAAATACCAACAGTTATTCTACAACGTGGAGATCCCACGGGGGGGGGGAATTAATAGCACCTGTAAAGAAAATAACAATTACCTACTTAGGGGTTTTATATTTACACCAACAATTAGTTTTTATTTACTTGCAGCTTAATTAAAACTTAATTTATAGACGATCAGTTGACATACATAACCTAATTTATGGTAAATACCGCAATTATGGTACGTATACTTGAAAGAACGGGCAGGTTTAATATATGTGCTTTTAGCATGTACTTTACTACATATTGAATAAAAAAATAAGTTTAAAAACTATAACCCGACTACGTAAAAATGGGGTTCTAAAAAGGGCGAAACGAGAAAAGTATAAGTACAGAAATGCTCAAGCTAGAGCCGTAGTCGCACCTATTACAAGTATACATATATCTAGAGCCGTAGTCGCACCTATTGTATACAAGTGTACATATATGTAATTACCTGTCATGTTTATTGGCACCTGGCACCCGGGCCATTATTACGAATCTATTGACGCCCCATTAATTAAAATCGGTTCAGTAGTTTAGGCGCTAGGGTGGAACATACAAACATACATACATACATACATACATACATACATAGACTGCCAAAAACATAACCCTTCCTTTTGGCTTCGCCGTAGTACGGTAAAAATAAGTCAGGCACATTTCACCTACTCTTATTAACTAACATTAAGGTGACACCACCCTACGAGTTTTACATAAAATTTCAGTAAGCAAGCACTCAACATCCTTAAATTGATAACAAACAAAAATAGATTACAGTTTCATACAGCAACAATTTTCAAACAAAAACAAATAGTATTTATATTTTTCCTCACGCGCTATTTCTGTATACAACTAAACAATAACGCATGCAGCCCGTGCCCAAACCGCCAGAATGCCTTTCTGGCGGTAGCACTAGCTATAGCACTGCAGTAGTTAAATGCCTGCAATATAACGTATACAGCCAAATACAGCACTAGAATGAGAAATACTATTAGAATATTTTTTTGTTATACAAATGGTTTAAATAACTATGTTTTCTGACGTTTCGACCATGCTGCACAGGCCGTGGTCGCGGTAGAACTCAGTCGAAGGACACGGCAATTTTGCACAATTAAGACCCGCTAAATAATTCTGTATGATGTAGAAAAAGCGCGATGGATTAAAATTTAATTTTGTATTAACGTAGCAACATGGGCGTGGCAACATAAAATATATGCTTTGATAATCATAAATGAAAGTCTCTCTGACGTGAAGCGATAGCCAAGTGGATATACCAACAGACTGCCATGCAGAGGGTAACGGATTCGAATCCACGGCGCGCACCAATGACTTTTCGGGAGTTATGTGCGTATTGAATTGTTAATTATCGCTTGTCCCGTGCCTCGGAGAGCACGTTAAGCCGTCGGTCCCGGTTATCATTAAAATCTTTGACAGTCGTTACAGGGCGTCAGTACCTTCTAAATAAACTGACACTAGTCTAAACCATGGAATATCGCCATGCCTTCGGGTTGCGGAGGTCAGACGGGCAGTCGCTCTGTGGAAAAGCCAATATACAGCCAAATCCGGTTAGACCAGTAAGCGGAGCCCAGATTGAAACTGGCAAAGAAAGAAGAATCATAAATGACTGTCGTCGATGATAGAATGAAAATCGAGCTCAATGTTGTGCCATTGGATAGGCCTTTAGCCAGAAACAGACTACGTTAGCCTGATGATAATAATTGTAGAATGGAGAATTTGTTTTTGTTGGTGGAAGTCTAGCTGTGTCTTATAAAAGCGCTTCTCGGCACAAACCTCATTGTGAGAACGGCAAGGCCCCACGAGCACTGTGTCTTCTACACTGGTAAAAAGTGGATCAAGCGAAGAACCCACCATTTAGCAAGCGATCATTAAAAATTGGAAAATGTATGGTATAAGCATTAATAATAATAAAAGGTCATTACACTTAAAATGTGCAGACCCAGATTCAACGAAAATCCTTGGACAAAAGTCAAAGCTCAATAAAATTCGCAAAAAGCTTTAATACCAAAAGTTATTAGTTTTAATAACATGCATTAGAGTTTGAACACATTTTAGTATTTAATTTAACCTATATTTACAGTAAAATCTTAGTTTAAGCGACAGAGCCCATTTATACACAAATTGTAATAGAATATTAGTTACAGCATCGATAAATTTTAAGCCGTGTTTTTTGTATGGTTCTATTAAATAAAACTCGAATTATATCCACAGGGAAGTTTGGCAGACCGCTCTCCTTTCGGATTATATGAATCTATTCACGGTTTACAGAAGCGAAAAGCTAAGTAAGTAACTGGATCGGACGAGGATTGCTGAAATAAAACTTTCGTGTTTGAAATCTATAGTAGATCTTGGATATTTAAGGAATCGTTGCTAAGCCGTATTTTGTAATTATGTAATTTTATTTGAAAATCACCAATCCGGAGGTCAAACTCAGTGGCGTATCAGTTGAGGGGCCATTCAAGCACGACGATGGACGATGTTATATAAAATATTAGTTACAGCACCGATAAATTTTAAACCATCGATATATATGTACTAAAGTACTAGATGTAGCATTCAGAACTTTTACTTTGTTCAAATGCTTTGCATGAACATACCGGCAAAACAATCTAGTGTCACTTTGACTTTCCTGCAGTGTGGGTCCGCTTCCTTTATTGACTGTGTGGCGACGATATATCGATTAATTTGAATCAGAACTAGTATCTGTAGTAGCGTTAGTCAATATTTTTAATTATTTATTTAAATAAAAGAGTTAAATGTATCATAATACCACATTAAAATATATTTCTTTATTTTTATGTGACGTCATTCACGATCATAGACTAACTACTATGCAGAAATACATTGCAAGTAATTGTAGGTAAAATATATGACTAAGACCAGACTTCGTGAAGGTATTGGTTTTAAAAGTTTGTTACCTAATTTGATTAATGTTATAAAACCAATTTGACGTTGTATCACACTAATTCTGTGTTCTTTTTATGTTTTGGTATATTGATCGTAATAACCGTATTAAAATATTTCAATACTTCATCATAGTAGGTACACATTTGCAGTTATAGAAAAATACGCAAAAATAATATTGAACCATGAGGCCAAAACAGATCCTGATTTCCATTATCCGACCAATAGACAAAAAACCACAAAATTATTTGTGTTTGGTGGCAATTGAATAGTTATTAAAATATATTTTTGAGCATTTCTTGCTATAGTAAATTTATCTGCAATTTAAAATATTTTTTTAGGCAGGACTTCAACCCGCGACCACGTCGATACCGTACCGACTTAGCTACTCAGGCCACTTCGTCATAGATTTTTTTTTAATAGCTGGTTTCCTTATGGTAGCACATAGTGCCATCTGCCACATGTGTAGGTTTAGAACTCTGTGGTCAGCTTTACAGAATGACAAACAATCCTGCCTTATATATTAGGATATGTTTAAGCAATTCTCATAGTAAGATAAATATAAAGTTTAAAAATTAGAATTATTCGTGAGGCAACTAAGGCAAGTCTTGAACTTACACCCACGAATACATTTTTCTAATTTGTAAAAAAACATCTGAATATGTTTATAGATTCTATTTTTTTACTTAAATAAACCCCCAGCAATTAATTACTTTTATTTTCATAAATAAACTGTTCTTATTATGTTGATGAAATATTGTAGGCAGAAAACATCTCTTCTGTGATGTAAATTGTCTTTGCAAATGGCAATAAGCGGCCAGTAACGTTACAGAACTATTGGATACTCATTGGTAAGATGCCAGGACTTGTTTTTGTTGATTGGCTATAATAATAACTAGACACTATAAGTCATTGGCGCTGCTTGCGCCTGCGTGTTGCGCTAGTACGATTAGACGTCATACTTTAGACAATTTGAACAAAACATTTATAGGGAATGCTCCGTCTATCGTTAGAGTATATGTCAATGTTTTAAACTATTATCTATAGAAATATGAGATTGTTTTAGTTTATCGAGTAGATCAACCGACTTTTTTTGAAATGGGACGCAATCGCGTTTCACGACTGACATGCTGACATTCCGTGACCTTGGCGGATGTAACGCATGCCACAACGTCGGGGCAAATACAGAGATGTTCATCTTTACAAGGTCATCATCATCGACCTACCGTTCCTGGTTGCATCCGTGACTTAGGTATGCCTTAGAGACCGGAGTCCGCTTGCTAGTCTTACCAGATATGAGAGAATGTGGAGCCATAGGTTGAAAGGTTCTTGACAAAATCTTTTGTTTTGGCCATAAACATATTTTTATTATTTTATTTTATTTTCCACACAGCAACAACTGTTGATCTACGCAACGCAATACTAAAGCGATATTCCATGGCCTACCCAGGCCAGCATCAGTTTATTCTAAGGTCCTGACTCTCCATAATATCTGCCAAAGATCTTCATGGCAGCCGGCAACGATGGCTTAACGTGCTGTCCGAGGCACCGGGCAAGCGTTAATTTACAGATTAATACGCACATAACTTCTAAAAGTCAATAATTTCCGCCGTGGATTCAAACCCGATACCTGAAAGTCTGATGGTACCTTGACTAGGCTATCGCTGCCAATATGGGGTAAAAAGATTTAAGGCATTTCATCAAAATTCGTTTCGTTTTGTTCAGGTTAGTGATGAAATAATGTGCTGAATATAGCGTATGTAGATAAATATTACTATTAATTATGACTCTACGAATACTCTACTCATGCATCATTCAATTATAAATAATTACCTTGTGCCCGCGGCTTCGCTCGCGTTGAGAAGTATTATTATTAATTAGGTACATTTTTTGCTTTTGTTTAGCGTGTGTAAAAAAAAGAGCCTACAAAACTTCTTTGTACACAATATTCTTTACTAATCTGTCATAAGGCGCTAAAACTATCAAGCTATTGGTTAAATAGTCGTTAGATCCAGATTCCGTAAATAAGCCCGTTTCTATAAACATCTAACTTAAATGGGAATATTAATCCTACTGCTATTAACTCACAAAGTCCGCCATTAGTAGCATTTATAAATCATAACAGCAAAATATTCGTCAGGTGTTAAGTAGTTATTACCTTTCCTGTCGTGGGTCATAAATAAAAACCTGCTCCAGTCATTAACCAGATATCTTACAACGTCTGAACGCACCTCCATCACTCTATCTTGTGTTCCGTTCATTAAATAAGAGAGAGCACAAACATGCATCGTCACCAACAATAGGGACCACAGTACATTCTTCAACTTCTCTATTAACGTTCAGATTTTCTTTAGCCATTTTAAAAAAGTCGAATCGACAAAACCTATCCTTAAAGCGAACGAAAACCAAATAAATGCCAAATACAAAGCCTAGTCTATCTATAACCAAAACTACTAAACCGAAATAAAGCAAATGCAATCCAAAATATGCCAAGAAAAGAACAGACCGTCGTATCGTCAAATATAATCCGCTAGAAATATTTAGGTATAGAAGGTACTATACAGCAACCAAAACAATTTAACGACCAAGAACATCCAACTAACTGCGTACAACTAACCTACCTGACGACGAAAGTTAAATAGTAACCGAAGAGGGTCATTAATCCGCGGAAAATCTTAACACCGCGATTCAGACAAGTGACGTAATTGCACAACTCTATCTATTGTCAACATTTAGAACTAAAATTGTTCTGTTCATCTTAATTTATTCGTTCCATTAGGTACTGATAGTTCAAGCTAATACATTTACATCCTCCATTATCCCTTATTTTATCACCATGAGGGTTGAATTTAGCAAAATCCTACTTAAGCGGACGTCTTCATCATAGTAGCTCCAATCTTTAATTTCAGTTCAATCAGTCGAAAATCTAAGAAGGTTTATACAAACTTTCATCTCCTATTTTATCCCCTTTGTGGTGGAATTAATCAAAATCCTTTCTTAGGGGATGTCTACGTCATAGTAGCTATATGCATGCAAAGTCTCAGCCCGATTGGTTTAAAATTGACAAGGTTTCATACTAACTTTCATCCGCTATTTTATCCCTTTGGGGGTAGAATTTATCAAAATCCTTTCTTAGCGGATGCCTACATAATAACATCTACCTGCATGCCGAATTTCAGCCCGATCCCTCTAGTGGTTTGGGCTGTGCGTTGATAGATCACTATGTCAGTGAGTCACCTTTGAGTTTTATATATTTAGATGAGCAATAGGTACTTCACAGAGAACAACGTGTAAATGGTCTTATACACCAAATTGGTCTTATATCATAATCCCACCTGTCGTGCTAATACTACGTAATGCTTAATGCGATAACAGGTTTAGTCTTAGACTTAATTACCCTGCCACTTACAACTGCTTTTATTTTAATAGCTTCATGAATGTGTAATAAAATTTCACTACGCGGAAAGCTACGAGTACCAAGGGTCTTTGAACTTCGTAATCCATCCTCGAGCTTAGTGTGAACGATTTTAATAAAAAATAATATTCTACCACATACACACATCATCATCCAGTCCAAAACTAAACAGAGCTTACAATATAGGCACTAGATAATTGATAAAAATACATACATATTTATTTTTAAATACATACATACATATATACATAGTCTCACGCCTATAACCCCGAAGAGGTAGGCAGAGGTGAATTTCTACACCCACTTTTTGCCAGTTTTTTTTTTTATAAAATGTAGTTTTAAATACATTTTATAGAAACACCCAAACTAAGACAAACATCCTTATTAACACACACAAACGTTTGACTTTAATGGAACGGAACCTGCGACTTCGGCTATATAAATTCAAAAGCTTCGTTAAGGTGTGAACTGGGAACCAAACACATTAGCTCCCTTTGAGTTCCTTCCCGAATATTTGACATGAGCCGTCTTCTTTGTTGAATTAAAGTTAATATTGACTCAAACCTGTTTACTTTTGAATACATCATGCATTGGTTGCTACAAACACATATGGCATTGTTTAAGGAATCTATATTTGGTAGTGAAACATCACGATTATAATTCACTGGAGGTGATAGCAGTGTGGGGTACCGTTTGATTATTTTAAATCGTTAATATTGCATTTGTTTGGGTAATCTTTATATTATAAATAAAACAGTAACAAATATATTTATACTTATTAATCTCAAGGCTATTCTTAGCCCGCGTTGTGACTACAACGATCGTGGTCGTTAAAAGATATCGAGAAAACATAAGAAACTTAAAAATGTTATGTTATGAAGTGACGTTGATATAGAGCTGGCCCTTACGGCAAACCGACCATTGTCGTTTCGATCCCACATACACATACGATCAAAATGTACGTAATTGGCACACATTTGTTATGAGTTTGGGTGTCCTTTGAGTCCTTGTTTACTTATCTACAAATGTAAAAATGATTGATGTTCGAAAGCCTCGCAATATTTCAAAAATATCTGCACCGAATAGAATAATTAGTTTCTTTCTATTATTCAGTACACAGTCTTCAAAACTTAGCATATCAGCAGAAACCCAGTAGAACGGCCAAATAATCTTTAAATCAAAATGTTCCAAAGGAACAGGCGAAAAAAATATAACTCCATTTTTAATTTTCTCAATATATAACAAAATTGTCCTGTCTTCAAAAAGTCTTTCTTTCTTAGACTTCGTCGAGTCATCCCGGTTGCATTCGGGACTTCATCTTGCTGCCTGCGGTGCAATTTCTAGTTTAATCAGTGTTGAAAAAAAATTGTTGGGCCACACAGATATATAGTATTAACAATTATTTTACACACACGTCCCACATATGTACTATTGAATTACTCACTAGCCGATCTGTTACCCAGAATTCCTTCACCTTAAAGATGAAACTTCCAAACTCCATCCACAATAAATGCCTACGCTGAAACACTTAGCAGTTTTGGCAGCGCGTAACATTTTCATCCAGCAACACTACTGAGAAATTCCTTCAAGAAGAAGCCATAAACAGTTAGCTCAATTTGAAGTACTTTACCGTGGGACCAAAGTCTCTATGTTTCCTTTTGCTTTGCTTTTATAACCAGGAATAATCCCGTGTCGCGGGAGATTTCACAAACCTACAACCAATGGACACAGAGTACACCTATACTCGAAACATCAATTTATGGATACATAAAGTGTTGTCACGCGTGGAGATCGAACCCACGACACCTAACGCAGTGTCAAGCAAAGAGGTGACCGGTTAAACGCCGTATGTGCAGGTTATATTAGTACGCAACTTGTCTACAAACAGCACATTACTCATAATGATGTACCCAGCAGAAAAGCTTAATTTCAAGCTTTTATTTTTAACTTGCAATGTTGCAGCCAACACTGACACAAAAAGGCACTTTTAAGAAGTAATCTTATTTTAAACTTTTGATCTTATATTATTATCCTTATCCTTTTTATCCCAAGACGAATATACAAAATATTAAGACATCTAAGCCAAAGTGTTACTCAGGTCTGTAGCAATAGCTCAAAATTTATCTTACGCTATATTGCATGGGGTCGGAATCCATCAATCACGTGTTGATCCGTAACTATGGCCTATAAAATCGTCCGAAACGTCGTGAAAATAATAAATTTGTTAAATCTATCGTTATATAATGTTAAGCCTGTTGTGTCGCATCGTTGTATTTAAATAAATCGGCAAAGCCTTTAAATTATTTGTCATAACACTCATAACTCAACCGGAGATACACCAAAAATAAAAAGGATACATCTTTATATTCTGAAGAGGCTCTAGAGTCTAGACGGTTACTGATGTAATAAACAGCGGTAGTTATGGTCACCGTATTGGCACAAAAATATACTTTTGACACACTCTGATCAATTTTGTTTTTGCGTGAAAATTTATCATTTGCTACGATGACTAGTTCTGGCATACAGTATAATAAGTGTATTTCTACTGGGTTCTTAAATGTTAATAAAAAGGCCATCAACAAAAAAAAATATTGACATAGTACAGTCATGAGAGAGTCTTTAGAGGCCTCATATTTTGTCAAATGTGCTCTTGCTCTCAGACCTAAAGCAAAAACTTTAAGCAATTGTGTGGTGTACCCAGTACCCACTTACTGATTCTTATATCACACAAGCTTTCCTATAAGAAGCAGTACACTGGATACAAAGTGGTTCTTACAAACTATGTATTTTTAATTTTAATTGAATTGACTAGCACCTGTCAAGAGTGTACCAACACAGAAGATGAAAAGAAAATGCGCGTGCAATTTATGGGAGTGGCTATGTAATTAGTTTTTGTAGGTAGGTATTTTTAGTGACTTAAAGAAACTAAATTGGTCATCAATTTCGTTAGTTAAAATGGGGGTATTCCTGAAAGCGCAACTATTTTTGAGCGCAACTAAAAAAGCGCAACTACTTTATTCCACAAAGCGCAACCACGTCGAAAAATAGTGAAGGGGCATAATAGATTCTTAACGGACTATTTTACTATCGATAGGATTTTTAAATCATCTGCCCACTTTTTATTTATTATATTATGGTGATCGTTTCCAAAAGTACCAGAATAACAGAAATGAACGAGGTTAGAAGTGTTTATAGAATCTGGTAACAAAGATCAATCAGTAAAATGTTTTGAAAAGTACCAGGGTAACATAAATTAACAGAAGTTAATAGCCTAATAACAACCTGGTTTTAGGGTCATGAATCAGAAATAAAGCACTGGATGGTATAGGTAAAACTCAGGCGCACAGCTACAGCCAAAGTATACTAAAATGTCCTGTCTTATCAACTGTCGATATTTTCCGTTTGTTATTGACCAGCACTATTGCATCTTGATATTTAGTTGCGCTCTGTGGAATAAAGTAGGTGCGCTTTTTTAGTTGCGCTCAAAAATAGTTGCGCTTTTAGGAATACCCCGTTGAAATGAAATTAAGAATATGTATAAATGAGAAGAGAAGTTTTGTACCTACATATTTTTTACAATTTTGTCAGTAAAATATTTTTAGTAGATGCCGCGCCCACCTATGTTACCTACAAAATCTCGTCACAGCCGTCAAGGCAGTTTTAGAACGATCAATGTCAATGTAAAATTCAGATATCGAACACAGACGGCCAATCCCAATGCGGCTAATTTAAACCTGGCCTCGTGATCACACAGGTCTTTGTTGTGTCATTAAGGAGGCTTTTCAATCTCCAATATGTTAACTTAACGCTGCACCAATGAGAAAAAACATTGCTCGCCTCCTCAGTGAAAGTCAGTGACTCACGACTAAGTCCAAATAGCGTTAAGTTATACCATAGAAGTAACCTATATCTGTGGAAGTAACAGAGCAGTCATAACAATAGCTACAATGTTGTAAAAGGTGGGGCACAATACCATACTAATTATATATGTGTACGAAATTCTGTAATTTCGCACACATGTAAATATTTTTTTTTATAGACTCACGCCTGTATCCCCGAAGGGGTAGGCAGAGGTGTAATATTACACCCACATTTCGCCATGAATTTTTAGGTCCTACGTAATAGGGGGCGAGCCTATTGCCGTTACCGGGCTTTCTATCAATAATAATTATTTATTAGGGTTTGTCTGAGATGTTTAGGGGGCGCTCAGGTAAGGGCACGTACCTGGTATTTAATAAACGGTACTAATGGGCAGCCTTGCTTAAAGTTGCGATTTATAGATTATATACCTATTTGATATCAAGATGTAGAGGAACAAGGGTCGACCGGACCTACAAAATAAAGATATAAGAAATGGTTTAAGAATCGTGTAGGCTTCGTAAAGCCGTCTTTGAATTATATTATTTTGTATTTCTTAAACAAGGCAATACCATGATTTTAACAATGTCAATGTTTCTTTGACATCATATACCTATAGAGTGAGAATGCCATAACAAGAAACAGAGAAATAGGACTGGTAGGCTGAAACTAGTCAGTCAATACACATATTTAACTTTATGTGTCAATCCAGAGTCGTATGCACATCGGTTATTATAATAATTGTATTATAAGCAACCAACGGGAAGCAGTTGGATGCGGGTAGCTTAAAATCGGTCTGTATGGAGAACCTTGGAGGAGGCCTATGTTCAGCAGTGGACGTCTCTAGGCTGACATGATGATTATGATGCTGTTAATAAGCAACCAGCTTCACTAATTATTTACCAATGTATTTCCATAAGCATTTCTTCTGTATACAGCCTTAGTACTGTTACAATATAATCCTATCGGTCAGTCTTTACATTGTTCATCAATTATCGAGAACAACTTTCGCTCAAACTTGCTAACTTCGATTACTTCGGAACACAATTTGAACTTATATTTTAACACGTACTTTGTATTGTGTAGACAGTTACGTGCCATTACGCATGTTTGCTAGAAGGGATCACCACATAGTATATTGTTCAGGTGTTCTTGTTTATTTAAGAGATTTTCCTATTTTATAAGGTCGCTATACAGGTGTTCAAGCTTTGGATGTTCCCAAAGTCGGAGCTCATGTTTGGGGTATACTTAAGCGGCCGTCTCGCCTTTTGACATTGCATCGAATATTGTTGTGAGTTCAATCTCCTCATGGGAGTAATTTGACCAATTCACAAATTGTTGATTTGACTCTGCGCGTTTTTTGTGTCCGTTGATGATGGCGGTGAAGTTTATAAAGATCCCAGAAAGGTACGATTAACTAGTACCTATAGCTGTCGCCTTTTGGGAAGTATAAAACTCTTTATAGATATAAGGCGTTAGTCGCCACATTAACTGTCACCACAACGATCATCATCGAATGTCAGCACTTACTTAACACTTAATCGTATTAAGGTTTTCCTTTGAATATGTTGCTACTCTATTTTCCAATATTTCCAAAAAAACATTTTCAACTATACAAACGCTCCGAGGTACTTTATAGGTCCGTAGTCTTAGTTATGTAGATCTTTATCAATATGAGTTCGCGATCGAACGGAAGATAAATCTCGAGTTTCGTTTACGGTGTCAAGCTTTGAGCAATCAAAGTCCTTGTTTAGCTCCGGGAAACCCGACCCTAAACTATATTGTGGAGCCAAATTGACTTTATTACCCCAGACAGGCACGTTGGTTTATTTTGTGGCAAGTATACTTTTGAAATATTATGATGTAAAGTACATAAGAATTATAAAAAAATAAACATGTATTATTTATTAAACATTTAATTTATTTATCACATTGACGGACATGACGGACTTCGTTTTATTATATCTATAGATTCTTTACGTGGCATCACAGAAAGAAAATTATTTTTGCTCCGATGTTAATATTGAACATTTTTCAGTAGCTGACTCTCACTTTAACTTAACTTTAAGTAAAGTATTGAGTCTTCGATCTGTTAGACCGGGTACCGAAGGAGAGTTTAAAAAAAAAAACTCTTTTGTGAACACAATTAAAAATATATATTTCGGAAAGTACCACTTTACAATATTGGATTAGATTTAGGAAGTGCCCGTACCGGTCGGCGATCTGTCCCGAACTGAAGGTTCGACTGAGCTTAAGCGCTAGCATGAATCCATTGGAAGGGAGAGATGCTGTGTCAGCATCTCTTCAGCAATTCTACTAACAGGCTAGGGATGTAACAACCCCCCCTTTAAGAGTAACTTCCGTATTAAAACGTGAAGTTACGTATTAATTCTTAACCTGGGCATAGGAATTTCTTCTATCCCGGAATCTTCTACATTATCTACGTTTCGGTTGGATGAGACCAGTTTGAGGCATTTACTTAATCTTTTACAAATTAGATATAAAATAAAAATACTAAATGCTATTGATAGACAATATGTCATTATAGATACATGGTTTTTATTTTCTATAGTTGTAATAGGGCTGTTAATAATGTCATCGACTTTATTTATAAATCTGTCAGTAGCAATATTGGGCAATTTATCTAAATTAATATTTGATAATTTTAAGGGCGTTAACTTGGGCATATATTTGTGAAATTTATAAATGTTGCAGCAGCTATCGTTAATTAAGTTGAAATCTGATTTAACTGTTTGTACATTGACATTAATATTAGAACCTGTAGTAAATTCTTTATTTTTACAGTAAGCTGTGCATTGTGGTTGTAAGTTAAGTAAGCCCGTGCCCAGCAATTTAAATTCCATTAGATCGTGTTTACATTCTACAGATATTTTAGTAGGTTCAGATTGGACATAAATCCATTTGTTTCCATGAAGTTTTTGCCATATATCTAATTGCCCATGTATAAGTTTAGTATTACATTGTTTGGGTAATATGGTTAGAATTTTAACTAATATTTCTATTTCGCAAGAAGGTGTGTTTTCGACAGAGTTAGTGTTAACATTATCACATACATAAAGTTGGTTTATAGTTTGAATACAATCTTTTAAGTCATTAAGACAAACATATGTTGATCTGTCTTTACTAATAGCAACATAGATACAGGATAATCATAGCATATGAATTTGGTTTTTCCACGTCATGTGGTACTGGTACAGGAATAGATTTATAAAGGTTATATTCCGTTGTATGAACCAAAGGAATCTTAATCACAAACACAATTTTATCATTCATATAATAGCATGATAAAATAGACAAATCTATTAATGAATGTATATTATCTAAATTTAAACTTAAAGCTAGTTCCTTATTTCTAGGTAAATTTACAATAACGTCAGCCAACTCAGTGTATAGTTGTTTTGGTGTAAGAACCGAAGGGTGTAACTATGGCTTTTTGTAAACATGATGGAATTCACAGTGTCGTCTAACTTAAATGATAACGTAAGCAAACTTGATTCTAATTCATTATAAATCTTATTGAGTTTGACTGTATAAGTAATTTATTAGTTACAATTGTTAAATTGTTAAAACTATTGCTTAATTTTTCAATGGCTCTATTCAAACGTATTTCATTTGATTGTATAATGCTTAGTGTTTCATTGTATCGAGAAAGGGCTGTTCTTGTCATCAATATATTATTTTTAAATAAGGATGCTAATTTTCGATTTTTGTTTTGTAGCATTTGAATGGCGTTATTGTAATTAATAGCATCGTTTTCATCCATTGTGCCAATGATTTGTTTAAAAACGGTACCAACGCCGGTGAACCACGCAGACCTTTTATCGCGGCCTGATATCAGGTGTGATATGGCGTTATAATCTCTAAATATATCGTTGAGCCGGGAAAATAAGGGTTGCAATATGTTGGTGCATTCAGAATCTGTGATGACGTTCTTTTGTAGACATAATGTTTGTGTTATTTCCAATATATGTTTAATGTTTTGTATATGCGAGTTTATATAGGCTATGTCTATTGGTACTAATACGTGGAGAAAATCGTTGGATGTCTTAACAGTTCCTATTGGGGCGAAGTAGACACCTGGGCTTTCGGTTATCGGCTCCACGATATCTGACACCACTACGGATAGGCTTGCAGTGGCTATCCTGTAATACGTATATAATGTAATTATATAACTAAATGTATACTATATCTTAACACTAACTTAAAACTTAATTAGCTTATTTCACTAAGGATTTTCAGCGAGTTTAACTTCGTCGTAATGATATTTCACATGCCGACGGTTCAGGAGTATGGTAAGCGTATTATTCCCGTTAATTTTTATTACTTTATAAGGCCCTTTCCATATCGGAGATAGGGCTTTTCGTAAACGTAAATGATTTTTAATATATACCATGTCACCTATTTTGTATTTTACTGGGCAACAGTGCTGGTCATAACAAGTTTTCGATCTCGTTTTAGATTGTAAGATATTACCTATTGCCTTTTCTCTGGAGTGTCGCATCCTCTGTTGGAGCATACGGACATAACTACTGTAAGTAGGTTCTAGTGACATATCATGTATTGATGTAGGTGGTATAAAAGGCTTATGGCCGAATACTAATTCATACGGAGTATAGTTTGTAGTAGAATGGATGGTCGTATTATATGTGAGCATTGCTGTAAATACGTATCTAGACCAATTACTTTGGTTTTCATCTGTAAATGATTTCAGATATTCCTTTAGAGTCGAGTGACTCCTTTCTAAGGCACCCTGTGTTTGCGGATGGCAAGGACTAGACCATAGCTGTTTAATCTTAAGAAAATTACAGGTTTGTTTGAACAGTTCTGCCGTAAAGTTAGTTCCTTGGTCGGTGAGTATGAATTTAGGTATACCAAATAGTGTAATAAAGTGTACTAGGCACTCGGCGCTTTCTTCTGCCGTCGCATTTGGAATTGGGTATGCAACTGAATATTTGGTTAGATCGTCTTGTAGGGTTAGGATATATTTATAATTGACTCCACCGGCTTCGGGGAGTGGACCGACGATATCTAGGGCTACACGTTCAAAGGGTTGGTTCGACGTGGAAGTAATTTGCATCGGAGCTCGGTTGATTCTCCGTAATGCTTTATTCGTTTGGCAAAGCTCACATTGTTTTACGTAATTCTCTATATCACTACGCATATTGCGCCAATAATAACGTCCTTGTATTCTACGTAGAATTCTATTAGAACCTAAATGCCCAGATATGGGTATGTCATGGTTTTCCTTCAATATCTGACCAATTTCTGTGGGAGATGGATATATTATAGAGTTCTTATATATGTTTACTACGATTCCCGTTTCGTGGAATAAGAAAGAAATAATATTATAAATTTTTATAAAATTATGGGCATCAAAGGGATTTCGAAAATCGGTTATACTTATTTCGCTAACATTATTATTTACTAATTCGGTTTTCAGATTCTTAAGGGTTTTGAATATGTCTTCATAATTGCTTTCATCGAAGTGGTGTACCTTAGTAAATAGTAAGTAATATTTAGTGTTATTGCTTTCTAATGATATAAAGGAATACAAGGTCCTTTCTTTGGCAAGGATTTCTTGATTATCACTGAGGTTTCCAATTGTTTCAGATACGTAAGGGTTGGATTCGTCGAGATCAATAGAGGTAGGTATGATAATTGTTTTATGCTTTGTTTTTAGTAATGACTCATTAAATTCGTTAATTTTAGTATCAAATTTGAGAGATTTATTTTTTATAATTTTCAGGTACTTGGAGTACGAGTCGCAGTCAGGTGTGATTTCAGGTAGTGTCGGAATAGCAAAATCATCGGGCAGTTCAAATTCTTCTAAGTTTTCGGAGATTTCAAGACCTTCAGGTAACTCTAGAAAGTCAGGTAAGTCGGGGATTTCAGAAAGACCGGGACTCATAGGATTAGGAGGAGCGTTTTCAGGATGTTCTGAAACGACTGGATTCTCGGGAGGTGTTTTGTCATCGAGGACGTTGACATGTTGAGTATCATGTCGGGTAGGATTAACTGGATATCGTGAGAGGGCATCAGCATTACTATTAGCTTTACCCTGTTTGTATTCGATGTCATAATTACCGCCGAACTCTTCTAACTTTAACCTCCACCTCACTAGTTTGGAGCCTGGGTCCTTACAGTTAAAGAGCCACTTGAGTGATTTGTGGTCGGTAACTATGGTGAATTTGTGACCATAAATGTACGGTCGGAATATTTTGGTGCCGAAGATAATGGCAAGGCATTCTTTTTCTGTAACGCTGTAATTTGTTTCGGCTTTATTTAAGGTCCGAGATGCATATGCAATGGTAAGATCTCTTCCTATTTCGCCCTGTAAGAGAATAGCAGAGTATGAATGAATAACAATGTCATCCAAGTACACAAAGCAGTGGATTCCTTGGAGCCCACTGAGGACAGTGTTCACTAAACGCTGAAATGTTGCCGGGGCATTTTTTAACCCAAACGGCATTCTTGCGAATTCGAAATGACCTTCTGGGACGCTGAATGCGGTTTTCGGTCTATCGTCCTTGAAAACTTCGATTTGGTGGAATCCAGACGCAAGGTCAAGGGTGGAGAAGTATTTACTCTTGCCTAGTTGGTCTAAGATCTCATTTATTTGAGGTATAGGATAATTTTCGCCTATAGTGACATCGTTGAGTTTACGGTAATCGATGACAATGCACCACTTTCTTTTTCCAGAGGCGTCGGTTTTCTTTGGCACTATCCAAATCGGAGAGGACCATGGTGAATGGGATGGTTCAATAATGCCTTGACTTAGCATTTTATCGATTTGAGACGAGACTTCCTTTTTGTGAACTTCGGGAAAACGATACGATTTCGTATTTATAGGGGATTCGGTCACGGTTCTTATTTTATGCTGTAATGCATCTGTACAGGTCAATTGGTCATCAGGAAGATGAAAGATATCGGAAAATTATGAGCATATTTCGAATAGGGCTTGCCTTTCTTCATCATTGAGATGAGATATCCTTAAAAGATTTAGAACCTCTTGGGTCCGGTTGTAACAGGAGTTGGACGGGTATTCATGTTTCAAGTTAGATACAGGTATGCAATCATTACTAATAGGATGAAGAGTAAATGATTTATTGGATTCGAAAAATATAGGTGTTTCAGAGGTATTGACTAACGTAAGATTAATTCTTTTATTATCTTTGACTTTCACCATACAGTTAGCAACAAGGAGAGATTCAGAGAGGTGTTCATCGAGTATCATACCTTCTTTTATTTCCGGATTTAGGACGGAACACTTTAATGTCATTTCAGAGCGTGCTGGTATTTTGTATACTGGATCAGAAAACTTTAGTTTTAAGGACTTTCGGTCAAACCGAAATGTATTACGGTTATAGTCTATGCTGCACACGAAATGTTTCATAAAATCTGTACCGATTATACCATCATAGAGTGGTAAATTTACGGCGTCTTCAACGACATGGAATTCAAAGGATATGATTTCATTATTAAAATGGATTTGTAATGGAAAATTACCTAGGGTTGTCATTAACTTCTTATCACTACTTATACCTCTTAACTGTAAAATTGATTTATCTAGTTTCAGATTTTGGAATTCTTTGATAGCTGACTTTTTTATAAGGCAGATAGTAGAACCTGTGTCTACTAGCATCGAGAGAGGTCTTTTGGATACATCAGTTCGTATAAGAACGTGAGGTAAGGATATTTTACTTGGATCATTATGTATTTCAAAAATAACCTGTTTGTTTTTTGTTTCAGGTGCAGGTTGGGGCGTATCTAACTTGGATGTGGGTTGACCTTGAGTTTCGGGCTTTATACCGTGTTCGTTGGTCGTATGGATTTTGGGTTGACCTTGAGTTTCGGGCTTTATACCGTGTCCGTTGGTCGTATGGAATTTGGGTTGACCTTGAGTTTCGGGCTTTATACCGTGTCCGTAGGTCGTTTGGTATTCGAATTGACCGCGAGTTTCGGGCTGGTTACCGTGTCTGTGGGTCATTTGAGGTTTGGATAGACCGCGAGTTTCGGGCTGGTTACCGTGTCCATGGGTCATTTTGGGTTTGGATAGACCGCGAGTTTCGGGCTGGTTACCGTGTCCATGGGTCATTTTGGGTTTGGATAGACCGCGAGTTTCGGGCTGGTTACCGTGTCCATAGGTCATTTGAGGTTTGGATAGACCGCGGGTTTCGGGCTGGTTACCGTGTCCATGGGTCTCATTTATATTGGTGTCGTCTACTACAGTATATATCTGTCCCGTGCGACACCTGTGCGGGACAGGTTTTAGTTTAAATCGTCATTATCGACTTCGTCGTACCACTCTTCTGCTTCGTCAACGAAGTTTACTTGGGGTTTCGAAGTTTCGACCTTGGGTTTAGAAAAGGAAGTTGTTGGTACAACTGGGGAAAAAGGTTGTGCTAATCTATCTAGCTTGTTATTATTACATTGCCTCAGTTTACATTCTTCTAAAATGTGGCCTGTTCTCTTGCAGTACCTACAGAATGGCTCTTTGGAAGGTTGAGCAGAGGCTGTGGAAGTAGAGGGTCTCGGGTTTTTATTATAATTAGGTTTAAAAACCCGCTCTCGCTGGGTGGCGTCATTACGGCGCACTGTCTCAGGGGGTTTTTGTTTATTAAAAAGGTTGTTTGAAAGAGTATTGTTGGATTTTTTCTTCAGAGGTAGCAAAATTAATCGCTTCGTTTAGGTTTTTGGGTTCCCTACATCTAACAATATTTGCTAAGCGAGGGTGCAGACCCATTGTAAATGTGTGGAGCGCAAGGTCTTCCATTGCGGCTAGCCTACCGGCAAGTTCAGCCTTTTTATGGCTGGAAATTGAAATTTCTGTTAGAAGTTTGGAAAGGCACGTCTCTACCCTAAGGGAAAATTGGCTAACACTCTCTTGGGAGCTCTGTCTGCACTCTTGAAGTTCAGTGAGTAAGTGGGCGTAGTGTTTACGCTCACCGAATTGGTTTTACAAAAATTCTTTTAAAGTTGACCATGTGTCGAACTCTTTAATGGTACAGGCGGCTTATGTGTTTTTGGGAGGAAGATGATATTGAAATTGCGTTATCGCAGTTGCTTATAAAAGCATTGAGCCGTTCCCGACTGCCATCGAATGGTTTTATAAGTTTGAGAATAACATTTAATGAGATTGTATCTTTGGGTTCATCTTTAACTTTAGAATCGGATGTAGACATTTTCCTGAAATAGAATTACAAACGTAGCTGTGGAACAACACAAAGAGTAAAATAAAATAATTCTATAAATAGACACGAAGTATTTAGTATTAGTAGCGCTACAATGTATGACTTAAAAATCGTAAGTTCGACGACGGTGACTCGCCTTATCAGTAAGCACAAAGGATGTTTATGTCTACGGCTACGCGTAGGCGAGCGCTGTGTAGCGACGCGTTTGATTTTAATACAACTTATTCTAAGTAACTGAATAACTTTAGTTATTCGTGAATCTATTTTTAGACATGGAGTGATGAATATATTAGAGTTTATAATATCGTAGTTTGCACGTAAACACAACACTTTAGGATTCGTTTAAGAAAAGGTAAAATGTAACTCACAGGAATATCACGATCACGATATACTTCATCGTTTGTCGCGCTGGAACACTGGAACGGAGGTAGCCACGTTCGGTGCCGGGTAGGGAGTTCCCAAGTAGGGCTTGTAATATCGGAGAATATTGAATTCCGGAACTGAGTTACGACATTGGAGTGTCAATTTCGGAATTCCGGTACTGGTTCCGGAATCGGTATGCTCTTGAAATATTTATATTTCTACATAACATATCTTCACGCCTTTTATCCCCGAAGAGGTAGGCAGAGGTGTATTACACACCCACACTTCGCCAGATATGTTTCGGTCCCAATGTAATAGGGGGCGAGCCTATTGCCATCTACCGGGCACATTTTTAAGCGAGCGATAATTAATATTTTTATTTTAATACACACTTAACTTCGAAAAGTCATAGGTGTGTGCCCGGGGTAACTGGGGATCGAACCCGAGACCATCGTCTCGGCAGTCCGTTACGTACCACTGGGCTATCGCCGCCTCTATTTATATTTCTAATATAAAATAAACGTGTATTATGCCAAAATTAAACAAGTTATATACTTTTCATCAGTTTAAAATTCGTTATACATTGGATAGATCAAAATTTTACTATTGAATTGGAACACCACAACATTTTCTACAGTTTTTATTAATTAACATGCCATGAACATTCGAGCCTAAGTAGAAAAAAGTTAAGAAGAAAAATAGTATAATTAAATATTGTTATAAAACCAGGCAATTTAACATCGCCCCCGTGGGATCTCCACCTTGTCGTGGTGGGGGGGCTCTGTAACCGTGGATTGGTCACCCGCGGTGAAGCTAAGAGACATCCAGGAGGGGACACTCCGCGTGGGCTTGACGGAGGCCTGCGCGGGATGCGTCCAAAAGGGCGGGTGCGAGGGACAGTTCTTCTGTCCTTCGCAGTTGGGTGCGGTCGCGGGAGGAGAGGCGTGTCGGTGTTGCGTTGCCGCGCGCCCTATCTCCCGCGACCAAATGGGAGCGCACCATCGTTGCGTCGCGGTGGGGCCGCAGAGGAAGAGGAGATGCGGTGTTGCGTTGCCGTCCTCCCTATCCTCTGCGGCCGCTGAGTGTTTTGGCGGCGGAGCCCAACACATTCATCCGCCGCCAAGGGTGTTTTGTTCGGGGCCCGCCTGACCATCTGGCGGGCCAATACCCGTCGGGGCGTAGCGAGGAATGCTTCAGCGATACTCGACCCTCCGACACACGGGTACGTGAGGAACACGGGTTGGTCTTTAGTCAGTAAGAGTCTGACAGTCCCCTTCGTCCTTCCCCCAGGGCGGAGGGACTCCATGAGGATTTTCCAACCCGACACCAAAAAAAAAGGCAATTTAACATTAAAATAATAACCAGACCGATTCTCGAAATTCAGACAGCGGGAGACCTTAGCCCAGCAGTGGGACAATAACTGTTAAAATAATAACAAATATTACTAAACTTTAAAATATTAGGAATAAAGTGAGTTTATGCACTTTCCTTATTTTATGGGTAGTTGTAGTTGATTGATTCAATTGTTGAAAAATCGTGGGGGCGAGAATCAATAAACTGAAGACAGGCTCTAGGGGGTATGGAGGGTGTCAGACACTTTCAAACCTCAGCTCCCTCTAATTTAGTAACCGTCTTGCGCGAAGTACCTATGTAATCTAAGTGTCCGTTGTCCTCAAGCAGCAGAAGGCTCCTAACGAATAAATATATAATTCTGACTACAACGATTGAGACCAGCCAGTGTCGGTTGTTTAACAGGCATCTTTCCATCAATGTTAGCAATTGTTGACAGTGAAATTTGCTACTGTAATATGCTGTCATATCTATCTATTTATCTTGGGAAGCTGAAGTGCATGATACCAGCACTAGTCCCTTAGACAACAACCAGTAGGTACTTTTCTGAATGAGTTTTCACTTGTGCAGGAGTTGGCCGGTTCTCCTTGGTTCAATTGCATAGACGAGCGATTCCTATTCTCGGACCGGTCCCTTTTTTTCATCAGATGAAACGATAGATTTCAATATTTCCTCTATATTGTGACGGTTGAGTAAACTCACAAAGCACTCAATCCCTGTTTATTAGTGTATTTTGCTTAATTATTTCTACAATTGTTTCCTTTCTAATTCTTTTTAAGAGAATTAGAATTGTTTCATAAATCGTTACTAACACCTAAAGCACTCTGATGTGGTTTGCATTAGATCTGCTTCCATGATCACATTTAACTATCATTGTCAACTTTGGTCTCGGGCCTTTCGCGGAATTAACAAAATGTCGGGGACATAGGAAACACTCAAGAGGGAGCGCGGAGTCGCTGGGGAAGGAATGGTGACCTAACACTGTGTATTATTGGCCACGTTCACAAAAAATGTTATCTAGAAAAATCACTTTGTATTATTTATGAATACCGGAATTACGATATTTGGGCCTTCAATTCCAATATTATAATATCGCAAAAAAACGTCCGAAATTCCGGAATTACGAAATCTCGGAATTCCGGGATCCATGCCCTATTCCCAAGGGAGGCACGTAGATACGATGCTGCTGCTCCTAACCACTTACTGCACAGTGGAACGGGTCCTCGTAGGTATGCTGCTATTCCAAGCCAGGTATGGCCTTGGACAGGAAGTTTCTGGAAGGGCCAAGCGTGACCCTGGACAGGCCGAGTGTGGCCTTGGACAGGCCGAGTGTGGCCTTGGGTAGGTATTCTTCTAGAATGTTTCAAAGCAGGCTAAGGTGGCCCTGGATAGATTCTTGATTGGGTGAGCCGGGACGAATAGGTTTTTGGTTGACCTTGATCACTGGGCACTGGATTTTGCACTGGATTTAGCACTCACTATACTCGCGAGGCGAACCGGGGATACAGAGATCCCTTTACCGCTGCCACCAAATGTTAGACCGGGTACCGAAGGAGAGTTTTAATAAAAAACACTTTTGTGAACACAATTAAAAATATATATTTCGGAAAGTACCACTTTACAATATTGGATTAGATTTAGGAAGTGCCCGTACCGGTCGGCGATCTGTCCCGAACTGAAGAGTCGACTGAGCTTAAGCGCTAGCATGAATCCATTGGAAGGGAGAGATGCTGTGTCAGCATCTCTTCAGCAATTCTACTAACAGGCTAGGGATGTAACAGATCGTTGCCATGGCAACTTATAGCCAATTGCACTTATTGATTGGAAATCTATCAGTGCGAGCCAAACTTCGCCGTGATCAATTTATTAATAGGCGCACCCGCAGCTCAGTTATTTGAGCTGAACCATCATTTTTCTACTTCGCAGGCCCTTGGGAATGAATCGGCGGTATTAATGATTTTTAATTTCTCTGCTGGTACTTTTACAACACATTTATCACTTATGGAGACCGTGCCTACAAAAAAAATTGATATTGTATTATACTTAACTTCCATTATAATTTATGAGCTCAATGTTTACGTTACAGAACATTAATTATTAATATTATTAAGGCACAACTTAATTAAAAGATATAAAGCCTTTAACAAAATATTAATTAGGTACAGTTTTCAGACTTTTTATATACTTTTATAGTTATTTTTGTAAAGCAAAGATAGGCAAATTAGATATTATTCACTGTGATTATGTAGTATTAAGAGTTATTCGGTTTGTTTATACTAGGACAAGTTTTTGCAGATCACACAATTATTTTCCCTGCTTTCAAATCTAAGCTATGAATAAGAGCTCTCAATCGTTTTCAAAATGTATATAAGTTAATTAAAAAAATGTATATCAGTTAGGTAAAATTAGGATTTACCGGGAAATCTTAAGATTTATCGTACTTAGGGCTTTCACAGTAACATATGCATTATGTTATTCTTGAGTCAAACAAGTTATCTTTTTAACCTATTTTCTGCCAGTTTTTATCAAAAAACAGTATCGCTGATGTAGTTTTATAATACCTGCAAAATTTCATGCAAATCCATTCAGACGTTTTTTGCGTGATGCAATAAAGAACAATCGGATTCAAATTTTGACATTTAATAGGAACGCAAAGCAGTACAATGTACGCTTACAAATATTACAAATGCCCTCAATTATAAAGAGCTAAATGTGAATTTGGTACCACAGTAGTAAAGAATTTCACAGCCACTTAAAAAACACTATAAACATCAAACTATGAAGGCAAAACAAATTGTTTCAGAGATATCGCTGGCCTTTAAAATAAGTCAAGATTATTATTTTTATTATATTAACATAAATATAAGTAATCTAATTATATAAAACTCATAGGTGACTGACTGACATAGTGATCTATCAACGCACAGCCCAAACCACTGGAGGGATCGGGCTGAAATTCGGCACCCAGGTAGATGTTATGATGTAGGCATCCGCTAAGAAAGGATTTTGATAAATTCTACCCCAAAGGGATAAAATAGGGGATGAAAGTTAGTATGAAACTTTGTCAATTTTAAACCGATCGGGCTGAGACTTTGCATGCATATAGCTACTATGACGTAGACATCCCCTATGAAAGGATTTTGATGAATTCCACCCCAAAGGGGATAAAAAATAGGGGACGAAAGTTTGTATAAATCTTCTTAGATTTTCGACTGATTGAACTGAAATTAAAGATTGGAGCTACTATGATGAAGACGTCCGCATAAGTAGGATTTTGCTAAATTCAACCCTCATGGATTTAAAATTAGGGATGATGGAGGATGTAAATGTATTAGCTTGAACTATCAGTACCTAATGGAACGAATAAATTAAGATGAACAGAACAATTTTAGTTTTAAATGTTGACAATTGATAGAGTTGTGCAATTACGTCACTTTTCTGAATCGCGGTGTTAAGATTTTCAGCGGATTAATGACCCTCTTCAGTTATTATTTAACTTTCGTCGTCAGGAAGGTTAGTTGTACGCAGTTGGTTGGATGTTGTTGGTCGTTAAATTGTTTTGGTTGCTGTATAGTGTATAGTACCTACTATACCTAAATATTTCTAGCGGATTATATTTGACGATATGGGCTGTTCTTTTCTTGGCATATTTTGGATTGCATTTGCTTTGTTTCGGTTTAGTAGTTTTGGTTATAGATAGACTAAACTTTGTATTTGGCATTTATTTTGTTTTCGTTTGCTTTAAGCATAGGTTTTGTCGGTTCGACTTTTTTAAAATAGCTAAAGAAAATCTGAACGTTAACGGAGAAGTTGAAGAATGTACTGTGGTCCCTATTGTTGGTGACGATGCATGTTTGTGCTCTCTCTTATTTAATGAACGGAACACAAGATAGAGTGATGGAGGTGCGTTCAGACGTTGTAAGATATGTGGTTAATGGCTGGAGCAGGTTTTTATTTATGACCCACGACAGGAAAGGTAATAACTACTTAACACCTGACGAATATTTTGCTGATATGATTTATAAATGCTACTAATGGCGGACTTTGTGAGTTAATAGCAGTAGGATTAATATTCCCATTTAAGTTTGAAGTTTATAGAAACGGTCTCATTTACGGAATCTGGATCTAACGACTATTTAACCAATAGCTTGATAGTTTTAGCGCCTTATGACAGATTAGTAAAGAATATTGTGTACACAGAAGTTTTGAAGGCCCTATTTTTTACAAACGCTAAACAAAAGCAAAGCCGCAAAAAATGTACCTACTTAATAATAATACTTCTCAACGCGAGCGAAGCCGCGGGCAAAAGCTAGTTTACTTAAAACCTAATATAACTTAAATTTGTTTATTCAAACGTAACACATAACATAACATAACTTCACGCCTTTATCTCCGAAAGGGTAGACAGTGCATTACACACCCACACTTCGCCTGTTATGTTTCGGTCCCAATGTAGTAGGGGGCTAGCCTATTGCCATCTACCGGGCACATTATTAAGCGAGCGATAATAAACTATTTTTTCGTCCAAATTTTATAACGTAATATACTAGCCCTGCTCGCAGCTTCGCTTCCACATGAAATATGACAACTTGTATTCATCGATCATTGGTTAAGTACTTAGTTTAGGCCTGAAAGCGAACTAACTCACATTCACATCTAAGTGTAATATAAGTTGCCTTCTTTTGAATAGCCTACCTACATCATAATGGACATGACACATCATAAAAATTTCTTTTTAACTTAGATAGGTATCGTCTAAATTTTATTTTGTTGTAGCGGTTTATATTTTCGATCCAAATTATTTTTAAATTGCTTTTCAGATTTAACTATTGAAAAAGAAGCAAATATTCTTATAATATATGGTTATCCTCTTAGCGTTATCCCAGTTACAACCTGGGGTCCGCTTACTAGTCTAACCGCATTTGGCTGAATATAAGCTTCTCCACAGAGCGACTGCCAGTCTGACTTCCGCAACCCGAAGGTATAGCGATATTCCATGGTTTAGACTAGTGTCAGCTGATTAAGAAGGTACCTACTGCCGCCCTATAACGACTGTCAAAGATCTTCATGACAACCGGGACCGACGGCTTAACGTGGTCTCCGAGGCACGAGACAAGCGATAATTAATAATTCAATACGCACATAACTCCGAAAAGTCATAGGTGCGCGCCGTGGTATCGAACCCGATACCCTCTGCATGGCAGTCTGTTGGTATCTCCACTCGACAATCGATGCCTTTCTTATATAATTATGGTATAAGCATAAATATATTATAAGAATATTTATCCCTATACCATATTTATAGTTTCTAGTCACCCGCTACTTATAGTTTCAGGCCACTTAGAAATAGGTATGCAGGTATGTATTTATATCGTTATGTGGTACCACAGTAAAGTATATATTTCTTCTGTTCCTATCTTTCTTTCATCACACCCACTTCATCTAAAGATACCCATACAGGAACCTACTGTAAAATTTTATTTTGTTGTGTAATAAAGTGTTATCTATCTATCTTCCTATCTAAGTCATGTATTCAATATTTTCTTTCTTTTATTACAGGTATATTGGGATCATTGACTCGATAGGAAACGCAGCAAATCTCTACTAAGAGAATTCAGAGAACCACCACAGTGGGAATACTGGTAAGTAGCACTTAACTAAAACAAAATAATTTTATTTGTAGACTCGAAGATCCAAATACATTTACATTATACTACTATATACATACATACATACATACATAGACTCACGCCTGTTTCCCCGAAGGGGTAGGCAGAGGCATATTAAACGCCCACTTTTCGCCAGTGTTTTGATCCCACGTAATAGGTGGCGAGCCTATTGCCGCTTATTGGGACATTTTGTTTGCCAGAGCCTCGTCCGTTGATCGGCAGGTGCACCACTTGCAGGTGAGGTTGGCTTGGGACCCTAAGTTCTTGGTGGGAACCCTATGCACCCTACTACTATATACATTATAATATTTATTTTATCTCAATTTGAAAAGACAAGCAAATATTTTTAGATGCACCTGGTGAAACAAAAGTGGCCTTCCTACATGATAATTAAATAAAATAGATCAGCCACGACTTGATTTTCAAGTCTGTGGAAATAAGCGAAGCCTATTCTTAGCACAAGGAACCTCACGTCTTGTAGCCTTTCAAATATTCAGTGTAACTGGAAATACTTCTTTACACTTGTTCAATTTTATCACACTGCTCTCTGTGTCTACTAGAGTTAAACTATTCGGGGCACTGATTTTGACATAATATACTGTAGCCTTTGCTTGACGTTGCGTAAAGCCTTTTAAGAAGGTAATGCAATTCTGCCAGTTCTATATCTAATTCGAGTTGACGTCAATTGATGTACTTACATACATTTTTAGATTCACGCCTGGTTCCCGAAGGGGGATGGTAGGTGAAAGGATGTAATGGTAAATTAAGAATATCTCAAAGATATTTTAACCACACTTACCAGTATAATATAGCTGAGTTTTAACGATTGAGCAAAAATGATTTCGGCGTCCTAAAAATAAAACGTCTTTTTTTGGAATTTGTTTGAATCTAACTCCCACTTGATCGGCCTTTCGTTCAATATTTGCTCATAATGTCGGCAATGTGTTTCAATATAATGATTTTGATACTTGTCGCTCTGAAAGTGAGGAAAAATTGTGCATTAACAGTTTTACAATCTACATTGTATAGTGTATAACTAGTTTAGACTCACGTCTGTTTCCCGGAGGGGTAGGCAGAGACTACGGAATGCCATTTGCAACAATCCTGACATATCTCTCTTGCTTCATTCACTACCATCAAATTTCTCATACATGCTCTTCGCTTAAGGGTACTTAACTTAGTTTAGCAAATTATAACATTTACGAGCTTGTCGGCTGGATGTTAGAGGATGGCGCCCACACACATATTAAGTGTTCTAGGCTATTACACGGATTTGAATGATGTTCACTTTAATGTTCTTGAAGATTAAATGAAGATCTTGATACGGACATGCCGTTTTACGAGTTCAATCTCATATGTATAAATTAATATTGTACATAATACACGTACATAATATGTTGGTTGGCAAATATTTAGTATGGATCAAATATTTCATCTATGTTAATTAATGTAGAATATTATTTTTGATATGTACTATATATCAAAAATAATATTATCTCTATATGATATTTGTATGAATTCAAAGCAAAGGTTACGCAAATATTAAAAGCAATAAATATTTATGTATCGCTTAGAGAGACTTTATATGTGTATTTGTAGAAAAAATAATAACCGTATTTCTTCGTAGAAGTCAATTTTGACGCAAATTTATATTTCGGAAACATATTATTTTTAAGTAGATATAGAACTATACTGCTAACATATGTTTAGACTGAGAGCTTATCTCACTAATTGAAAAAAATAAGTATTATTGTAGACTGCAAAAAAATATACAGAATACCATACATTCATGTTTTAAAGAATACTTAACGTCATTAACGGATGTGACCTATTTTCTATCCTAAGATTAACTGCAAAGTTGGGCGAAATATATTCACCAATAGCTTCAGTATGTTCCTGTGCCAATAATTGTAATTGTAACCTCTATAAAAATTGCCGTAGCATAGACACAGATGACAAAAACTTAATAATGAAGTGTATTATTCTAAATATAACTTAATAATAATCTCGAAAGATCTTTTTTTATGGAGTATTTGATGGTGTAATGAAATACACCATCAAAAAAGATCTTACGAGCTCTGTAGGTATGAGTGTCAGTGCGTTTCATGGCCCCAGTATTAATAATACCGTGGAATCGCAAGACAAACTGGAACCACCAGTGACCCGTGCCCCGTCGCCATGGCATTTCCGTTCAATTACCTCAATTTTGTTCGATGCTAATCTAATCATTAATTATGTTTATGGGTGCCTCTGCATTATGCAAACAACTTCTTTTCTTTCTGTTTTGAATAAATTAAGGAGAAACTTTAAACAATGGAATTTCTTGTTCTTTTTTTTGGCAGGTTTTGTTTTTAAAACTTAACTAGCTACCGCCGGACTTCGTCGTTTGTTTATCGAGGTCTTCATCATACTTCGTGATTATTATTTTAATTTTGATTGCGTCGCAGGAAGTTAGAATTTTGCAAAAGAGGATTTTATAAAGGCCTTAAGATTGGACAGAGAAAAAAAATCATAGACACGAAATACAATTATTTATGAATCATGCAAAGAATTATAATGTTTTGGTACCCAGTTACTATACATACAGTTGAAGCGGTTTCGTGATATCATTATTTTCAATATACCGCAGTGAGTAGCAGCCTTAAAATACGGTTTACGTATCTTTATAAAACAAAACAAGCCGCTTGTAATATTTCTTTAAGGTTTCTTTCCAAGTAACGACGCCCGCTAGCTCCACTTTCGTCACTACCTTTGCAAGAAAATAAGACTTACTTACTGTAATGGAGTATTACACAGGTGCAACGTAACTGAAACCAGACACGAACCAATATTGAACTCTCTCTGGTGTTTTAAATTAATTTCTGCTGAAGCTGCAATATCTTTCGATATTCCTGCGAAGTTTGAACAAATGGTCCAAGGATGTGTTTAATTGAGAACTAGTCTTACAGAGTGTAAGTGGGAGTCTTGCTAGTAACAATGGGCGAGTTTGACTGCAGGACCTTCTCGAAGATCGATTTAAAGTGGCAGTGTACCTGCGGTTATGTTTTGTCTGAGCGCCGACAGCATAAAGTATGGAAGGAGTGGACCACCTCCCTATTTCCTTATAAATTCAGAATAAGTTTAAAAATGTAATCTGTTAAAAGTCTCATTATACTCCTACCCTGTATGAGTTTAGAGTTAGATACTAATTTGTATAATCATCATCATTATCTGCCTGCCGTAGTCCACTGCTGGATATAGGCCCCTCCAATGGCACGCCACTGAGCCTGATTTTCGGTTCTTCGTGTCCAGCCGCTGCCAGCCACTTTGCATATATCGTCACTCCACCTAGCCGGAGGGCGTCCTACACTACGTTTGCCAAGGCAGGGTCTCCACTCTAGAACACGACTACTCCAACGGTTCTGTGACAAATGTGACCAGCCCACTGCCACTTCAGCTTGCTAATTCTCTGAGCTATGTCGATTACCTTGGTTCTCTGTCGGATCACCTCATTACAAATTTGATCTTTCAGAGAAACTCCGAGCATAGCCCTCTCCATAGCTCGCTGAGCGACATTAAATTGGTGGACTAGTCGCACCGTCAGTGTCCACGTCTCGGCACCGTAAGTCATAACCGGTAGGACGCACTCATTGAAGACTTTTGTCTTTTAAGGCTTTGCGGTAGGGATGACGAAAAGACTTGACTTAGTTTCCTATATTATGCTGCCCAGCCGAACTGTATTCTTCTGAAAGCCTCCCTCTCGAAGTTGTTCAGGAACGAGTGTTCCTAAACAACTTCGAGAGGGACCCCATTCGATATGGATAATCGGTTCCGGAGAGACATGTTTATTGAACATTATCTTCGTTTTCTCCAAGTTCATCCGTAGATCAATGTAAGCAGAAGAATCAGCCAGGTTGCTCAGCATATACTGCAAGCCTTGCACGGTTTCAGTATCAAAGCTTATAATCACTCCTTGCAGATAGGTTTGCTGCATTGTAGTCACACATGTTTCACCGTCAGAATCTTCCTGTTCAGATACCAAATTATAGTCATTCTCCAAAGCAAAAAAAAATGGGTCGATATCGTTTCGGACTCTGAGCTCCTACTTAACCATACAACAAAATATTTTTCATGGCCTTTATTTTGAAGCCTTGTTTGATATTTTTTTACTGGCATTATTGCTTGTGGTTATGCATTTTATGCCCGAAGTACCTGGCTTATTCATTTTTATAAATAACTGAAATCTAGAATAATTCGTATATAATAAAAGTTACATAAGTACCGAAGAGTGTTCCGACAGACCACCCGCGATCTTATAAAAATCAAAACGCACCGGAAACGCACGCTCCGACATAGCCAGTCTCCATAAACGTTTCTGGGCGATTGCTCGAAGGGTAAAGAGAAGCGCAAAGGGTTACGTCTTTTCTAACATATGAAATTCGAACTTTCGAACTCTGAAAGTGTCGGTCAGACCACACGTCGCGCGTCGGTTACGACCACTCTAGATTAACATAAACATAACATAACGACTGCTACGTAAAGAGTCTCAGGTCCGAATCCACGGCGCGCACCGATGACTTTTCGAACTTATGTTTATAAATTAATTATTAATTAGATATCGCATACTAAACTATGAAGGTAAACATCGCTAGAAAACCTACATGTCAGAGAGTTCTACGAGTATGTAGTCTGCCAACCCCTACTTGGCCAGCGTAATGAACTATGGCCTTACCCTTCACAAATTGAGAAGCGGCCCGTGCCCAGCAGTGGCACACCATACATTCAGCGCTGATGATGATGATATTTAGCATGTTAAGTGTAATGATGACGCCTTTTGATGATAAACACTACCTAATTCTATATCGATCATTAGTTACAGAACAAGAACCTACTTTAAAAGATTATTTGTAGTAGGTACATTTACTGGTTTACAAATTCATAGTACCCTGTTTATTTCCAACCGAACTAAAGCTCGTTATAGGAATAGATTCACTAATAGTTCCAATATGTGAAGATCGAATGTACTTGAGAGTCATGTCTTGAACTTGAGAGTTAGAAATTACAATGTTTGTAGGTATTCCTAAGTTAGAGCTTTGATGTTTTAGACGTTCCGTTACCACGACTTGGAATTTTTTCGAATGTGTTCATTTATTTAATGGTGCGTAGTGTTTAGGAAAGAAGGTCAATATCAATATTATCTCATAGTTAGTTGAGGTAGGCTTCACTCCCAACTAGCAACGAGACACTGGCGCCCCATGTTGGTCACCAATATCACCTTAGTGGCTGGGGTTTGTATATTGGATAAACGCTTTTAATTTTTAACCATCTATGCGAAGTAACAACATTCAATGCCTTCAATTATATAGTAGTGAATTGTTTTCTTATTAGTTGCCTAATAACCATTGTGTTAAATGCTTAACGTTCGTTAGGCGTGATGTTTACTCACCCAACCACTAACATAACAACATAAAAATAAAATTACATCAAGACTTAACTCTTTGCTAGATAGAATTGAATAAGTACAAAGAAAAAACATGATACTGTCCTACTTTGTTTTGTATGTATGTATTTTAAAGTAGCCGCAACAAAGAATGCGGCTAAGGCAACATTTTATTTTGTAGAAAAAGAGGCGGTAATTTATACTCTTATACTGCAAGCTTGAAATAATGGTGTAGTTTTTTAAGTCGGTTCTTTATACTGGCTGAATATATACTAAAGATAAGCTAGAAAATGTTATAGCCATCATCATTAATACCAGCCTGTCATAGTACGTCTCTTCATTCACCACTGGTCTCGATTTTCGGCTCTTCGTATTCAGCCACTGCCAGCTACTTTGCGAAAACTGTCGTCTCACCTATCTAAGGTCCCCTGTCTAAAACACGGCTACTCCAACGGTTGTTGGTTCTACGACTAATGTGACCAGTCCACTGGCCCGTGGTCATTCTTTGAGCTATGTCGACCATTTTGGTTCTCAGTCAGATAACTTTATTTTGAAAACTCTTTAGATCATTATGCACAGCTTTTTGTATCCCTTAATAAATACTAACATAATCTGACAGGAGTCTTCTATGAATTCGACCCACACGTTCCAATAATTTGTATAGTTCGTAATAGTTTATTCAAGCGTGGGTAATTTTTTATATATGAGAGAACCGATACCGAGAAAGGGCAGAAATAACGCAAAAAATTAAAGGACCCAGTTGCTAGTACAAATAAACGTGCTATGCAATCCAAACGGTATTCTCTCGTTTTCCATAAATTCATTTGCACTAATATTATTTGCCATAATCATCCCCGATCATAATATTTACTTGCACTATTATCATTTATACTAATAACGTTTGCCTTAACAACTCAACAGTGATAACTTTTATTTGCCATAAAATTATTTTCTATAACAACATATATCATAATAATTAGTTTCCATAAGTAACACATCTCATAATCGACTCTTGACATAATCAAAATTTGATGTAATTGTAAAAATAATACATAATATTGTTAGGTCGAAATTAATTATCGTTAACACCCCGAATCAGTGCAATCCGATTCGGATAGGTTAGGTTAGAAGACTAACTACGGAATGCAATATTCGAAATATAGATAGATCAGTAGATTTTAGATTCGTTTTTGACATAAGCTCCATACAAAATATGTCAAACACGAATCGAAAATCTACAGATCTATCTATAGTTCGAATATTGAAAATGGCTGTAAGCCCTTACCCTTGTCTTCGTGGTTTTTTTTTTCAAACCACCCAGAAGTAGGAGCCTCGCGAAGCGGGGCTCCGTCGAGCTTAGGTAGTAGACGCTATATGAGGTTTAGATTTAGGTTTAATTGTGAATAAAAAATCTGGGGTTGGGGTTCGAAACGAGTCGCCCGAATTTGAGGGTATTAGTGGTGTAGGGGGCTTATGGGAGTTAGTTTTAAGCTGTGCGTCCACCGGATCGGAATCGGAGCGTACGGAGCGGAAGGATTTGTTGCTTTGTATTAATTTCTATGAAACTGCGTGCACTGGATCGGCATTTCTGCGCCAGAGACCGGTATTTGTGCTGATGACGTCATCCGCAGTGAACGCATCATTCGGATTCCGAGCGTTTCAAGTTCTGACGTGTTTGCGGCATTAAACTGTAGGCAAAAATACTTATTCACGATGAACGACGATGTTTTAATTACTTTAGTAGAGTCATATGAATGTACCCATAAATCTATGATATTCATTATTTATGATATTCATCAAATGTATAATATTCTCCGAAAATTAATCTACAACAATATCCTCGTCACTATCCTCCTGCTTTAAAAATACCTAAATTGCCGATGCTGAATCCGAATGCAGTGGACGCACCCCATCGGCATTTTGTAAATGACGACGCTCCGTCCGCTCCGTACGCTCCGATTCCGATCCGGTGGACGCGCAGCTTAAATCCCCTAAAAGTAATTTTGGCTGCCGGAGTTGCGTCTAACTATTTTTAAACCATTTCCAAATTGTTAAAAAATAGTTAGACGTTAGTTAATTCTTCATTCAAATATGCAAAACAGAACGTAATTATAGGTTTTATGTGAAAGTAACTAAATAGGTTGTGTTAGGTTCTCTTTTGACCCTTAACCCGAAAATAGGTCAACCTCAGTTTATTAAACTAGTGGAATCAATAAAAGCGATATTTAGGTTTTATGTGAAAAACATCAAAAACGTGAAAAGAAACGCAACCGCCATCTTGTATGAATGATATAGACAGCTAATGTCAAATTTGTGCGTCATTGCTTTCGAGTACCTAGGGTTAGGTGCGACTGTAATAAGTAAATAAATAGGTTATGTTAGGTTCTCTTTTGGACATTAATTCGAAAATAGGAGCCCTACAAAGCAGGGCTCCGTCAACCTTAGTTTATTAAACTAGTGTGAAGAATGTGGAAGTTGGCAGTGCCATTTTTTTATTTTTTTTATGTTTATAGGCAGCAAACGAGCAGACGGATTGCCTGATGGTAAGCAATTACCGCTGCCCATGGAAACAAGCAACACCACAGGAGTCACAAGTGTGTTGCCGCCCCTTGGGGTTGGGAATGGGGATAGGATGAGGAGTGGGATGAGGAGTGGGATGAGGGAGAAGGAATAGGGGATAGGGCATACACACCGATGTTTGTAGATAATTATTAGTATTTGCGTAACTCACATATCCAATAGTACGTATTTTTTACTATTCTATTCTTTTCGTACGTAAATCCGTAAACATTTAATTTAATGCCACCTTTTGTAGTTTTAAACACTTCACAACTTTCACTCATCTCGACAGGACTAATAGTGAATTGACGACTAATGTTAATAAAGACTGTCTATTTATGTCAGACTTATTTTGTTTTACCCTCAGTATGAGGGTTCAACAAAATAAGTCTTTACTTTAACTGTGAATATGTTAATAGCAAAAATATATTAACTTACTCATTAACATAAAAATTGCAGGAGTTGTACTAAATTACCTTTATTTATATTATGGTGAATAAAAGTTATGGAAAATGGCATTATTGAAAAAGAAAATTATAGCAAATACATTTATGGATTTAAATTATTATGACACTTGATCGATTATGACCAATGGAATTAGTGAAAGTCATTTTATGTCATTTCACGATTATGGCAACTGAAGCGTAATTTCTAATGAAATTATGACAAATATCAGTATGGCATAATTATGAAATTATGGCATTTTAAATTATGGCAAGCATTAGTAAACCAATCCAAACTTTGCGGACCGCTCCCTACGCGAGCCCAAAACCAGTGATGCAGAAACGCTAATCTAGACAAATAAAAACATCAGAAAAAACATGCCATCTATCTGAACTAAATTGAGTCAACATAGTTCCAAAAATCAAGTTCATCAACTGCGTACATAAGGTAAGGTTTGTATATATAAACTGATACGAAAAAACTTGCCCACTCCTACTTACTTGCGGAGGAAATTAATATTCTTTTGGCGCACTCTTAAGGACGTTATTAAAAAGTATCAGCCGTTTTTCGCGCAATATCACGCCGATATGCATGATAATAAGTAAAAAAAAATCAACGTAGTTTTTCGAGGTAAATTATATCTTACTTGTGGGGTAACTTTGTTTTCTATAGCAGTGAAGATGGCCACAATAGTACGTATTTATACAAGGCGTAACAGAAATGTGTGGTTGTATGTTTTGAGGGTCGTCTAGTGCAACTTATATAATATAACTTTTTTTATTAGAATGCTTGTCATAAGCCTGGTACTTTGAACTTCGATACCTTCTTGAGCAGATATTGGTTAACCGCAAAGGGATCACTCAAAAGGGTAACTCAAAGCAAGCTAATGGATTATATAGATTTTTCAAAAGAGTTTCACTTGATCATACAAAATCAGTATCTACTATAAGTGTATTGACTGACAAAAACTAATTTATGCTTTACAATCGATAAGGACACTAATAATTTAATGACTGAAACATGTACATAAATATCAACAATGAACGTATCCTCCAGCTCTCCGTATTTTTTCCCATTATTATTTTTCTACATTCAGTTCTTTGTGTTCGCAGTTTGTAAAACGTTACATTGGTCTGTTTACTTTTCTCGCTATTTCTCTTCCGACAACTTTATATTATTTCTGCTTGAACTCAAACTTAGGCCAAAATGAGACAATTTCTGGCAATATTTCATAGCTCCACAAAATAAAGATTGTGGTACAGTATTCGCTAGTAACAAGGTAGTAATATAAAATATGTTATCTTATATACATCATCGACATTATACCAGATGATGACGTTCCATGCTTGCTTACTTGCCACATAAGGGTAAGCAGGTATCTTTAAAACCCTCTTATTAAAGCTGCACGAAGTGCGTATAATCTCTACGACATACGTAATAATAATGTATAACTTTATAAACACAAAATTTTGATGTACTCGTTAAGAATCAAAATTACCTGTATTGTTGTAATATGAATACCCCAAGGGTTAAAGGCTTGTTTTATTCTATGGCACTAATCAACGGCTATTCATCATAAAACTAATTAAAAAGTATATAAGATACAGCTCTTGAAGAGCAGCCTGCTTCAAAATAAACTTAGTTACGTAACTTGAATGCAATAAAATAATGTACGAGTAACTAGAGGGAAAAAATCTTGAGAAAGTCATTGAAGTACTTTGGCAAGTTCATCAAAGTGGTCACAGCTTAGGGGTTAAGAAGATTACTCGCGGCTACTGGCCAAATACGTCGCTGCATTCTTTGGTCTAATATAAGTTTCGCGTCGGGGTTGTTGCTCAATATCCCTTTTCAAAATTTTGTTACAGCATAATTAATATATCGGCCAGGGATGTATTTGAACTCGTAAATTTCTACAGAAATACGGAAACAAAAGCTATGTAGCTACGGTTTTAACTCGTTTCTTTGTATCTTATCGCGCGCGTGGGGCTCCGACAAGGCAACATCGCGAAACGTAGAAATATTCACGTAAATTTTCCTGCTGTTCATGCCGCCATGTTTTTCAATTTCTCTCAATTATTTAGATCAGGTTGTTGCATGATACTTTTATATTTTAACGTGAAACACAGGTGTTGTTATGAATGTATTGTGTGTACGATATATGGGGGCTATTCCGTTTGTTTGTCTTCAGTACACATGGAGCGAACGAAGCTCTTCCCTCTTACTTATTTGTTTGACAGCAACAAACAATTATCGCCCCAGTTCTTTCGTTGGTTCAGTCTATACGAACCGTGTAACGTAACGATAGACACGCAATGATACGACAACGATCATCTAAAAACGTGCGCTCTGCTTTTGCTCTGTTCGTTGCCTACCTACCCAGTTTTATGTTTATATTAGTTTTTCAAACTATTGGTTAAATACTGATTTAGTATTTGATATATGTAGCATCGAAAATAAACAACAAACAAAAGCCTGGGCAAATTTTATATGACAACCAGATAACTGATTAATAATACCCAATTATAGAACAAGAACTCATGTACATCAACACGTAGGGAAAGATCATTGGGTCGATCAAACTTACAAACTCTGGCGTTGCAACCGAGGTCATTAACTACTGGGCCAGCAAACCAACCTAAAATATAGACATTTGTATTACGGTGCCAATAGAGAAACAAAATGAATTATGTGGAATTCAGGTAGAACTAAGCCAGGTATCAGATAGAGTTAGTGTAAACAGAAGAACAATTCTCATATTATGTTATCGACATCGACACTGTATTTTGAACGAAATACTATTCGATTCTAGTAGTATTCTGCTAACTTGTATCATTATCGTCTCACTCGACTCAAATAGTACGGCGACGGCACATAGTTTCATCATCATACGATCTAGTCGCGATATCATTAAATTGTCAGTTAATTTAGGAGAATACCATATATGTGCCAAGTATGACAATGACACTAGATTGAAACTGCATTTTGAACAAGTACAAGTACGAGAATTCCTCGAATTTGACCTTTGGGTTGTAATCATCGTTATGGGAAAGACGTACGAAAGTCAAGTAATAAACAAGCAAGGAAAATTTCAAGACAGGAACACGACATAGAATAAAAATATAACGTAACATCTTTGTAAAAAAACTTGTGCCTGTCATCTGCATAAAAAATAAAGAAACTTGGTATATTTGAGACAAACAGTTACTGAAATCAATAAGATTTTTTTAGTTTCTTTCTTCTATTTACTATAGTTACCAATATATTGATCATAAACAAACTGTAAAAATAGGTACATATCTGGCTGTATAACGTATCTACTTGTTATATCCAACTAACAAACTTCACAAACCTAAAAAAATGGCAAAAACGTGGCTTCTAGGAAGTGTTACAAATATTTCGAGGTTCGGCCATAATAAACGCTTCCTAATTGAGTCTAGAACCAAGTGGACGCGAAGAGCCGAAAATTAGGCTTATTAGCGTGCCCTTGGAGAGGCCTATATCCAGCAAAGGACTATGGCAGGTTGATGATGATGATGATGAACCGAACGTACTTGGCCTGCTACCAATAAATAGATCTTCGCAGAACTGATGTATATTTATGTTAACCATTTCTTTATATAATATCTTCTTCAGACAGTAGAATATTACAATCACATCATAAAAGTGAAAAAGATGTGGACCAGTATTTTAAAACGTCACATGTATACCTACACTGTCATCCTTCGTGATCGTAGATTTTACTTTAAAACTTTTATACAACTTTACTTTAAAACAATTAGGTAGGTCCAACTTCGAGAAGGAAGTCAATCGTCGAATCCAACTCGGTTGGGCAGCGTTCGGGAAGCTACAACATATCTTCTCGTCTGATATCCCGCAGCATCTCAAGACGAAAGTCTTTGACCAGTGTGTGTTGCCAGTGATGACTTACGGATCAGAGACGTGGTCGCTCACTATGGACCTCACCAGAAGACTCAAGGTCACTCAGAGGACGATGGAGAGAGCTATGCTTGGGGTTTCCCTGCGAGATCGAATCAGAAATTAGGAGATCCGCAGTAGAACCAAAGTCGCCGACATAGTTCTCCGAATAGCCAAGCTGAAGTGGCAGTGGGCAGGGCACATAGCTCGAAGAACCGATGGCCGTTGGGGCAGAAAGGTTCTGGAGTGGCGGCCACGTACCGGACGACGCAGCAGAGGTAGGCCCCCGCAAGGTGGACTGACGATCTCGTCAAGATCGCGGGAGGCGGTTGGATGCGGGCGGCTCAAGACCGGTCTGTGTGGAGAACCTTGGGGGAGGCCTATGTCCAGCAGTGGACGTCGTTTGGCTGATATGATGACTTTAAAACTTAAATTAAAAATACATTTAACGGGAAGAAATTTCACGAATGTAACCTATATGAATATGCAAATACGGGATTTGTTTGACATGGTGATAGAAAATCGGGCGCCTTGCTTGGACACTACCTAGTACCTGTACCTAGCTCGCACTAGAGCCTAAAAGTGTTTGTACTGGACATCAAACCAATCTCGATCCGTGCGCCGGCCAAAATCACTGCCGCATATTTTATACGCTATACGGCGTCGTAAATGCGTCTTCGGTAAACATTAAACACTGATGGCCATTAACACCACCGTCTAATATGTTCATGATAAATAAATTTGTCTCATAATTCACATTTTTATTAATATTTTTTTGAGAAAGCAGTTTATAGAAAATCTAGCTTAGTACTTACTCGTTTTAATTTTTGCATGCTTTTCAGGCAGATGTACTGTAAGGATACATTCTGCCCGAAAAGCATGCAAATAAAAAAATATTGGTTAAATTAATAGCCTGACGCGCAATATGCATCGCTTAGCGTCGGGTATCCCATAACAGCACTTCATACGATCGCCAACACTCTTAACCTATCCTTTCCAAGTTTATGCGTAATAGTATTATTATTTGAGATAAGAAGGACCAAAATAATGGAGAAACTTTTACAAGATTCAATATGATACAGCTAGATGCGAAAAATGCAATTCAAATCATGTCTTAATTTTTTTTCACTGACACTGCCCGATATTTTTATGCAAAACGATTCAGATGTAGTTATCATGTATTTGTCTTGATTGGCGCCTGTTGTAATCGCTATATGTTGCAATGAATAAAATATTTTTATCCAGCCACCGCGAGGTTTGTATGTACTCATTCTAAGGATATAATTACGGTACTTGTTCAATAATTATGATATACAAATGTAAAGTGTTTAATCTTCATGAAGTATATGTATGTCTTGCTTTGGGAAGAGTCCTTGGTAATCATAAATAAAGAAAATTACGCCATTAGTATGTGAATAATTAGTCTAAGATATCACTGTATGTCCGCGAGATACATATTTTGAAAAGTTGGGCATGCCGTGGGTTTGAACCTAAGACTATATGTTAACATGTCCACTAGACTACCACTCTAGCTATCTGTTCACCTGTTTACTAGAATTTCACAGCTTTCAAATTAGTAAAGGTGAGCGGTAAATTACGTGCGGTCTGTTAATAATAGATATGATCTTTGATGGCTATAGAAAATACTGATTTTTAGGGTTCCGTACCAAGAAAGGAAAAAACGGAACCCTTATAGGATCACTTTGTTGTCCGTCCGTCTGTCAAGACCCTTTTTCTCAGGAATGCGTGGAGGTATCAAACTGAAATTTATACTAAATACTCAAATCTACGGTTCCATAGAGTTGTAAAAAATTCAAACTTCTAATCCCACGCAATCAAAAGATACAGCCGATTATGCTGCAAATTGCAGCATATTTTCAAACTCGCATTGGAATCAAAACCTATAGGGTACTTCCCGTGAACTCAGAATTTTGAAATTTGGTACGAAGCAACGTCTTATATCACATATAAAGGAAAAATTGCGAAAACCGTAAATTTTTTGTAACAGCATAAAAAAAAATATTTTTTATAAATTTAAAGTTACTACCCTTTTCTCTTGAACGCGTGGAAGTATTAAATTGAAATTCATATCAAATACTTAACTACATAACACCGTTAGGCTGCAACAAAATCTAGCTTCTATGTCAACGCAATCAAAAGAAAGAGCAATATAAGCATATTTTCAAACTCGCGACTACTCGCAAGTGAATCAAAACCTACAGGGTACTTCCCGTGAACTCAGAATCTTGAAATTTGGTACGAAGCAACGTCTTATAGCACATATAAAGGCAAAATTGCGAAAACGTCAATTTTTAGTTACATCATATAATAAAAACATTTTTAATAAATTTAAAGTTACTACCCCTTTCTCTTGAACGCGTGGAGGTATTAAATTGAAATTCATATCAAATACTCAACTACATAACACCGTTAGGCTGCAACAAAATCTAGCTTCTATGTCAACGCAATCAAAAGAAAGAGCAATATAAGCATATTTTCAAACTCGCGACTACTCGCAAGTGAATTAAAACCTACAGGGTACTTCCCGTGAACTCAGAAGCTTGATATTTGGTACGAAGCAACGTCTTATAGCACATATATAGGAAAAATTGCGAAAACGTCAATTTTTAGTTACATCATATAATAAAAACATTTTTAATAAATTTAAAGTTACTACCCCTTTCTCTTGAACGCGTGGAGGTATTAAATTGAAATTCATATCAAATACTCAACTACATAACACCGTTAGGCTGCAACAAAATCAAACTTCTATGTCAACGCAATCAAAAGAAAGAGCAATATAAGCATATTTTCAAACTCGCGAATACTCGCAAGTGAATCGAAACCTACAGGGTACCTACTTCCCGTGAACTCAAAATCTTGAAATTTGGTACGAAGCAACGTCTTATATCACATACAAAGGAAAAATTGCGAAAACCGTAAATTTTTATTTACAGCATATAAAAAAATATTTTTAATAAATTTAAAGTTACTACCACTTTATCTTGAACGCGTAGAGGTATTAAATTGAAATTCATATCAAATACTCAGGTATATAACACCGTTAGGCTGTAACAAAATCAAACTTCTATGTCTACGCAATCAAAAGAAAGCGCAATATAATCATATTTTCAAAGTCGCGATTACTCGCAAGGGAATCTAAACCTACAGGGTACTTCCCGTGAACTCAAAATCTTGAAATTTGGTACGAAGCAACGTCTTATATTACATATAAAGGAAAAATTGCGAAAACCTTAAATTTTTTGTTACATCATATAATAAAAATATTTTTAATAAATTTAAAGTTACTACCACTTTCTCTTGAACACGTAGAGGTATTATAATGAAATTCATATCAAATACTCAAGTGTATAACACCGTTAGGCTGTAACAAAATCAAACTTCTATGTCTACGCAATCAAAAGAAAGAGCAATATAATCATGTTTTCAAACTCGCGACTACTCGCAAGGGAATCAAAACCTACAGGGTACTTACCCGTGAACTAAAAATCTTGAAATTTGGTACGAAGCAATGTCTTATCGCACAGATAAAGGATGCGGAAGGCTGAGGACCGTGTACTGTGGTGCGTATTGGGAGGGGCCTATGTCCAGCAGTGGACTTCGATAGGCTGATTGAGATTGAGATTTCAAATAATTACATAGTCTTCAAACCTTTTTGCTAATTATTCTGTTTGACGACCAGCAAGCTCACTATGACATACGCGTTCTTTTATAACCTTAGTGAGGACATGGTGTGGACAGTATAACATACTATCACAATATAATTATGGCTATAGTTGCATTAATTGTCGACGAAAATACTATTTAACATAGTATAATACCTATGCCTCCCGATAGAAGTTGTTTATTTCATGCAATTGCGTTCTCTATTTATAATACCACTAATTTTAAACAAACACAAATACTAAGGACCACAATACTTGTTTATATTTATAATAACTGGGACGAGTTTCATATATATACAAGCTATGCCCGGAGAGGTCCTTTCTCTTCACGATATGAGTACAAAGCTACGATGCTCCAATCCTCTAGCTATGGCGGTACTGCTGAGGTGACGGCAGCAGGATGTTTGTATCCAGCGAGGTTCGAAGTGTATGAACGTAATACGGGTATTCTGAGGGGTGTATTTTGGCAGAGAAGGATATGCAATAAAGCGTTTACTTCTTTCAGGCAATTGATCATCAGGTCATTATGATTTTTGTTTGCCAATTGTGTGCGAAGGATTTCTTAATAATACATACAATCATATTAAGCTAAGCTTGGTAACAAAAAACTCTAGATTCAAAGGTTGGCCGTCCTAAACGCAATTAAAGTGGTCGTCCTAAAAAATCTTAAATGGCCAGCTGTAGCGTTGCATAAATATAGTACAACAATATACGGCAGTAACCTCAATAGGTAAAATTCATGTTCTCGTCTGATTGTCGTGGGAGACTTCAATATTGATTTTAGAATGAATCCCCAAAATGGAATTTCTACATATTTTTCATCTATAAACATGTTTCCGTTAATAAACACTAGCACAACACGAAGTAGTACAACTAAAGATAACTTTTTTCGAACTTCAATATTCAATGTGGTACTATTCCTACCTTTTTCAGTCACCAGGTCCACTAGGGTTTACAGGTCTGGTTCAAATTTGATACTTAATTCCATACTTTAAAATTTTTATTTCCATTTTTATGTTTTTTTTTAAATTTACATAACGTATCACATCTTTACATACATCACGCCTTTTTATACCCGAAGGGGTATGCAGAGGTGTATTACACACCCAAACTTCGCCAGTTATGTTTCGGTCCCAATGTAATAGGGGGCGAGCATAGGTATTGCCATATACCGGGCACATTACTTAGCGAGCGATAATTAACGTTTTAAACACCCACATATATAACTCCGAAAAGTCAGTGATGTGTGACCGGGGTACCTGGGGATCGAATCCGAGATGATCGTCTCGGCAGTCCGTTACGTACACCACTGGGCTATCGCCGCTTACTTATTTTTGTTATTTTTTTAGAATATTAATTATTGTTTTATTTTGTGTGCAAATAGTTACCTAGTAATAGTTTTATTGTCATCGCAAATAAATACTATAATTATTAAAAATACTTTAATTTTTGTTACAGATTTCTAATAGTCAATAAAAACTTTGTAAATCAATAACTTTGATAAAAAATCTCACCATCATTCATCAGCAGACTTTTGCAAGGCTGCTGCAAGGCTAGTATAGGTATTTAAGTTATATTATAAAATAAGCGATATATGTTAATATAAAATAAAGGATGATAGTAGATATAAATATATAGATAGTAGATATAAAGGTGCATAGGGTTCCCACCAAGAACTTAGGGTCCCAAGCCAACCTCACCTGCAAGTGGTGCACCTGCCGATCAACGGACGAGGCTCTGGCAAACAAAATATCCCGATAAGCGGCAATAGGCTCGCCACCTATAACGTGGGATCAAAACACTGGCGAAAAGTGGGTGTTTAATATGCCTCTGCCTACCCCTTCGGGGAAACAGGCGTGAGTCTATGTAGGTATGTATGTATGTAAAATAAAGGATGTTTGATTACAATCGACAAAGAGGCCTTTTTCTATAATTTATGCTCCTCCAGCTTCCCATACTGTAATGTCATGGTTTTCATTTTGCAATAAAAATACCATAACTATGACTGGTGAACTTTTACTTATATACCTACAGGTTTGTACGGAACCCTCGGTGCGCGAGTCTGACTCGCACTTGACCGGTTTTTTTACTGCCTCCTTGCGCTTATAGAATAAGTTTGAAGCGGGTCCGATTACCGGGCCCAGCAATGTGCTATTGAATTCTTTTGTTGAGTTTTTCGGTACAGACGATATTGGGGCGTAAAACCATCAAAAGTCATATAATGTTTTCGATCCTACAATATATATTAAAATCTGAAACGCATTTTGGAACTCTTTTAGTCCTTGCTGGGTTTTGCTTATTGTAACATTACTATTTGTATATAATATAATTTCGATACCATCTTTAACACAATCTACTTAATTTCCGGATATTAATTTCATTCATCTTTCCTGCCTTACCAATTAATCTATCAATACATTTGGTTCCGCAAACTCACACAGTTCTTCACTAACTAAATCAAAACAAGTAACTGTCGAGCAGCGCTAATAAATGTCCAAAATGTGATAATTTAATAATTACCGAGTAATAAATGTTGATTGGGAGTCAAAGTATTAAATATACCAATTTTACAAGATAATGATCAAAGAAAATCAGTTACGACGGAAAGTTTCCTGTCTTAGGGTTGACTCTGCCCGCTTTACTGGCACTGTCTTAAAAAATTACACCGAAAATTATTCGCTGGCTTTTAGAAATGTTATGTACAAATTTTGTAAATAGATGCTTCAACACCCCAGTTTACAAATAATAATTACTTCAAGAAATATTACATGTTAACAAAAAAAAATAGATTTCCTACCATAATCTTAATATATAAAATCCTTGCGTTACTGACTGACTGACAGACACGCTACAGCCGAAACTATTGGGCAAAAGAAGCTGAAATTTGGCATGTATGTTCCTTGGGGACCGTAAGGGTGCACTAAGAAGGGATTTCCCGAAATTCCCGCGGGATCGGCCAAAACGGGTAAATTAAAAAAAATGCAGGCGTAGCTGCTGGCATCCTCTAGTTGTTAATAATATTTATTTTCATCCATCTCCATTTTTATCATGGTTGAAAGAGCAGCTATTAAATTTATAATTATGACCTAAGAGGACCTAAGTGAGGCTTGCCCGTCTATTTAAGATATTTATATATTTCTTTATTATAATAATATATCACATAGGAGCAGTCGTTGTTATCACTCATATTAAAAATAAATATAGTTCTTGTGGGATATACTGCTTTAGATAATAGATAGACATTCAGTGAATAGTTTAGCTCCGTTTTATTGAAGTTTGATTATGGTGAAAGCTGGTGCCAACCTTGTGTGCAACAAAGGCCCCTTTTGTGTTTAATTTCAATGAACATCGGCCGTCCCTGATTCATTTGTATTTATAAGACTTGCCTTTTATATCCGCAGTAGCCGATATAATTATACATTTTTCTAGCTGCCGTACCGTAGCTTCCAACCAGCTGTAACGGATGTATAATTATCACCGTATTACATGTATAGATATAATTCGTATGTACTACTACGAGAAGTAAGTCAATAGAATTGTAAAATAACTTTGATCTTAATTATTTTATACACTGGTATGAAATATGGCAATTATAAAAAAACACCAGTCATATTGCACTTATGTATTTATGTTCTTGATTTACAATATTGTTCTATTTTGATTAATAGGTCGGGTAGATCCCACATCATCCTAATACTATCCCGATTGCATGCAGGATATTCGCGCTGGAGCCAATTAATCCGCATTCCGCGCATTTTAATCCGGTTTGATTAAAAATTGGATTTGAGAGAATATTAGCTTTACCACAGAGCGACTGTAAAGTACCTAATAGGTAGGTACCTACCGTATGATTTCTTAATGCAAAGGGGATAACCATATTCTGTGATTTAAAACCAATATCAGGATTATAACATACTTCTGATTCCACGTAACGACTCTAATAAAACTTCGTAAGGGTCGGCAGTAATGGTTTTACATGACCTCCAAAATATGGTACACTATACCCTATTGTAGCCCGTGACCTATGTATAAACCAGACGGCGACAGCCGTCCTTCACCTCGCTAATAAACACACCATATTTTCACTTAATTCATTGTTGTTTCACGATAAAAATCTTAAATTCATAAACTAATATGGTATGGCATTTAAATATTACCAATTTTTTTAAGGTTTTTGGTGTTCAAACTTTGTATATTGTATCCTTAAACGACGATAGTGAACACTAAGAATTTATTTTTTATAAATTCCGGCCCTCATGGGGTAAGATAGGGTTCAAAGTGTGTTACTTATTATTCCTTCAGTGGATTGACTTCAAACTTTATATATTGGTTCCTCAAAGAATGATAGTGAACACTAAGAATTTGTTTCTTTGGAAATGCCTCCCCTGAGGGGGTAAGATAGGGGTCAAAGTTTGTGAACTTGAAACTTTTTATTCCTTTAATGGATTGACTTCAAACTTTGTATATTGGTTCCTTAAATGACGATAGTGAACACTAAGAATTAGTTTCTTTTTAATCCTACCTTCAGGGGGTAAGATAGGGGGTCAAAGTGTGTATGAAACTCATTATTCCTTCAGTGGATTGACTTCAAACTTTGTATATCGGTTCCTCAAATGATAATGTTGAACACAAAGAATATTTTTTTTTAACTTCCACCCCTAAGTGGGTAAGATTGAGGGTCAAAGTTGGTATGTAACTTTTTATTCTTTTAATGGATTGACTTTGTATATTTTCTTCGAACGACGATAGTGAACACTGAAAATTTGTTTTTTTGAAATTACTACCTTCAGGGGGTAAGATAGGGGTTCAAAATGTGTTTTAAACGAAACTTATTATTACTTCAGTGGATTGACTTGAAACTTTGTATATTAGTTTATTTAATGACCTTAGTAAACATCAAGAAAATCTTTTTGGAATTTCTTACCCTAAAGGGTTAAAAGGGGGACTCAGAATTTGTATGAAACCTGTTTATTCTTTCAATGGATTAACTTCACACTTTGCATATAGGTTCCTCAAATGACGTTAGTGAACACCAAGGAGTTTTCGAAGTCCCTATGGGGCTAAAGAAAGGTTGACCCATTTTATAATATAAAAAAAAACTTCAATGGATTCACTTGAAACTTTGTATATCGGTTCGTCAAGTGACGTTTGTGAATTCACCACTAAAGCGGCGAGTTCAAAAAGGTTGTCCAGTTTGTATGAAACTTTTAATTCCTTCACATGATTTTTTTTATCGTCCCTGATGTGCATTTAATTTTGATTAATTTAAATTTATGCGGCTGGCTCTCATCTAAGCACTCTTTATCTTCACGAACTAAAATATAGGATGGTTCTTTATATGACCAATAGAAGCCAAAATACTTAGAACCGTTATTTTGCTATTTTTATTTATTTTTAAGCAGGTAAGCACTTTTAATCAGTTATTTGCTTTGTCCAACTGCTGCCAAAGGCTTCTCTCATTTGTTTAACCTAAAATACTAAGAAAGGGTTTTTGAACTTGGATAATTTATTTTACATTTTTTTACAATGTCGCTGAGATATACAAATGTATACTGCTACGGAATCCTTGACTAATTTAATTTTAACTAGCTTTTGCAAGCAGCTACACCTAAATGAAATTTTCATAGTTTGTTCGAGAGTTTTCATGAACCATTATTAAAATCATTACACATCTAGATGGATTCAGCCATTTTGAAGATTACCCTGAATAAATAGACAAAAAGCAATCTAAATGAGTCATTGGGGTACTGGAAACGGGTTAGCAACAATATGCAATACAATTATTTTAAGATTAAAGAGAAAAGCCCAGTGGTAAACGTAACGGACTGTCCAGATGATGGTCTCGGGTTCGATCCCGGGCACACACCTCTGACTTTTCGAATTTATGTGTGCATTATAAATTAATTATCGCTCGCTTAATGATGTGACCGGTAGATGGCAATAAGCCCCCAATTACATTGGGACCTAAACATAACTGGCGCAGTGTGAGTGTGTGATGCCCCTCTGCCTACCCCTTCGGGGATAAAAGGCGTCGTGAAGTTATGTGTTATTTTGAGATTACAGACAGTGTGTTTGTTTTTTTTTCTCACGCCTGTATCCCCGAATGGGTAGGCAAAGGTGTAATATTACACCCTCATTTCCATGTTGCATATTTGGTCCCAAGTAATAAGCCTTTACCAGGCACATTGGCAGACTCTGTGCTGCTACTGAGAATTCGGCAAAACTCAGTAATACTTTTGCCCGACCCGGGAATCGAACCCGAGACCTAGAGAGTATAGCAGACGCATACGCTATCCACTGTACCACGGAGGCAGTCAAATATTATTTATTTGTATAATCAGTCTGTTTATAAAATCCTTGCGTTACTGAGTGACTAACAGACATGCTACAGCCGAAACTACTGAGCGCAAGTAGATGAAATTTAGCATGTATGTGTTCCTTGCGATATGTAGGGGCACATTAAGAGAGATTTTTGGAAATCCCTCCCCTAAAGAGGTTAAACTGGTTGTCAGAATTTGTACAAAACTTTTTATTCCCTCAATGGATTAACTTCAAACTTTGTATTCCTATTGGTTCCTCAAATGAAGTTAGTGAACACTAAGAAAGTATTTTTGGAAATCC